>JACEFZ010017398.1:212500-680000 GCA_014155875.1 Cepaea nemoralis | reverse complement strand
GTAATATTCTACTAGTTAAGGCCAGCAGTTCTACCCTGGAAAGACCAAATACGAAGTATAATATCCTCCCCTGATTGTGGGGTGTGGTTCAAACGCCCAGGCTTCTCACACAAGGCGGTAAAATGGAGGACCGTTGTCACTATCAAAAGTATGAATAAAAAAAAGTGAAACTGCGGTAAAGTTGTGGAAATGTAAACAATATAAAACTACACAAAGTAACGCAACTTTACAGAACACAGTTACGAAAAACATAGGACATTGCGGCAACTAGCCTTCATCAGCAAACAAAAACACAAAACAAAACAACATACAAACACGGGAAAGATACTTTTTTTTTTTTAATGTTGCATATCCCTTACAGGAAGTTGCAGTAAACACCAACATTTTTCAGCTGCTGTTGGTGTACAGGCAAGTTTTACGTTCAGTAGCCTGTGTCGACTAAGAAACAGAGTGAGAATAGCAACGTGGAATGTGAGAAGTCTGTATGAGGGAAAGCTTAAAGTAGTGTGTGATGAGATTGACACGTTAAACATTCAAATTTTAATAATTAGTGAACATCGCTGGAGCGGCAAGGGACATTTTACAACTGAAAATGGAAGTATTTTCATTTATTCTGGTAGAGACGTCGGAGGCCAGAGTGGAGTGGCATTTTGTTTAGATAAGACAACTGCAAAATCTTTAATGGGATATAATCCAGTTAGTGATAGAATCCTCACTATCAGACTTAAAGGCCGTCCAAAAAACACAACTCTCATACAGATATATGCACCTACTTCAACAGCAGAGGAGGACGAAATTGAAGATTTTTACAACACACTACAGGACACATTAAACAAGATTGGTCATAATGATATAACAATAATAATAGGAGATTTTAATGCAAAAGTAGGTGCAGGAAGAGCTGAAAATGAGAGACACGTATTAGGAAAATTTGGATTAGGAAATAGAAATGATGCAGGTGACAAATTAATTGAATTTTGCACAGAAAATGAGTTTAACGATAGCCAAAACGCTTTTTAAACAACATCCAAGAAGACTCCAGACAGTATTACCAAAAATCTGATAGATTATATTTTAATACAAAGAAGATGGAGATCAAGCATAACATCTGCAAAAACCCTACGTAGTGCAGACTGTGATGCAGATCATCAGTTATTAGAAGCAGATCTGAAATTAAAACTCAAAAAGCTTACCCGAGGACCAAGGCCACTTCATTTTTATCTCACAAAAATACCAGATGCATACACTGTAGAAGTTAGAAAGCGTTTTCGTGTCTTGATGTCTGTACAAGAAGAAATGACACCTGATGAACTGGCAGTACAAGCTAGAGATATCTTGATAACTGCAGCCAAAGATTTAATTCCGACCAAGAAGAAGCAACTTAAACCATGGATTACATCAGACACGTTAGAATTAATAAAACAACGAAGGGAGCTGAAACAGATGAAGTGATGAAGTATAAATCTTTAACTCGGGAAATAAGAAAGAACACAAGAAAGGACAAAAAGCAATACATACAAGATTGCTGTACCAGAATAGAGCAATATCATAAGACTGGAAGAGATTATGAAATGTTCAAAGAAATGAAGTTATTGACAAGAAATGTTCAACCTCAATTGAATGTTATCTGTGACAAGATGGGAAATACCTTAACAGAATCTAGACAAATTGTAGAAAGATGGCAGGAGTACTGCAGTGGAATGTATGATATGAGTGACAGTGAGGATATGAATGAGATACATGAGCCAATGACAGCAGAGACAGAACCTGAACCCTCATTAGATGAAATTGCTTGGGCTATAAAGAACCTGAAGAATGGTAAATCATCTGGATGTGATGAGATACCAGCTGAACTAATTAAAGCGGGAGGAGAAGAAAGCTTACACATATATCATGCATTATGTACAAAGATTTGAAAATATGGTATATGGCCAAAAGATTGGAAGAGAACTATCTTCATTCCAATACCAAAAAAGGGCAACCTGAAATTATGCACCAACTATAGAACTGTTGCCCTGATCAGTCATGCAAGTAAAATTCTACTAAAAGTCATAATGGGAAGACTTCGTAAGAAAATGGAAGAAGAGATTAACGTGGTTCAAGCTGGATTTAGACAAGTAAGAGGATATGAATGAGATACATGAGCCAATGATAGCAGAGAAAGAACCTGAACCCTCATCAGATGAAATTGCTTGGGCTATAAAGAACCTGAAGAATGGTAAATCACCTGGATGTGATGAGATACCAGCTGAACTAATTAAATCGGGAGGAGAAGAAAGCATACACATATATCATGCATTATGTACAAAGATTTGAAAATATGGTATTTGGCCAAAAGATTGGAAGAGAACTATCTTCATTCCAATACCAAAAAAGGGCAACCTGAAATTATGCACCAACTATAGAACTTTTGCCCTGATCAGTCATGCAAGTAAAATTCTACTAAAAGTCATAATGGGAAGACTTCGTAAGAAAATGGAAGAAGAGATTAACGTGGTTCAAGCTGGATTTAGACAAGAAGAGGAACAAGAGATCACATATTCAATCATGCGTGTAATAATAGAGAAGTGCAGAGAATTTAATGTAAACCTATTCTCATGTTTTGTGGATTATTCAAAGGCATTTGACTGTGTACAACATCAGAAACTTTGGGAAATCATGAGAAAAATGGGCTTTCCATCACATGTAGTACAACTCATAAAAATGCTCTATCTAGACCAACAAGCAGCAGTTAGAATAGATGGCGAGGCATCAGATTGGTTTGACATCAAGCAAGGAGTCCGTCAGGGCTGCGTGCTGTCACCCTATTTGTTTAACCTGTACGCCGAAAATATAATGAGAAATGTCAGAGATGATATAAACAGAGATGATATAAATATATCTATATGATGCCCTAAATATCGGCGGTCATGACATATCAGAGATTCGATATGCTGATGATACAGTATTACTATCCACAACACAGAATGGCATAGAAAACCTAATAGCCTCAACCCAATTGAATAGTGAAAACCACAACTTATATCTTAACATAGCAAAACCAAAGATAATGCATACAGATAAAACTACTACTGGAGAAAGAAATATACATTAATGGGGAAAAATTGGAGGTGGTGGAACATTTTGAATATCTTGGGTCATTGATTACAAACAATGGTGACACAATGAAAGAAATTAAACGGCGACTATCAATTGCTCTTAAAAGACTAAAACAGCTGAATAAATTATGGAGTGGGACAGACAGAACTACAAAAATTAGATTTTGAAAAGCATGCATCTTTCCCATTGCAACATACGCCTGTGAGACATGGACACTTACTAAACAAGCTGAACAGCGCATAAATGCCTTTGAATATAAATGTTATAGACGAGTTCTAAGAATATCTTGGGTAAAGAAAAGAACAAATGCATCCATACTCCAAGAGCTGAATATTGAAGAAGGTTGGCTATTAAAGACGATAAAACAAGGAAAATTGAAATATTTTGGTCACTTGAAACGTCACGAAAGTTTGGAGAGAACAATAATGGAAGGGTATATGCCTGGGAAGAGAGGAAGAGGAAGGCCAAAGAGAAGATGAGTGCAGGATGTGGCGGATGATCTCCAGATGGATGTATCAGACGCGGGACATCTTGCTTATGATCGAGAGGTTTTCCGGAAGGTTGTTATGGGAGCGAGGTTCTGCAAAGGACATGCTACTGAATGAGGTTTGCCGTTGCTTTCTGAACGACCGGCTCCCATACCAACACGTTATAACATACACAACACGACACGGTCTGCTGCACAAAACGATCGCAGCTGAGTTTCGAACTCTGGTAAGCGGCTCACGAACCGCGTTCGCAAGCCTTTGGCCACGGAGGACGGATGGAAAGATACTACAGTGATTATATTAAGACATAATAACCGAATGAGAAGAATGGAAAGATGAAGATATGGATCTCAGAAATAAAACTTAAAAAAAGATAGTTAACAATGAATTAGAGAAAGTATGTAACCCTAATACAGAATATAAACATGCAACAACTAATAGAACATGACCACACACTGAACTGCATTTGTAAACATAGTTAAAGTAAGAATAACAGTTGTGGAGTATCACACGGTGATTGGAACAAGTCTGCACACGCCAGAGTCGGGCGTTGTAGCCTGTGAGCCACCTCATCCCCTGTCCGGGTCTACAAGTAACAATATTTACTGAGGTAGGTGGTTCTCCATCTATCTTGATTTATCTCTGCTGGCTATTATAATTAAATGATATCCCTCAACAGGAAAGTGAACTGTATACAGATCATATCCAGAAACAAAGTTTCATATTACTTAGGCGTGTTAAGTCTGCATGTATACTAGAATATGACATAATGAGTTGAATTGGTCAGTTCCTTTCTTCGCTGTCTTTGCTTCCAAATGAATTTATCGGGTAGACATTCCATAAGGCCAGGCCCACGGTTGAGTCGAGTCTGTACAAGTAAACATTACAGCATCCTCATGCACGTCTTGGGGCATGTTGAGTAATACTTAGGTGATAACAAGAAAACGACCGTTTCCCGCGCTTTGATGAATGTTGGGTATATGGTGGTAACAAGTAAACAATCCTTTCCGCGCTCCGCAGAACACACAGGTGAAGAGGGGGAGAAAGGGGTACGAAGGAGGAGGAGTGGGGGGCTAAGGGAGGAGATAGGGGAAGAGAAGGAGAGGAAGGAGAAGAAGAAGAAAGGGGGGAGGGGACTAAGAAAGTGGGGAGAAGAAAGAAGATTAAATAAAGAAGGAAGGATGGAATGAAGGAAGAAGGCATGCATGAAGATTGACCCAGAGTAAGAACACCACGATGTTGATAAACAAGCTTTAACCACCACGCCACCTAAACCCCTGTTTATGTACATTGTCTAATTAATCACAATTTGCCCCCGAAGCTTATAGTGATCTGCGTGCTCCCTGTCTGCACTAGCGAGGTCTCGTCTACTAAACCCTGTGACGCCATTTATTTGATGTGTCAGCAAAAGTTATTAACATCGACATCAATCAAAAAGCAGTGCTACTTGGCACAGCTAACAATGGGGTCGTTTCCATCTTTCGTAGTGGCTGCTACAAGATCAGTCATGGAAACCATAAGGATAAGACAAGTGAAATTTATTCGGCACAGAGACAGACGACTGGGCACATAGACAGAAGATGGAGCATATGGACAGAAGATGGGACACATGGACAGAAGATGGGGCATATGGACAGAAGATGGGACACATGGACAGAAGATGGGGCATATGGACAGAAGATGGGACACATGGACAGAAGATGGGGCATATGGACAGAAGATGGGGCACATGGACAGAAGATGGGGCATATGGACAGAAGATGGGGACACTCAGTGGACAGGCGAAGATTAGACACATGGACAGAAGATGGGACACATGGACAGAAGATGGGGCATATGGGACAGAAGATGGGACACATGGACAGAAGATGGGGCATATGGACAGAAGATGGGACACATGGACAGAAGATGGGACACATGGACAGAAGATGGGGCATATGGACAGAAGATGGGACACATAGACAGAAGATGGGACACATGGACAGAAGATGGGACACATGGACAGAAGATGGGGCATATGGACAGAAGATGGGACACATAGACAGAAGATTAGACACATGGACAGAAGATGGGACACATGGACAGAAGATGGGGCATATGGACAGAAGATTGGGCACATGGACAGAAGATGGGGCATATGGACAGAAGATGGGACACATAGACAGAAGATTAGACACATGGACAGAAGATGGGGCATATGGACAGAAGATGGGACACATAGACAGAAGATTAGACACATGGACAGAAGATGGGACACATGGACAGAAGATGGGGCATATGGACAGAAGATGGGACACATAGACAGAAGATTAGACACATGGACAGAAGATGGGACACATGGACAGAAGATGGGGCATATGGACAGAAGATTGGGCACATGGACAGAAGATGGGGCATATGGACAGAAGATGGGACACATGGACAGAAGATTAGACACATGGACAGAAGATGGGACACATGGACAGAAGATGGGGCATATGGACAGAAGATTGGGCACATGGACAGAAGATGGGATACATGGACAGAAGATTGGACACATGGACAGAAGATTGGGCACATGGACAGAAGATTGGGCACATAGACAGAAGATGGGGCATATGGACAGAAGATGGGGCACATAGACAGAAGATGGGGCATATGGACAGAAGATTGGGCACATGGACAGAAGATGGGATACATGGACAGAAGATTGGACACATGGACAGAAGATTGGGCACATGGACAGAAGATTGGGCACATGGACAGAAGATGGGGCATATGGACAGAAAATAGAACACATGGACAGAAGACTGGGCACATGGACAGAAGATTAGACACATGGACAGAAGATTGGGCACATGGACAGAAGATTGGGCACATGGACAGAAGATTGGACACATGGACGAAAGATTGGGCACATGGACAGAAGATTGGGCACATGGACGAAAGATTGGGCACATGGACAGAAGATTGGACACATGGACAGAAGATTGGACGCATGGACAGAAGATTGGGCACATGGACAGAAGATTGGGCACATGGACAGAAGATTCGACACATGTACAGAAGATGGGGCACATGAACAGAAGATTGGACACATGGACAGAAGATTGGACATATGGACAGAAGATTGGACACATGGACAGAAGATTGGACACATGGACAGAAGATTGGACACATGTACAGAAGATTAGACACATGGACAGAAGATTGGACACATGGACAGAAGATTGGACACATGTACAGAAGATTGGGCATATGGACAGAAGATTGGACACATGGACAGAAGATTGAACACATGTACAGAAGATTAGACACATGGACAGAAGATTGGACACATGGACAGAAGATTGGACACATGTACAGAAGATTAGACACATGGACAGAAGATTGGACACATGGACAGAAGATTGGACACATGGACAGAAGATTGGACACATGGACAGAAGATTGGACACATGGACAGAAGATTGGACACATGGACAGAAGATTGGACACATGGACAGAAGATTGGACACATGTACAGAAGACTGACCACATGTACAGAAGATTGGACACATGTACAGACGATTAGACACATGGACAGAAGATTGGACACATGGACAGAAGATTGGACACATGTACAGAAGATTGGGCACATGGACAGAAGATGGTGCACATGTACAGAAGACTGACCACATGTACAGAAGATTGGACACATGTACAGAAGATTAGAATCATGGACAGAAGATTGGACACATGGACAGAAGATTGGACACATGGACAGAAGATTGGACACATGGACAGAAGATTGGACACATGGACAGAAGATGGGGCACATGGACAGAAGATTGGACACATGGACAGAAGATTGGACACATGGACAGAAGATGGGGCACATGGACAGAAATTGGACACATGGAGAGAAGATGGGGCACATGGACAGAAGATTGGACACATGTACAGAAGATTGGACAAATGGACAGAAGATGGGGCACATGTGCTGAAGATGGGGTACATAAACAGGAGATGGGGCAGGGCACTTGGACAGAAGATTGGGCACATGGACGGAAGATGGGTCACATGGACAAAAGATTGCGCACTTGGACAGAAGATTTGACACATGGACAGAAGACTGGATACATGGACATAAGATTGAATACATGTACAGATGATGGGATACATGTACAGATGATGGGATACATGGACAGAAGATGGGGCACATGGACAGAAGATCGGGCACATGTACAGAAGATGGGGCACATGGACAGAAGATGGGGCACATGTACAGAAGATGGGATACATGGACAGAAGATGGGACACATGGACAGAAGATGAGGCACATGGACAGAAGATGGGGCACATGGACTAAAGATGGGGCACATGGACAGAAGATGGGGCACATGGACAGAAGATGGGGCACATGGACAGAAGATGGGGCACATGGACAGAAGATGGGGCACATGGACAGAAGATGGGATACATGGACAGAAGATGGGGCACATGGACAGAAGATGGGGCACATGGACAGAAGATGGGGCACATGGACAGAAGATGGGGCACATGGACAGAAGATGGGATACATGGACAGAAGATGGGGCACATGGACAGAAGATGGGGCACATGGACAGAAGATGGGATACATGGACAGAAGATGGGGCACATGGACAGAAGATGGGGCACATGGACAGAAGATGGGATACATGGACAGAAGATGGGATACATGGACAGAAGATGGGGCACATGGACAGAAGATGGGGCACATGGACAGAAGATGGGATACATGGACAGAAGATGGGATACATGGACAGAAGATGGGATACATGGACAGAAGATGGGGCACATGGACAGAAGATGGGATACATGGACAGAAGATGGGGCACATGGACAGAAGATGGGATACATGGACAGAAGATTGGACACATGGACAGAAGATGGGATACATGGACAGAAGATGGGATACATGGACAGAAGATGGGGCACATGGACAGAAGATGGGGCACATGGACAGAAGATGGGATACATGGACAGAAGATGGGGCACATGGACAGAAGATGGGGCACATGGACAGAAGATGGGGCTACATGGACAGAAGATGGGATACATGGACAGAAGATGGGCACATGGACAGAAGATGGGGCACATGGACAGAAGATGGGGCACATGGACAGAAGATGGGGCACATGGACAGAAGATGGGGCACATGGACAGAAGATGGGGCACATGGACAGAAGATGGGATACATGGACAGAAGATGGGATACATGGACAGAAGATGGGGCACATGGACAGAAGATGGGGCACATGGACAGAAGATGGGGCACATGGACAGAAGATGGGGCACATGGACAGAAGATGGGATACATGGACAGAAGATGGGGCACATGGACAGAAGATGGGATACATGGACAGAAGATGGGGCACATGGACAGAAGATGGGATACATGGACAGAAGATGGGGCACATGGACAGAAGATGGGGCACATGGACAGAAGATGGGGCACATGGACAGAAGATGGGATACATGGACAGAAGATGGGCACATGGACAGAAGATGGGATACATGGACAGAAGATGGGGCACATGGACAGAAGATGGGCACATGGACAGAAGATGGGATACATGGACAGAAGATGGGGCACATGGACAGAAGATGGGGCACATGGACAGAAGATGGGGCACATGGACAGAAGATGGGGCACATGGACAGAAGATGGGGCACATGGACAGAAGATGGGGCACATGGACAGAAGATGGGATACATGGACAGAAGATGGGGCCCATGGACAGAAGATGGGGCACATGGACAGAAGATGGGATACATGGACAGAAGATGGGATACATGGACAGAAGATGGGATACATGGACAGAAGATGGGGCACATGGACAGAAGATGGGGGCACATGGACAGAAGATGGGATACATGGACAGAAGATGGGGCACATGGACAGAAGATGGGGCACATGGACAGAAGATGGGACACATGGACAGAAGATGGGATACATGGACAGAAGATGGGGCACATGGACAGAAGATGGGACACATGGACAGAAGATGGGGCACATGGACAGAAGATGGGATACATGGACAGAAGATGGGATACATGGACAGAAGATGGGATACATGGACAGAAGATGGGATACATGGACAGAAGATGGGATACATGGACAGAAGATGGGGCACATGGACAGAAGATGGGATACATGGACAGAAGATGGGATACATGGACAGAAGATGGGGCACATGGACAGAAGATGGGATACATGGACAGAAGATGGGATACATGGACAGAAGATGGGATACATGGACAGAAGATGGGATACATGGACAGAAGATGGGATACATGGACAGAAGATGGGGCACATGGACAGAAGATGGGATACATGGACAGAAGATGGGATACATGGACAGAAGATGGGGCACATGGACAGAAGATGGGGCACATGGACAGAAGATGGGATACATGGACAGAAGATGGGGCACATGGACAGAAGATGGGGCACATGGACAGAAGATGGGATACATGGACAGAAGATGGGATACATGGACACAAGATGGGGCTCATGGACACAAGATGGGGCACATGGACAGAAGATGGGATACATGGACAGAAGATGGGACACATGGACAGAAGATGGGGCACATGGACAGAAGATGGGGCACATGGACAGAAGATGGGATACATGGACAGAAGATGGGGCACATGGACAGAAGATGGGATACATGGACAGAAGATGGGATACATGGACAGAAGATGGGACACATGGACAGAAGATGGGATACATGGGACAGAAGATGGGGCACATGGACAGAAGATGGGATACATGGACAGAAGATGGGATACATGGACAGAAGATGGATACATGGACAGAAGATGGGGCACATGGACAGAAGATGGGACACATGGACAGAAGATGGGATACATGGACAGAAGATGGGGCACATGGACAGAAGATGGGACACATGGACAGAAGATGGGGCACATGGACAGAAGATGGGATACATGGACAGAAGATGGGATACATGGACAGAAGATGGGATACATGGACAGAAGATGGGATACATGGACAGAAAGATGGGATACATGGACAGAAGATGGGGGCACATGGACAGAAGATGGGATACATGGACAGAAGATGGGGCACATGGACAGAAGATGGGATACATGGACAGAAGATGGGATACATGGACAGAAGATGGGATACATGGACAGAAGATGGTGGCACATGGACAGAAGATGGGATACATGGACAGAAGATGGGATACATGGACAGAAGATGGGACACATGGACAGAAGATGGGATACATGGACAGAAGATGGGGCACATGGACAGAAGATGGGATACATGGACAGAAGATGGGATACATGGACAGAAGATGGGACACATGGACAGAAGATGGGGCAACATGGACAGAAGATGGGATACATGGACAGAAGATGGGGCACATGGACAGAAGATGGGATACATGGACAGAAGATGGGATACATGGACAGAAGATGGGGCACATGGACAGAAGATGGGATACATGGACAGAAGATGGGATACATGGACAGAAGATTGGACACATGGACAGAAGATTCAACACATGGACAGAAGATTCGACACATGGACAGAAAATGGGGCACATGGACAGAAGATGGGGCACATAGACAGAAGATTCAACACATGTACAGAAAATGGGGCACATGGACAGAGGATTGGACACATGTACAGAAGATGGGGCACATGGACAGACGACTGGGCGCCTGGATAGAAGATGTGGTACATGGACAGAAGATGGGGCACATAGACAGGAGATGCGGTGTGGCACATGTACAGAAGATTGGGCGCATGGACAGGAGATGGGGTGGGGCACATGTACAGAAGATGGGACACATGGACAGAAGATTGGGCACATAGACAGAAGATGGGACACATGCACAGAAGATGGGGCACATGGACAGAAGATGGGGCACATGGACAGAAGATGGGACTCATGGACACAAGATGGGGCACATGGACAGAAGATGGGATACATGGACAGAAGATGGGATACATGGACAGAAGATGGGGCACATGGACAGAAGATGGGATACATGGACAGAAGATGGGGCACATGGACAGAAGATGGGACACATGGACAGAAGATGGGATACATGGACAGAAGATGGGGCACATGGACAGAAGATGGGGCACATGGACAGAAGATGGGGCACATGGACAGAAGATGGGGCACATGGACAGAAGATGGGGCACATGGACAGAAGATGGGATACATGGACAGAAGATGGGGCACATGGACAGAAGATGGGGCACATGGACAGAAGATGGGGCACATGGACAGAAGATGGGGCACATGGACAGAAGATGGGATACATGGACAGAAGATGGGGCACATGGACAGAAGATGGGGCACATGGACAGAAGATGGGGCACATGGACAGAAGATGGGGCACATGGACAGAAGATGGGGCACATGGACAGAAGATGGGATACATGGACAGAAGATGGGACACATGGACAGAAGATGGGATACATGGACAGAAGATGGGATACATGGACAGAAGATGGGACACATGGACAGAAGATGGGATACATGGACAGAAGATGGGGCACATGGACAGAAGATGGGGCACATGGACAGAAGATGGGGCACATGGACAGAAGATGGGATACATGGACAGAAGATGGGATACATGGACAGAAGATGGGGCACATGGACAGAAGATGGGACACATGGACAGAAGATGGGGCACATGGACAGAAGATGGGATACATGGACAGAAGATGGGATACATGGACAGAAGATGGGGCACATGGACAGAAGATGGGGCACATGGACAGAAGATGGGGCACATGGACAGAAGATGGGGCACATGGACAGAAGATGGGACACATGGACAGAAGATGGGATACATGGACAGAAGATGGGATACATGGACAGAAGATGGGATACATGGACAGAAGATGGGGCACATGGACAGAAGATGGGGCACATGGACAGAAGATGGGATACATGGACAGAAGATGGGGCACATGGACAGAAGATGGGGCACATGGACAGAAGATGGGGCACATGGACAGAAGATGGGATACATGGACAGAAGATGGGGCACATGGACAGAAGATGGGATACATGGACAGAAGATGGGATACATGGACAGAAGATGGGGCACATGGACAGAAGATGGGGCACATGGACAGAAGATGGGGCACATGGACAGAAGATGGGGCACATGGACAGAAGATGGGATACATGGACAGAAGATGGGATACATGGACAGAAGATGGGGATACATGGACAGAAGATGGGGATACATGGACAGAAGATGGGGCACATGGACAGAAGATGGGGCACATGGACAGAAGATGGGGATACATGGACAGAAGATGGGATACATGGACAGAAGATGGGGCACATGGACAGAAGATGGGGCACATGGACAGAAGATGGGATACATGGACAGAAGATGGGATACATGGACAGAAGATGGGATACATGGACAGAAGATGGGGATACATGGGACAGAAGATGGGGCACATGGACAGAAGATGGGGCACATGGACAGAAGATGGGGATACATGGACAGAAGATGGGGCACATGGACAGAAGATGGGGCACATGGACAGAAGATGGGATACATGGACAGAAGATGGGGCACATGGACAGAAGATGGGGCACATGGACAGAAGATGGGGCACATGGACAGAAGATGGGATACATGGACAGAAGATGGGATACATGGACAGAAGATGGGGCACATGGACAGAAGATGGGGCACATGGACAGAAGATGGGGCACATGGACAGAAGATGGGGCACATGGACAGAAGATGGGGCACATGGACAGAAGATGGGGCACATGGACAGAAGATGGGGCACATGGACAGAAGATGGGGCACATGGACAGAAGATGGGACACATGGACAGAAGATGGGGCACATGGACAGAAGATGGGGCACATGGACAGAAGATGGGATACATGGACAGAAGATGGGGCACATGGACAGAAGATGGGATACATGGACAGAAGATGGGGCACATGGACAGAAGATGGGATACATGGACAGAAGATGGGATACATGGACAGAAGATGGGGCACATGGACAGAAGATGGGATACATGGACAGAAGATGGGGCACATGGACAGAAGATGGGGCACATGGACAGAAGATGGGGCACATGGACAGAAGATGGGATACATGGACAGAAGATGGGACACATGGACAGAGGATGGGATACATGGACAGAAGATGGGATACATGGACAGAAGATGGGGCACATGGACAGAAGATGGGATACATGGACAGAAGATGGGATACATGGACAGAAGATGGGATACATGGACAGAAGATGGGATACATGGACAGAAGATGGGGCACATGGACAGAAGATGGGGCACATGGACAGAAGATGGGATACATGGACAGAAGATGGGGCACATGGACAGAAGATGGGGCACATGGACAGAAGATGGGATACATGGACAGAAGATGGGATACATGGACAGAAGATGGGGCACATGGACAGAAGATGGGATACATGGACAGAAGATGGGATACATGGACAGAAGATGGGATACATGGACAGAAGATGGGATCACATGGACAGAAGATGGGATACATGGACAGAAGATGGGATACATGGACAGAAGATGGGGCACATGGACAGAAGATGGGCACATGGACAGAAGATGGGATACATGGACAGAAGATGGGATACATGGACAGAAGATGGGGCACATGGACAGAAGATGGGATACATGGACAGAAGATGGGATACATGGACAGAAGATGGGATACATGGACAGAAGATGGGATACATGGACAGAAGATGGGATACATGGACAGAAGATGGGGCACATGGACAGAAGATGGGATACATGGACAGAAGATGGGATACATGGACAGAAGATGGGGCACATGGACAGAAGATGGGGCACATGGACAGAAGATGGGATACATGGACAGAAGATGGGCACATGGACAGAAGATGGGGCACATGGACAGAAGATGGGATACATGGACAGAAGATGGGATACATGGACACAAGATGGGGCTCATGGACACAAGATGGGGCACATGGAACAGAAGATGGGATACATGGACAGAAGATGGGACACCATGGACAGAAGATGGGGCACATGGACAGAAGATGGGGCACATGGACAGAAGATGGGATACATGGACAGAAGATGGGGCACATGGACAGAAGATGGGATACATGGACAGAAGATGGGATACATGGACAGAAGATGGGACACATGGACAGAAGATGGGATACATGGACAGAAGATGGGGCACATGGACAGAAGATGGGATACATGGACAGAAGATGGGATACATGGACAGAAGATGGGATACATGGACAGAAGATGGGGCACATGGACAGAAGATGGGACACATGGACAGAAGATGGGATACATGGACAGAAGATGGGGCACATGGACAGAAGATGGGACACATGGACAGAAGATGGGGCACATGGACAGAAGATGGATACATGGACAGAAGATGGGACACATGGACAGAAGATGGGATACTATGGACAGAAGATGGGATACATGGACAGAAGATGGGATACATGGACAGAAGATGGGGCACATGGACAGAAGATGGGAACATGGTACAGAAGATGGGGCACATGGACAGAAGATGGGATACATGGACAGAAGATGGGATACATGGACAGAAGATGGGATACATGGACAGAAGATGGGGCACATGGACAGAAGATGGGATACATGGACAGAAGATGGGATACATGGACAGAAGATTGGGACACATGGACAGAAGATGGGATACATGGACAGAAGATGGGCACATGGACAGAAGATGGGATACATGGACAGAAGATGGGATACATGGACAGAAGATGGGACACATGGACAGAAGATGGGGCACATGGACAGAAGATGGGATACATGGACAGAAGATGGGGCACATGGACAGAAGATGGATACATGGACAGAAGATGGGATACATGGACAGAAGATGGGGCACATGGACAGAAGATGGGATACATGGACAGAAGATGGGATACATGGACAGAAGATTGGACACATGGACAGAAGATTCAACACATGGACAGAAGATTCGACACATGGACAGAAAATGGGGCACATGGACAGAAGATGGGGCACATAGACAGAAGATTCAACACATGTACAGAAAATGGGGCACATGGACAGAGGATTGGACACATGTACAGAAGATGGGGCACATGGACAGACGACTGGGCGCCTGGATAGAAGATGTGGTACATGGACAGAAGATGGGGCACATAGACAGGAGATGCGGTGTGGCACATGTACAGAAGATTGGGCGCATGGACAGGAGATGGGGTGGGGCACATGTACAGAAGATGGGACACATGGACAGAAGATTGGGCACATAGACAGAAGATGGGACACATGCACAGAAGATGGGGCACATGGACAGAAGATGGGGCACATGGACAGAAGATGGACTCATGGACACAAGATGGGGCACATGGACAGAAGATGGGATACATGGACAGAAGATGGGATACATGGACAGAAGATGGGGCACATGGACAGAAGATGGGATACATGGACAGAAGATGGGGCACATGGACAGAAGATGGGGACACATGGACAGAAGATGGGATACATGGACAGAAGATGGGGCACAATGGACAGAAGATGGGGCACATGGACAGAAGATGGGGCACCATGGACAGAAGATGGGGCACATGGACAGAAGATGGGGCACATGGACAGAAGATGGGATACATGGACAGAAGATGGGGCACATGGACAGAAGATGGGGCACATGGACAGAAGATGGGGCACATGGACAGAAGTGGGATACATGGACAGAAGATGGGACACATGGACAGAAGATGGGATACATGGACAGAAGATGGGATCCATGGACAGAAGATGGGACACATGGACAGAAGATGGGATACATGGACAGAAGATGGGGCACATGGACAGAAGATGGGGCACATGGACAGAAGATGGGGCACATGGACAGAAGATGGGATACATGGACAGAAGATGGGATACATGGACAGAAGATGGGCACATGGACAGAAGATGGGGCACATGGACAGAAGATGGGGCACATGGACAGAAGATGGGATACATGGACAGAAGATGGGATACATGGACAGAAGATGGGGCACATGGACAGAAGATGGGCACATGGACAGAAGATGGGGCACATGGACAGAAGATGGGGCACATGGACAGAAGATGGGACACATGGACAGAAGATGGGATACATGGACAGAAGATGGGATACATGGACAGAAGATGGGGCACATGGACAGAAGATGGGGCACATGGACAGAAGATGGGCACATGGACAGAAGATGGGATACATGGACAGAAGATGGGGCACATGGACAGAAGATGGGGCACATGGACAGAAGATGGGGCACATGGACAGAAGATGGGATACATGGACAGAAGATGGGGCACATGGACAGAAGATGGGGCACATGGACAGAAGATTGGGGCACATGGACAGAAGATGGGATACATGGACAGAAGATGGGACACATGGACAGAGATGGGATACATGGACAGAAGATGGGGCACATGGACAGAAGATGGGATCCATGGACAGAAGATGGGATCCATGGACAGAAGATGGGATCCATGGACCAGAAGATGGGATACATGGACAGAAGATGGGATACATGGACAGAAGATGGGGCACATGGACAGAAGATGGGGCTCATGGACACAAGATGGGGCACATGGACAGAAGATGGGGCACATGGACAGAAGATGGGATACATGGACAGAAGATGGGATACATGGACAGAAGATGGGGCACATGGACAGAAGATTGGACACATGGACAGAAGATGGGGCACATGGACAGAAGATGGGGCACATGGACAGAAGATGGGGCACATGGACAGAAGATGGGGCACATGGACAGAAGATGGGGCACATGGACAGAAGATGGGATACATGGACAGAAGATGGGATACATGGACAGAAGATGGGGCACATGGACAGAAGATGGGGCACATGGACAGAAGATTGGACACATGGACAGAAGATTGGACACATGGACAGAAGATTGGACACATGGACAGAAGATTGGGCACATGGACAGAAGATTGGACACATGGACAGAAGATTGGACACATGGACAGAAGATTCGACACATGGACAAAAGATGGGATCCATGGACAGAAGATGGGATACATGGACAGAAGATGGGATACATGGACAGAAGATGGGATACATGGACAGAAGATGGGGCACATAGACAGAAGATGGGGCACATGGACAGAAGATTGGACACATGGACAGAAGATTGGACACATGGACAGAAGATTGGACACATGGACAGAAGATGGGGCACATGGACAGAAGATTGGACACATGGACAGAAGATTGGACACATGGACAGAAGATTCGACACATGGACAAAAGATGGGATCCATGGACAGAAGATGGGATACATAGACAGAAGATGGGATACATGGACAGAAGATGGGATACATGGACAGAAGATTGGACACATGTACAGAAGATGGTGCACATAGACAGAAGATTGGACACATGTACAGAAGATGGTGCACATGGACAGAAGATTGGACACATGGACAGAAGATTGGACACATGGACAGAAGATTCGACACATGGACAAAATATGGGATCCATGGACAGAAGATGGGACACATGGACAAAAGATGGGATACATGGACAGAAGATGGGATACATGGACAGAAGATGGGATACATGGACAGAAGATGGGGCACATAGACAGAAGATTGGACACATGGACAGAAGATTGGACACATGGACAGAAGATTGGACACATGGACAGAAGATTGGACACATGGACAGAAGATTGGGCACATGGACAGAAGATTGGACACATGGACAGAAGATTGGACACATGGACAGAAGATTCGACACATGGACAAAAGATGGGATCCATGGACAGAAGATGGGATACATGGACAGAAGATGGGATACATGGACAGAAGATGGGATACATGGACAGAAGATGGGGCACATAGACAGAAGATGGGGCACATGGACAGAAGATTGGACACATGGACAGAAGATGGGATACATGGACAGAAGATGGGATACATGGACAGAAGATGGGATACATGGACAGAAGATGGGGCACATAGACAGAAGATGGGGCACATGGACAGAAGATTGGACACATAGACAGAAGATGGGGCACATGGACAGAAGATGGGATACATGTACAGAAGATGGGATACATGGACAGAAGATTGGACACATGGACAGAAGATTCGACACATGGAAAAAAGATGGGATCCATGGACAGAAGATTGGACACATGTACAGAAGATGGTACACATGTACAGAAGACTGACCACATGTACAGAAGATTGGACACATGTACAGAAGATTAGACACATGGACAGAAGATTGGACACATGGACAGAAGATTGGACACATGGACAGAAGATTGGACACATGTACAGAAGATGGTGCACATGTACAGAAGACTGACCACATGTACAGAAGATTGGACACATGGGCAGAAGATCGGGCACATGGACAGAAGATGAGGCACATGTACAGAAGATGGTGCATTTGTACAGAAGATGGGGCACACAGACAGAAGATTGGACACATGTACAGAAGATGGTGCATTTGTACAGAAGATGGGGCACATGTACAGAAGATTGGACACATGTACAGAAGATTGGACACATGTACAGAAGATTGGACACATTTACAGAAGATTGGACACATGTACAGAAGATTGGACACATGGATAGAATGTGGGGCTCATGGACAGAAGATTATACACATGGAGAGAAGATGGGGAATATGTGCTGAAGATGGGGCACATAAACAGGAAATGGGGCAGGGCACTTGGACAGAAGATGGGTCACATGGACAAAAGATTGCGCACTTGGACAGAAGATATGACACATGGACAGAAGACTGGATACATGGACATAAGATTGAATACATGTACAGATGATGGGATATATGTACAGATGATGGGATACATGGACAGAAGATGGGGCACATGGACAGAAGATGGGCACATGTACAGAAGATGGGGCACATGGACAGAAGATGGGGCACATGTACAGAAGATGGGATACATGGACAGAAGATGGGGCACATGGACAGAAGATGGGGCACATGTACAGAAGATGGGGCACATGTACAGAAGATGGGGCACATGTACAGAAGATGGGGCACATGTACAGAAGATGGGGCACATGGACAGAAGATGGGGCACATGTACAGAAGATGGGATACATGGACAGAAGATGGGGCACATGGACAGAAGATGGGGCACATGGACAGAAGATGGGGCACATGTACAGAAGATGGGATACATGGACAGAAGATGGGGCACATAGACAGAAGATGGGGCACATGTACAGAAGATTGGACACATGGACAGAATATGGGGCACATGGACAGAGGATTCAACACATGTACAGAATATGGGGCACATGGACAGAGGATTGGACACATGTACAGAAGATGGGGCACATGGACAGATGACTGGGCGCCTGGATAGAAGATGTGGTACATGGACAGGAGATGGGGCGGGGCACATATACAGAAGATTGGGCGCATGGACAGAAGATTGGGCACATAGACAGAAGATGGGACACATGCACAGAAGATGGGGCACATGGACAGAAAATGGGGCATATGGACAGAGGATTCGACACATGTATAGAAAATGGGGCACATGGACAGAGGATTGGACACATGTACAGAAGATGGGGCACATGGACAGACAACTGGACAGAAGATGTGGTACATGGACAGAAGATGGGGCACATAGACAGAAGATGGGATAAACTTACAGAAGATGGGGCACATGTATAGAAGCCGGGGCACATTTAAAGATGGGGTATTTGTACAGTAGATGGGGCACTTGTACAAAACTGGGGCACATTTAAAGATGGGGTATTTGTACAGTAGATGGGGCACTTGTACAGAAACTGGGGCACACCAACGGAAGATGTGGAACAGGAGAATTAGCCAGTTTAGGTACATACTGGGCAGAGAGGTGTGGAAAGGCAGAGAAAGATGTACATGGAAAATGTGAACAGCTGGGCTACAAATAATGATACAAGCAACACATACTTGATGATGACACGGAGTGAGAAAGGTCGGAGAGATTTTGATTGATAATGTCTGCTCTAACTTGGCATCTGAAAAAGAACAAGGACCCTTTCAGTATCAGATTCTTCTTCTTTGTTCATTTGTAACATCAATGTGAATAAATGCAATGAAAGCAGCAGTCATCTTGAGCTTATTGACATCTCCATAAGGTTCTCCTCAAATGGAGTGGGTGTAGACCATACTAGTTTACTCAGTTCTGTATATGCTGGACACTCCTGCAGCAGATAGTTTTAGCTGTCATTTCACCAGTTCCACAGTCACATACTTCAGTGTCTCCTATCTTTAGTTTATTAACTGATATAAGTGCCATGGGATGATTTATCATTGCTTAAGTGACTTTCTATATCTGCCATGGGCTTATATTTCATCAAAATGTTGTCATCGTGTTGTAATACAACATGTCTGCTACCATATTAGCATCTTTTAAGTCATAACACACTCCAGCTTCCCATTTTCCACCATCCATTTTTATTTGGTCCAAACCTTCTTTTATTTAAAAATCTGTTAATAGTTGCCTGTAATTTTTACTTGTTCTTGTCGGTTGAGTTGATAATATGCATCATCTTTCTGGTGACACGGATCTTCTGATTTCTACTTGGTTCTACATCATCAACATCACCATGTACCATACCGATAAACGTGAGTGGTCATGTTCCATCAATCTCACACGGTCACCAAAGTCAAGGATCTTTCCTCACACAATCTTGTCAGTTGTCACCAAGTTCTCTAGTTCATATCTTCTCTTCTAATTTCTTTAAGCAGTTTATGGTTTTCATCTATTTCTTATAGGACTTGCTCATTGGTTTTTCTGTCTGTCCACTGTATTTCCTTGCATTTTCCTCAAAAACCACATTTCCACTGCCATTAGATGTTTTTCAGCTTCTTTGTTCCATGTCCACGTTTCATATCCATACAAAAGTACAGGTTCTGTGTATCAATGCAACACTCTTTTTCTTTGGTTCTATTATTGCTTCTTATAAATCTCTTGGCCTTATCATAGGTTACGTTTATATCAGGCTGAGGTAATCTTCCACCTTCCTTTACCAGCCTGTCGGATTCTTCATTTCCAGGCATTGAAATGTGAAGGAATCCATTGTAGTACAACCCTTTTGGATTTCTGGCATAGTCCATGTAGTGCTGTAATTCTGCACTGTTTCTGCTCTTCAGTATTGAAACAACTGACTTCACATCTGTTCAGTATCAGATAGTATTTGTGGTCCCTTTGCCATGATTGTGGTAATTAGACACACAGTGAGACAAATGAAATATTTTGGACCAGGGTTTCTCAAACATTTCTCGAGATGTGTCCCTCTATTATATTGTCAAGTAACTTTTGACCCTCATAGTGGATATATAAAAAATATTGACTCTTAGTCACTACAATACCTTTCACACTGCGACAATAACTGATGCTTTGTGGTAAGGTCTGAACCAACACAGGGAACAAAACAGTTCTGTCTATTAGTTCAACAGTGGATAGACATGTTAAAATTAGTTGCATATCCTTTACAGGATGTCATAGTTAACTCCTAGTATTTTTTGACTGTTTGTGATTCCTGGGCAAGTTTACGTTCAGTAGTTTGCCACTGCTTTCTGAATGACTGGCACTCATACCTTTATATGGAAACCAAAGCATGACTGTCTGCTTCCAAACTGCCCTGCTTCTAAGTCACCAACAGCTGTGTTTTGAACAACAAGACAATAAAAGCCATAAAATATAAACTATCTCAGGTGAATCATCAATGAAGGCCATGGAGATTGCGCTCCCCTGACAATACTTTCATGATGATGTCTAGTAGCAGACGCAGTCTAGATAAAATGGGAGAACAGAAGAATTGAAAATTGAAGAAAAAGAAAGAGAATATAGAGAGATCTAAAGTGTAACCATTCTTTTCTTACCCTTTAGGAGCCTGGTAACATATAGGTTTGTATCCGTATTGCCAGCTGGACATAACAAAACATAACATAATGAATGTTGACACACACTTGTTCTCTATTTGTCAAGGACAGAATGACATATGTTAGCTTCTCTTAGGTCCTTTCTGTCAATTACATTTGACCCATCACTGTTCAGTTTTATTTCATCATTTCACTTTCACATATATTCACAATTTCTCATCTCATCTCATCTTGTTCCTCTTGCACCATGCAGTGTCGAGGTGAAACATAAACAGCGGAAGCGTGCCCGTATATGGGCTTCAGTATTTCAAAAACCATAAATAGAAATACAAATTAGATCTATTTTGTTCTTTTATTCCATTATCTATTTATGAATTTCAATACAAAAAATTAGCAGTCAAGTGACCGAAAGGATAAAAGGACTATAGTTCTTACACTTCCAGTGTACTGACAGCAGGGCAAGTGGGATCAACCCTTATACTGGTCAGTTGGACTTCCATGTTGACTCTTTGTTCAGAACGTTATGGCAAACTACTTGCCTAAGAAATCAACCTGAGGTTGGCATTCATCACAACTTCCTGCAGAGGACATGCAACATTTTTTAAATCAAAAATTATAGGTAGATCAAGTTTTTAGAATATGCTCTAGTCCTTTAGTAAGTGACTAAAGCTCTTAGCTCAACTTATCTTAGTAAAAGTTTAATGTTTCTTATCAAAATAAATACCTGGATGGCTTGGCCTCGTGGCATGGTCGAGACAGAAACACTGAGCTGAACCACGACTCTGGTGATCGAGTGAGATGGCAAAACATGACCGCCCACGCTTACCGGCATGGCACATGATGGATGGATGGATCAAAATAAATATCAAGGTTTCCACCATCATAAACATCCAGTTGTTTAACATTAGTTTAGTCGATGGATCAACATCACAGCACATAAGTGCTCCGTTCTCCTCCTAACTCAAACCTGAGTATGGAGAAACTCAGCTCTGTGCATGAACTCCGTACCACTGGCGAGGATCCTGAAATACTTGGGTAGATTTTTAACTCGAAATTTTGCCCGGGCAGCGCCATTAGGCTACTCTTTTTTTATTTCCAACTGCCAAGGGATTTTTTTATGTGCACAACAATACACACAGGCATCCGATCTCACTACCCAGAGACCAGGGGAAATGTTATTACTAGAAGTCCACATGAAAAAATCCCGGTCCTGACCGGGGCTTGAACCCGGAACCTCCAGCACTCGAGGTGGCCACCATAGCTCGAGACCACGCATCCCCCAGTTATTTAACATTATAAACATCAAGTTTTTCTATCATCATAAATATCAGGTTTTTCTATCATCATAAATATCAGGTTTTTCTATCATAAACATCAGATTTTTCTAACATTATAAACATCAAGTTTTTCTATCATCATAAACATCAGGTTTTTCTATCATCATAAATATCAGGTTTTTCTATCATAAACATCAGATTTTTCTAACATCATAAACATCAAGTTTTTCTATCATAATAAACATCAGGTTTTTCTATCATCACAAACATCAGGTTTTTCTATCATCACAAACATCAGGTTTTTCTACCATCATAAACATCAAGTTTTTCTATCATCATAAACATCAGTTTTTTTTAGATCATCATAAACAGCAAGTTTCTTGATACAAATGTCCAGTTTCTTAGCAACATTAGCATACAACTTTTTCAGTAGGGTACCATGTTTCTTAAATTCATAAACATCAAGTTTCTTAAAATAAGTATTCAGTTTTCTATTATCATAAACATTAAATTTTAAAGTACACTAAATACATTTTTACAATTTATAAACATCAAGTATTTTATGACAATAAACAATTTTCTTAATTAAATTTCTTAGTATAAGTTACTAAGTCAAATCTTTAGATAATGTCTTTCCATACTCAAATATCAAACCAGAAAAGAGCCATATCATCTTTATCCAGTGGCCAACTCTCGGCAGATTATCAAATCTTGAATCAATCTACGTTTTATCTTCCCCACTTCCCTGGTACACTTTCCTCCATAATGATCTTTTCTAGACTTTCATGTCTTTTAACATGTTCAAAATATTTCAATTTCCTCATTTTTGTTTGTCTTAATAATCAATCTTTTTCAATACTGAGTTCTTGTTGGATAAATCTCGTTCTTGTTTTAATACTCTTCTGTAAAGTTTATATTCTAAGGTGGATATGGATGATACATTCTTTCTGGCTGTTTTGTTAAAGATCCAAGTTTGAAATACACACATGTGCTTTTTTTTTTTTGCGTTTGTTCACTCACGTTTAACTCATGCGCTACTACTTCTAGTGCACTGGACTGATTTTTGCGTGTGATTTAGCTGTATATAAGTATGTGGGTCAAGTATACAGAAACAACTAACTGTATATAAGTATGTGGGTCAAGTATAGCAGAAACAACTACCTATATATAAGTATGTGGGTCAAGTATACAGAAACAACTAACTGTATAAAAGTATGTGGGTCAAGTATACAGAAACAACTACCTATATATAAGTATGTGGGTCAAGTATACAGAAACAACTACCTATATATAAGTATGTGGGTCAAGTATACAGAAACAACTAACTGTATATAAGTATGTGGGTCAAGTATACAGAAACAACTAACTGTATATAAGTATGTGGGTCAAGTATACAGAAACAACTAACTGTATATAAGTATGTGGGTCAAGTATACAGAAACAACTACCTATATATAAGTATGTGGGTCAAGTATACAGAAACAACTACCTATATATAAGTATGTGGGTCAAGTATACAGAAACAACTACCTATATATAAGTATGTGGGTCAAGTATACAGAAACAACTACCTATATATAAGTATGTGGGTCAAGTATACAGAAACAACTAACTGTATATAAGTATGTGGGTCAAGTATACAGAAACAACTAACTGTATATAAGTATGTGGGTCAAGTATACAGAAACAACTAACTGTATATAAGTATGTGGGTCAAGTATACAGAAACAACTAACTGTATATAAGTATGTGGGTCAAGTATACAGAAACAACTAACTGTATATAAGTATGTGGGTCAAGTATACAGAAACAACTAACTGTATAAAAGTATGTGGGTCAAGTATACAGAAACAACTAACTGTATATAAGTATGTGGGTCAAGTATACAGAAACAACTAACTGTATATAAGTATGTGGGTCAAGTATACAGAAACAACTAACTGTATAAAAGTATGTGGGTCAAGTATACAGAAACAACTACCTATATATAAGTATGTGGGTCAAGTATACAGAAACAACTACCTATATATAAGTATGTGGGTCAAGTATACAGAAACAACTAACTGTATATAAGTATGTGGGTCAAGTATACAGAAACAACTAACTGTATATAAGTATGTGGGTCAAGTATACAGAAACAACTAACTGTATATAAGTATGTGGGTCAAGTATACAGAAACAACTAACTGTATATAAGTATGTGGGTCAAGTATACAGAAACAACTAACTGTATATAAGTATGTGGGTCAAGTATACAGAAACAACTAACTGTATATAAGTATGTGGGTCAAGTATACAGAAACAACTAACTGTATATAAGTATGTGGGTCAAGTATACAGAAACAACTAACTGTATATAAGTATGTGGGTCAAGTATACAGAAACAACTAACTGTATATAAGTATGTGGGTCAAGTATACAGAAACAACTAACTGTATATAAGTATGTGGGTCAAGTATACAGAAACAACTAACTGTATATAAGTATGTGGGTCAAGTATACAGAAACAACTAACTGTATATAAGTATGTGGGTCAAGTATACAGAAACAACTAACTGTATATAAAGTATGTGGGTCAAGTATACAGAAACAACTAACTGTATATAAGTATGTGGGTCAAGTATACAGAAACAACTAACTGTATATAAGTATGTGGGTCAAGTATACAGAAACAACTAACTGTATATAAGTATGTGGGTCAAGTATACAGAAACAACTACCTAGTATATAAGTATGTGGTCAAGTATACAGAAACAACTAACTGTATATAAGTATGTGGGTCAAGTATACAGAAACAACTAACTGTATATAAAGTATGTGGGTCAAGTATACAGAAACAACTAACTGTATATAAGTATGTGGGTCAAGTATACAGAAACAACTAACTGTATATAAGTATGTGGGTCAAGTATACAGAAACAACTAACTGTATATAAGTATGTGGGTCAAGTATACAGAAACAACTAACTATATATAAGTATGTGGGTCAAGTATACAGAAACAACTAACTGTATATAAGTATGTGGGTCAAGTATACAGAAACAACTACCTATATATAAGTATGTGGGTCAGTATACAGAAACAACTAACTGTATTAAGTATGTGGTCAAGTATACAGAAACAACTACTGTATATAGTATGTGGGTCAAGTATACAGAAACAACTAACTGTATATAAGTATGTGGGTCAAGTATACAGAAACAACTAACTGTCATATAAGTGATGTGGGTCAAGTAACAGAAACAACTACCTAGTATATAAGTATGTGGGGTCAAGTATACAGAAACACTAACTGTATATAAGTATGTGGGTCAAGTATACAGAAACAACTAACTGTATAAGTATGTGGGTCAAGTATACAGAAACAACTAACTGTATATAAGTATGTGGGTCAAGTATACAGAAACACTAACTGTATATAAGTATGTGGGTCCAAGTATACCAGAAACAACTAACTGTATAGAAGTATGTGGGTCAAGTATACAAACAACTAACTGTATATAAGTATGTGGGTCAAGTATACAGAAACAACTAACTGTATATAAGTAGTGTGGTCAAGTATACAGAAACAACTAACTAGTATATAAGCTATGTGGGTCAAGTATACAGAAACAACTAACTGTATATAAGTATGTGGGTCAAGTATACAGAAACAACTAACTGTATATAAGTATGTGGGTCAAGTATACAGAAACAACTAACTGTATATAAGTATGTGGGTCAAGTATACAGAAACAACTAACTGTATTAAGTATGTGGTCAAGTATACAGAAACAACTACCTGTATATAAAGTATGTGGGTCAAGTATACAGAAACAACTAACTGTATAATAAGTATGTGGGTCAAGTATACAGAAACAACTAACTGTATATAAGTATGTGGGTCAAGTATCAGAAACAACTAACTGTATATAAGTATGTGGGTCAAGTATACAGAAACAACTAACTGTATATAAGTATGTGGTCAAGTATACAGAAACAACTAACTGTATATAAGTATGTGGGTCAAGTATACAGAAACAACTAACTGTATATAAGTATGTGGGTCAAGTATACAGAAACAACTAACTGTATATAAGTATGTGGGTCAAGTATACAGAAACAACTAACTGTATATAAGTATGTGGGTCAAGTATAACAGAAACAACTAACTGTATATAAGTATGTGGGTCAAGTATACAGAAACAACTACTGTATATAAGTATGTGGTCAAGTATACAGAAACAAACTAACTGTATATAAAGTATGTGGGTCAAGTATTACAGAAACAACTAACTAGTATATAGTATGTGGGTCAAGTATACAGAAACAACTAACTGTATATAAGTATGTGGGTCAAGTATACAGAAACAACTAACCTGTATATAAGTATGTGGGTCAAGTATACAGAAACAACTAACTGTATATAAGTATGCGGGTCAAGTATACAGAAACAACTAACTGTATATAAGTATGTGGGTCAAGTATACAGAAACAACTAACTGTATATAAGTATGTGGGTCAAGTATACAGAAACAACTAACTGTATATAAGTATGTGGGTCAAGTATACAGAAACAACTAACTGTATATAAGTATGGTGGGTCAAGTATACAGAAACAACTAACTGTATATAAGTATGTGGGTCAAGTATACAGAAACAACTAACTGTATATAAGTATGTGGGTCAAGTATACAGAAACAACTAACTGTATATAAGTATGTGGGTCAAGTATACAGAAACAACTAACGTATATAAGTATGTGGGTCAAGTTACAGAAACAACTAACTGTATATAAGTATGTGGGTCAAGTATACAGAAACAACTAACTGTATATAAGTATGTGGGTCAAGTATACAGAAACAACTAACTGTATATAAGTATGTGGGTCAAGTATACAGAAACAACTAACTGTATATAAGTATGTGGTCAAGTATACAGAAACAACTAACTGTATATAAGTATGTGGGTCAAGTATACAGATAACAACTAACTGTATATAAGTATGTGGGTCAAGTATACCAGAAACAACTAACTGTATATAAGTATGTGGGTCAAGTATACAGAAACAACTAACTGTATATAAGTATGTGGGTCAAGTATACAGAAACAACTAACTGTAATATAAGTATGTGGGTCAAGTATACAGAAACAACTAACTGTATATAAGTATGTGGGTCAAGTATACAGAAACAACTAACTGTATATAAGTATGTGGGTCAAGTATACAGAAACAACTAACTGTATATAAGTATGTGGGTCAAGTATACAGAAACAACTAACTGTATATAAGTATGTGGGTCAAGTATACAGAAACAACTAACTGTATATAAGTATGTGGGTCAAGTATACAGAAACAACTAACTGTATATAAGTATGTGGGTCAAGTATACAGAAACAACTAACTGTATATAAGTATGTGGGTCAAGTATACAGAAACAACTAACTGTATATAAGTATGTGGGTCAAGTATACAGAAACAACTAACTGTATATAAGTATGTGGGTCAAGTATACAGAAACAACTAACTGTATATAAGTATGTGGGTCAAGTATACAGAAACAACTAACTGTATATAAGTATGTGGGTCAAGTATACAGAAACAACTAACTGTATATAAGTATGTGGTCAAGTATACAGAAACAACTAACTGTATATAAGTATGTGGGTCAAGTATACAGAAACAACTAACTGTATATAAGTATGTGGGTCAAGTATACAGAAACAACTAACTGTATATAAGTATGTGGGTCAAGTATACAGAAACAACTAACTGTATATAAGTATGTGGGTCAAGTATACAGAAACAACTAACTGTATATAAGTATGTGGGTCAAGTATACAGAAACAACTAACTGTATATAAGTATGTGGGTCAAGTATACAGAAACAACTAACTGTATATAAGTATGTGGGTCAAGTATACAGAAACAACTAACTGTATATAAGTATGTGGGTCAAGTATACAGAAACAACTAACTGCATATAAGTATGTGGGTCAAGTATACAGAAACAACTAACTGTATATAAGTATGTGGGTCAAGTATACAGAAACAACTAACTGTATATAAGTATGTGGGTCAAGTATACAGAAACAACTAACTGTATATAAGTATGTGGGTCAAGTATACAGAAACAACTAACTGTATATAAGTATGTGGGTCAAGTATACAGAAACAACTAACTGTATATAAGTATGTGGGTCAAGTATACAGAAACAACTAACTGTATATAAGTATGTGGGTCAAGTATACAGAAACAACTAACTGTATATAAGTATGTGGGTCAAGTATACAGAAACAACTAACTGTATATAAGTATGTGGGTCAAGTATACAGAAACAACTAACTGTATATAAGTATGTGGGTCAAGTATACAGAAACAACTAACTGTATATAAGTATGTGGGTCAAGTATACAGAAACAACTAACTGTATATAAGTATGTGGGTCAAGTATACAGAAACAACTAACTGTATATAAGTGTCTCTTATACACATCTACTAACTGTATATAAGTATGTGGGTCAAGTATACAGAAACAACTAACTGTATATAAGTATGTGGGTCAAGTATACAGAAACAACTAACTGCATATAAGTATGTGGGTCAAGTATACAGAAACAACTAACTGCATATAAGTATGTGGGTCAAGTATACAGAAACAACTAACTGCATATAAGTATGTGGGTCAAGTATACAGAAACAACTAACTGCATATAAGTATGTGGGTCAAGTATACAGAAACAACTAACTGCTATATAGTATGTGGGTCAAGTATACAGAAACAACTAACTGCATATAAGTATGTGGGTCAAGTATACAGAAAACAACTAACTGTATATAAGTATGTGGGTCAAGTATACAGAAACAACTAACTGTATATAAGTATGTGGGTCAAGTATACAGAAACAACTAACTGTATATAAGTATGTGGGTCAAGTATACAGAAACAACTAACTGTATATAAGTATGTGGGTCAAGTATACAGAAACAACTAACTGTATATAAGTATGTGGGTCAAGTATACAGAAACAACTAACTGTATATAAGTATGTGGGTCAAGTATACAGAAACAACTAACTGTATATAAGTATGTGGGTCAAGTATACAGAAACAACTAACTGTATATAAGTATGTGGGTCAAGTATACAGAAACAACTAACTGTATATAAGTATGTGGGTCAAGTATACAGAAACAACTAACTGTATATAAGTATGTGGGTCAAGTATACAGAAACAACTAACTGCATATAAGTATGTGGGTCAAGTATACAGAAACAACTAACTGCATATAAGTATGTGGGTCAAGTATACAGAAACAACTAACTGCATATAAGTATGTGGGTCAAGTATACAGAAACAACTAACTGCATATAAGTATGTGGGTCAAGTATACAGAAACAACTAACTGCATATAAGTATGTGGGTCAAGTATACAGAAACAACTAACTGCATATAAGTATGTGGGTCAAGTATACAGAAACAACTAACTGCATATAAGTATGTGGGTCAAGTATACAGAAACAACTAACTGTATATAAGTATGTGGGTCAAGTATACAGAAACAACTAACTGTATATAAGTATGTGGATCAAGTATACAGAAACAACTAACTGTATATAAGTATGTGGGTCAAGTATACAGAAACAACTAACTGTATATAAGTATGTGGGTCAAGTATACAGAAACAACTAACTGTATATAAGTATGTGGGTCAAGTATACAGAAACAACTAACTGTATATAAGTATGTGGGTCAAGTATACAGAAACAACTACCTGTATATAAGTATGTGGGTCAAGTATACAGAAACAACTAACTGTATATAAGTATGTGGGTCAAGTATACAGAAACAACTAACTGTATATAAGTATGTGGGTCAAGTATACAGAAACAACTAACTGTATATAAGTATGTGGGTCAAGTATACAGAAACAACTAACTGTATATAAGTATGTGGGTCAAGTATACAGAAACAACTAACTGTATATAAGTATGTGGGTCAAGTATACAGAAACAACTAACTGTATATAAGTATGTGGGTCAAGTATACAGAAACAACTAACTGTATATAAGTATGTGGGTCAAGTATACAGAAACAACTAACTGTATATAAGTATGTGGGTCAAGTATACAGAAACAACTAACTGTATATAAGTATGTGGGTCAAGTATACAGAAACAACTAACTGTATATAAGTATGTGGGTCAATTATACAGAAACAACTAACTGTATATAAGTATGTGGGTCAAGTACACAGAAACAACTAACTGTATATAAGTATGTGGGTCAAGTATACAGAAACAACTAACTGTATATAAGTATGTGGGTCAAGTATACAGAAACAACTAACTGTATATAAGTATGTGGGTCAAGTATACAGAAACAACTACCTGTATATAAGTATGTGGGTCAAGTATACAGAAACAACTAAGTGTTTATAAGTATGTGGGTCAAGTATACAGAAACAACTAACGTCATATAAGTATGTGGGTCAAGTAAACAGAAACAACTAACTGCATATAAGTATGTGGGTCAAGTAAACAGAAACAACTAACTGCATATAAGTATGTGGGTCAAGTAAACAGAAACAACTAACTGCATATAAGTATGTGGGTCAAGTAAACAGAAACAACTAACTGTATATAAGTATGTGGGTCACGTTTACAGAGACAACTGCCTGTATATAAGTATGTGGGTCAAGTATACAGAAACAACTACCTGTATATAATTATGTGGGTCACATTTACAGAAACAACTACCTGTATATAAGTATGTGGGTCAAGTTTACAGAAACAACTACCTGTATATAAGTATGTGGGTCAAGTTTACAGAAACAACTACCTGCATATACAAGTAAGTATTTGGGTCAAGTAATTGATCCTGTTACATAAGCCAAGGCTGTTTCGACATCTGGTGCTAGACTCTACGTTTTATGAACTAACTAGCACTCAGTGCCAGATATATCAGCATCACACAGGCTGTCTTTATTTCCCATACATTTCCTGGTACCTATTTTAGGCCGGGTTGACCTGAAAGCATAGAAATCTGCCTCAATGCATATTCGAACTCATAGCCACCAGATTAGCAAGCAAGTGTCTAGCCACTATACAATCAAGACTTCCTGATTGTATAATAAATGGACAATACACACATTTTTTTTCAATAAATACACAACAGAAAATCAAATACAGAAAATATAAACAGTAAGATCTATACCGCAACAAGCAGACAAGCTGCCTCTACATCTTTCGTCCAATCCTAGATACATTCCCATTGGCTAGTCTCTCCAAGATGGCTGACTGCTCGGCTGGGTTCGCATCCTGCAATCCATCAATGGTTGTGTTGAAGGCCCACGTCAAATATTCATGCATTTTCTCATTACTGATCTCTGGGTCTGCCATAGAAACCGCTCTCATCAAAGCATCAACTGAGACAGGACTGTGAACAATAACCAACACTGTTAGCATTGTTGTAAAGATAAAAACCACTGTTAGCATTGTTATAAAGATAAAAACCACTGTTAGCATTGTTATAAAGGTAAAAACACTGTTAGTATTGTTGTAGAGATAAACACAATGATAGCATTGTTGTAACGGTAAAAACACTGTTAGTACTCTTGTAGAGATAAACACAATGATAGCAATGTTGTAAAGGCTAAAAACATTGTTAGCATTGTTGTAAAGATAGAAACACTGTTAGCATTGTTATAAAGGTAAAAACATTTGGTAGCATTGCTGTAAAGATAAAAACACTGTTAGCATTGTTGTAAAGGTAAAAACAGTAAGTATTGTAGTATTGTTGTAAAGGCAAAACCACTGGTAGCATTACTGTAAAGATAAAAACACTGTTAGTAAAGATAAAACACTGCTAGTATTGCTGTAAAGGGAGACATACTGGCAGTATTGTTGTAAAGGTAAATTTATTGGTAGTATTGCTGTAAAGCTAAAGATATTGGTAGTATGGCTGTAAAGGTAAACATATTGGTAGTACTGTTGTAAAGGTAAACACATAGGTAATATTGCTTTACAGGTAAACATACTGATCCAATATGGCAGAGGTTAAAACCTTAGAGTTTTGTTTGCTTTTGCCACGTTTTGCTTATGCATTTTTCTAATCTGGATTTGTAGTACATAGCTCCGTCACCCAGCTACTGAGTTGAGTGTGACACTGCGAACTTTGGTTTTCGTATAAAATGTTATTTTGTCTATTTGTGGTAGTTTGTATTGTGAATTGCATGGTCAGAAAAATGGCAGGTGGCTAGTTGATGAACTAGCTGGTTTCCCTTATACAGTAATGCAACTTACTGACTACTGCTTTCATTGAGCATTAACAGTAATTCTGTTGGCTGTCTGTTGTCTTGGCATTCTGGCAGTAGCCTTATGCATGCATGCTTGTGCTTGCTATTGGCTTTGTCAGGACTAATCTCTGTTCCACTTTTCACATGGGATGGTGAGGAGCATTCTGTGTGGTTTTTGCTGGCACAGGAATAGAGCAATTATGGGGTGACCAGAGACGGAAAATTTGGAACCACAGCTGATTAACTAACATTGATAGCACTGTTGTAAAGGTAAAAGGTACATTGATAGTATTGAGGTAATGGTAAATACATTGCTAAACTGGGGCTGCATGGTCTCGAGGTATGGTGTCTGCCTTGAGTGCTGGAGGTCCCGGGTTCAGGCCCCGGTGAGGACCGGGATTTATTTCACGTTGACTTCTAGTAATAAAATTTCCCCTGGTCTCTGGGTAGTGAAATCGGACACCCGTGTGAATTGTTGCGCACGTAAAAGATCCCTTGGCAGTTGGAAATCGAAAAAGAGTAGCCTAACGGCGCTGCCCGGGCAAAATTTTGAGTTAAAAATTTACGCAAAGTATTTCAGGATCCTCGCCAGTGCTACGGAGTTCGTGCACTGAAATGAGTTTCTCCAGACTCAGGTCTGAGTTAGGAGGAGAACGGAGCACTTATGGGTTATGCCTGTGTGCCGTGATGTTGATCCATCGACTAAACTAAACTAAACTAAACTAAACTAAACATTGCTAATAATGCTGGAAATCCTGCTGGCCTCCATTCATGGGTCTAACACCATATAAGACATGTGAAAGGGTCCTCTATTACTGATACTAAACACAACTTGAACTGTTTCTGAATACTTGTGAAATATTCCACATGAAAATACATGTGAAATTACCCTATTTTCCACAGGGATCACAAAGGTAGATGTCAATAAAATATGTTTGTAATTATTTTCATGGAAGCAATGTCAAAAAACAACATGACAGCAAATTATAAATATCAGTATATATCTGTTCCTTATAACAAAAACATTTCATTTATTGGGTGATTCTTACTTGGAATCTGCCAGGTTCTCCTTTATATCACTCACATAGATCTCTTTTTGGGTCTTCAGAAAGTTCTTCACTTCATCCAAGAATTGTCCAGTTTTTCCTTCGTCATCCTATGAAGATATCCAGAAGACTATTTCAATATCCTGATCACAGGAGAATGTAAATATACAACAGAAAGGAAAAATCCTCAATTCAAAAGGTGAAATGACTGAATAGATAAGAGCACTTCCGGTGTGCTGATGCTGAGGTAGTGGGTTCAACCCCTACCACAGGGATCACCATTATCTCCGGTGCTATTCAACGCCTACACTGTGAGAACCACCAGCGAGCAAATCAAAGGACCGGGGAGGACATTGTCATATGCAGACGATGTTTTAGTGTATCGTCAGGGTAAGGATAGAGATCAGGTTGCTGTGGAACTACAAACCAAACTCAATCGCATAAGCGCTTGGTGTGTTGAAGCTGGGGCAATGGTCAACCCAACAAAGGCAACAGTGACTTGGTTCTCTTTGAATAACCATATTGTCAACACCCCAATGCCAACCGTAAATCTGGGTTCAGAGACGGTGGAAAGAGCGCAGGCAATGAATTACCTGGGGATACGATCTGATCGAAGCCTAGCTTATACTGAGCACGTAGACCAGGTGATAACAAAGGCCAAGCGGGGTTTGGCTGCAATGTGGGTGATGGCGGCAGGCAAACTGTGAGCAGCGCCATCTATGTCTTCTTTACGAGGGTCTGGTCCTTTCTGTTTTGGAGTATGCAGTGGTGATCCTGACTCTCAGCCATAAGCAGATAGAAAGGATGGAAAGGATACAGAACGAAGCTATGCGCATTATTCTTGGATGTACAAGAGATACAGCATGCAGGGCGATGCGCTACCTTCTTGATTTTCCAACCATGAGGGACAGAATACAAATTTGCCAAGCACGTGCCTATCTCAGAGTCAACGCAAACACACAACATCCACTGCATAGCGAGATTAAGAAGGTAAAGGGCAGCAGGTTAAAAAGAGGAAAGTCGTGGATGGGTCAAGCCGAAGACATTCTTCAGCAGGTGTGTTCACTTGAGGACTTAGAACCTGGCGAGGAGTGGGTACAAGTGCCAACAGAGTTCTGTACATCCTTTTTAGAGTGCATCCAACTAGACAGGAAATGCAGACAAGAAAATCCAGCGGCTGTGGAGGCGGAAGTACAGGCTCTGATCTTTGAGAATTCTTTAGAGGATGATGCTGTCATTTACACGGATGGGTCGGTCGTCCGAGGAGTGAGAAGTTCATGGGCCTTTACGGCTCAGGCCGGAGGGAAAATTGTGAAGGAAGAGTCTGGCGCTTTTGCTTTGACCACAAGCAGCCTGACTATGGAAGTCATGGCAGTAAGTAAAGCAATAACATGGCTCGAGACACAGACATTCAATCGGGCATGTGTCCTTAGTGACTCAATGAGTATGCTCAGGAGGATAGAGATGGGGTGGGTCCGAAGAGAGTGGCTGCTGTCTCTGGAGCGGTTTCGGCTGGCAAAGATTAGTTTCATCTTCGTGCCAGGGAATGCGGGTGTACAAGGGAATGAGCAGGCTGACAGGCTTGCAGGTAGGGCTACTGTGGAAGGCGGACGAGCCATGGACCAGGCAGACATTCTGAATGCTCTACGAGAAGTAATTCGTTTACGAGAACCAAGCGATGACTGGGAATCTACAACCATGGTCAGGCTGCAAAGAACAGCAAGTTAAAAGAGGTGTGGCCAAACAAGAACACTATGCAAGAAGCCAAAGAAAAGTAATAAACCAACACAGAACTGGTGTCGTGAGCCAGTACACGCTGCAAGATTTGCTGAGGAGGGGATCCGAGCACTTATGAACTAATGGTTCGATGTGCAATGAGAATGATCTGTCGACTAACTAACTAACTAACTATGGTTGAGTTGGTTTAAAATGTTGCATTCTCATCCTTTACTTGACATAAATTACAAACCTCAGAAGTCAGAGTGGGTTCGCCTGATTGCAAGGGACACTGGTAATTTTAAAAGCTAATCCACACGCACAAATCAATGCAGTGCACTAGAAGTACTAGAAGTAGTAGCAAATGTATGGACTATGCTTGAGTTCAAGGCCAGCTCACGTGCACACACAAAAGACAACTCTTACTACCAAAATAGGGGAACTAGGACATTTGTGAACGTCACAAGAAATTTAAACCTAGTACCAAACATACTTACCAATACAAAGATATCATTTGTAATGAGAAAAAGAGTGTTGAGATGTTACAAAGAACCTGTATTTTGTATAGATGTGAAACATGGACAATGAGCAAACAGGTTGAAAAACATCTGATGGCTGTAGAAATGTGGTTTCTGAGAAAAATGCAAAGAATACCATGGACAGGCAGATAAACCAATGACCAAGTCCTACAAGAAACAAACGAAAATTGCAAACTGATTAGAGAAATTAGACGTAGACAGTCAACAATTTTGGTCACGTTATGAGAAGGAATAAATTGAATAACATGGTGACAACTGGCAGGCAACATCTAGGAGAAGAGAACAAGGGGAAGGCAGAGGAGTAAATACCTGGATGGCTTGGCCACATGGTATGGTGAAGACAAGAACACTGAGTGGATCCACAACTTTGGTGATCATGTGAGATGGCAAAACATGACCGCCAATGCTTATCGGCATGGCACATATGATGAAGGTGACCAAACTTAGAGTATTTAATTTACCATAATGTTGAATCAGTACTACTGTATGGATCAGAAACATGTACAACAACTGAGAGAATCATTAATAAACTACAAACATTTGTAAACTACAGCCTGCACAGAACTGGCACCTGGCCGTCTTGACAGACTGTCGGTGCTTTGAAAAATGCATAATCTCTCCAAAGCACAATTCCTTGGCTGAATTGTAGAGACCATGTGTTGCCCATGCAGCATGATCCATCTCTTGGCCTTCCTAGGTCACTCCAAAAGAAAGGTAACACCAATACATCAGGAACAAGACCAGCTGCAGAAGCTGCCAGACCAGCAAAGAAATGCTGTAATTGTCCGCTTGTCGGAGCTTCAATCCTAGTAGACCTGCTGCCAACTAAGGCTTAGAGCCTGGTCTTCTCTGTTATGACATGTAATCTTTAGGTTGCATTTCCTCTTACAAGGACAAGGCTTGTATCCTTCCAATTGTGCTCCTCTGCTGGAAGTATGCACAAAACCAAGGACTACAATGATATGACAGAACCATTAATGTGGAGCTAAGGGAGAGAACTAGTCAAAGTCCAGTGTACCCAGAGTGTCTGGAAAGGCACTGGATCTGGATAATACAAACATTAAGAAAATCTAAAAATAATATAACTAGAGAGAACATATAAAAATAGTATAACTGGAAAGCCCTTTCACTGGAACCATCAGAAAAAGTGAAATATAGGGAGAACCAAAACCACACCGAGAAAAAAATTAGAGACAGGTGAATAATAGAGGATGAAGATGGAGAAAGCTGCAGGAGATAGCAAAAGATAGGATGACTGAACTTGAGCTGACTGACAGCCTTTACTCCAATAGAAGGGTAAAAGGAATAAGAAGAAGATGAAGGTTGAGGAGGAGAATGAGGAGGGACGAAGAAGAGGAAGAATCACCACTTATAAGTCAATTAATTCATTCATTCAGTAGCATATCCTTTGCAGAACTTCACTCCCATAACAACCTTCTGGAAAACCTCTCGATCATAAGCATGATTTCCTGCATCCAATACACACATCTGCACCCATCTTCTCTTTGGCCTTCCCCTTCCTCTCTCTATAAGTCAATACAGCTTTGAAAACCATGGAAATAATTAACTCTTAATCTCACAAGAGTGAAGTAATGCGCAGAGAGACAATCCTGCACCAAATATTATGTCCTTTAAGAGTTAAACATGGCAGAGTGAATTTATAACTGGCTGGCAATGAAATTCTTCTTACAGAAAAATGTACAGGTAAATATTGCTGTAAAGTTATGGAATATAAACAGTATAAAAATATGAAGTGTAGGGCAGCTCAACCAAATACAATTACAGAAAACAGAGGATGTTACGGCGAAAAGCCTTCATTGACAAAAAAATACCACACACAAATTACAGAAACACACAAATTACAGAGATAACACTACAGCAGCATAAAATTAAGACATAAGAATGAGAAGAAAAAATATGTGGTACTCCAAATATGACAGTATATTGTTTCACATTGGCACCACCGAGACAGTACTATACATTTTCTCTGATTCTGTTTATTATGTCTTACTGTAGTCACTGCAGTGTCACATCCATAGTTTATATGTTGTGTTTTATTCTTGTTGTTTGCTGATTAAGCCTTGTAGCTGCAACAACCTCTGTTTTCCATAACCGTATTTAGTGAAGCTGCCATACACTTAAAGGGCCGAATGTAAGACGGGCCTACGTGCCCAATTTGTAAACCTTTTAAAATAATGTTCAATTCAATTCAATTCAATTCAATTCAAATTCAGTTTTTCTAATGTTTACAACACAACTTACTTCTGTAAATAAGATTTTGTAATCAATAGGCTGCTCATCCGTAATCTCCAACTCTTCCAGCACAGCTTTCATCATGATAGACACAGTCGTGCTCTCATTCTCCTGGTCCGACAGATGGAAGAACTCAGCCAGACATTTACGGAAGTCCTCGAAGCTCAGTGTACCCTCATTGCCCTTCTGAGCATCAAGTTTGGTCATATGGGTCAATAGGCCATGGATTGTCAGAAGCTGGGAGTGAAACACTTCTTCATCTGCCTGTTGATGACAATAATTGTAACATTGTCAACTACAGCTGATATTTGTAACAACACTACTATATGGTGCAGAAGCCTGGACATCGAACAAGCAATTAGAAAGTCCAACAGAGGCCCTGGAGATGTGATTTACAGAAGAAAATGTTGTATTTCATGGGGGGGGGGGGGGACTATCAAATACGGAGGTTCTAGAAAAACTGAGAATGAAAAGAGAGTTGATGAAGGAAATAAAAAAGAAGCAAATGGAATATTTTGGCCATCTTAAAAGACATAACACTCTCATATAAACCATACTGAAGGGCAAGGTCAAAAGCAAGCGAGAAAGAAGTAGACAACGATACAAGTGAGAAGATAACATCAAGAAATGGATGGCAGAATGTACAATCAAGGCGAGAGACACTGCAGCCAACCTTCACTGTGGAGACGGCATCTGACTGATTGATTGATTGATTGAATGATTGATTGTAACAGAGGGGACTCGGTGTAAGGGATTAATGTACCTAGTTCAGTATGTCCTATAGTTCCTCACACCAGCAGGTCGGTGCTCTCTGGTCAGGTCAAAGCACTAGTTTTAGCCAAGAATCTCACCAACAAATCTTGCTTCTATTTCTATGTTCTCCATAATTTCTTTGACTGCTGAAGTTTTCTATGCATGTGTAAAAAAGGTAGTCTGCTTTTGCTTTCTTTCTTGACAGTGACAATACTGGTTGTTGACTGTTGCCATCCATCCATCATAAGCCGATAAGCGTGGGCAGTCATTTTTTGCCATCTCACTCAATCACAAGAGTCGTGGATCAGCTTTGTGTTCCTGTCTTGACCATGCCACATGGCCAAGCCATCCAGGTATTTACTTCCAGGTCTTCCCCTTGGTCTCTTCCCTTCAATCTTGACAGTTGTCACCAAGTTCTCCAAGTCATTTTGACTGTCTACATCTATTGACTCTAACCAGTTTACGATCTTCATTTGTTTCTTGAAGGACTTGTTCATTGGTTTTTCAGTCGTCCATGGTATTCTCTGCATTTTCTTCAGAAACCACATTTCCACAGCCATCAGATATTTTTCAGCTTGACTGTTCATTGTCCACGTTTCACATCCATACAAAAGTACAGGTTCTATGTAGCACTTCAACACTCTTTTTCTTGTTTCAATTGATATCTTCTTTTTGGTCAGTATGTTTTTCATTTTGCAAAAGGCTACCTTTGCAATGGCAATTCTTATTCTGACCTCTTCAAGGCATCGCCCATCAGATGTTATGACTGTTCCAAGATAACTGTACCGATTCACTTGCTTAAGAATATTCCCATTTACTCATATATCCATTGGCACCTTGCCGTCTTGACAGATGATAGTTTGTGCTTTAAAAAGGCATAATAACTTTTACCTATGGCGGTAGCGAATGTGACTGATAAGGCCAATTCGAGCTGTAAATGTCTGTTCACAGTAGGTGCATGTGAACACATGGTCATTTCCACCATCATGCACCATTTTACGTCTCACACCCTCGGTGTGTGACTTATCTGCAATAATGTTCTCCTTTGTCTTTATTCCATTTCTGATGTTTGCCCTCCATGCAACACATTCAGCGGTGACTTGCTCCCAATGTGCATTATCAATGCCTGTATCAATCATGTCCCACTTACACATATCTTTGTAACGTAGTAGAGGTCGACCCTGAGATCTCTTACCCATCTGTAATTCACCAAAAAAGATGTCCTTTGGTATTCTACCATCATCCATCCTCCTAAGATGTCCTATCCATCTAAGTCTACGAAGACTGAGCATGGAATAAACCGTCACACAACCTGATCTTTCCAATACTTCAGTATTTGTGATTTTGTCTTGCCACTTAATACCAAGAATTCTTCGCAGACACCGCATATGAAAGCTGTTTAAACGTTTCTCTTGGTGTGAGTAAGTTGTCCAGGTTTCACTGCCATAAAGAAGAGTACTAAGGACACAGGCTTGATAGACAAGGACTTTTGTTTTGGCAGTAAGCTTCCTGTTCTCCCAGACTCTTTTTCTTAACCTGTTCATTGTTGTTGCTGCCTTACCAATCCGGATGTTGATTTCCTGATCTAGGGATAATTTGCTATTTACCACTGATCCTAGATATGTAAAATGGTCTACCATCTCTAGTTCGGCGTCGTCAATAAAGATTGATGGTACCCCATGTGCACCTTGTGACATAATCTGTGTCTTCTTTTTGCTAATTGTTAAACCAAATTCAGAACAAGCATTGGAGAATGCAGATAGTAGACATTGCAATTCTTCCTCAGAGTGGGTCGTAACTGCAGCATCATCTGCAAAAAGCAACTCTCTGATCAGTACCCTCCTTATTTTGGTCTTGGCCTTCACTCTCTGAGCATTATAAAGGCCGCCATCTGAGCGTGAGTGAATGTATATACCGTCATCCTAATCACGAAAGGCATATTTCAGTAGAAGTGAAAAGTATATTCCAAAGAGGGTGGGAGCTAGTACACAACCTTGCTTAACTCCACTCTTGATTTCAAACTCTTCAGAAGTTGCACCATCAAACTTGATTATACCCTTCATGCCTGTGTGGAACGATTCCACAATGGACAGAAGAGTTGGTGGGCAGCCAATCTTCTTTAGTGCCTTGAACAGACCCTCACGACTGACCAAATCAAATGCCTTTGTGAGGTCGATGAAGGCAATAAACAGTGGTTGATTCTGTTCACGGCATTTTTCTTGCATTTGTCGCAATGAGAATATCATATCAATGGTAGACCGGTTCTGTCAAAAGCCACACTGTGATTCGGGGTAGACTTGATCTCCTAGGACTTGAAGTCTGCACAGAACAATTCTGGCAAATACTTTTCCAACAATACACAGAAGTGAGATACCCCTATAGTTGTTGCAGTCGCTCCGATCGCCCTTGTTCTTGTACAGTGTTATGATGCTTGAATCTTTGAAATCCTGTGGGACTTGTCCTTCTCGCCAGCATAGCTCTATTAGCTGGTGGATCTGTAGAGTGAGTGTGTCTTGCCCACTCCTGATAACCTCTATTGGAATCCCATCCTTACCTGGAGCCTTGCCAGATGCAAGTTCATTTATAGCACACTTAACTTCTGTTATGGTGGGAAGTGTGTCCAGGTGGTCAAGAGTTGGTAGAGCCTCTATGGCGTTGAGGGCATCATCCGCTAGTTTGGTCTCACTTGAGTAAAGCTCCAAATAGTGCTCTACCCATCTGTCCATCTGCTGTTTCTTATCAGTTATGATTTCTCCAGTCAAGGTTTTCAATGGTGCACTTCTTTTGATCACTGGACCACAGGCTTTCTTTATTCCTTCATACATGCTTCTGATGTTTCCCTTATCACTTGCGATTTGAATGGACTCACATAACTTGATCCAATAATCATTTGCACACTGCCTGGCAGCCTTTTGCACATCCTTCCTAGCTTGCTTTAGCTCACTCAGAGTGTTACGCATTGGTCTTTCCTTGTTTCTTAAGAGAACTATCTTCTTCTTATCAATCAAGGGCTGCAGAGTCTGGCTGTTTGCCGCAAACCAGTCCTGCCTCTTATGATCCACAGTGCCGTAAACCCCTATGGCAGTTTTATAAAGAGTTTCCTTAAGTTGACCCCATTTTTCATTTACTGTACAATTTCTTGGTGTATCAGTGAAAGCATCTTCAAGTTGCTGTTGAAACTGAAAGCACTTTTCAGGATCGTGAGTGTTAATAATATTAATCCTGGGGCTAGATTTGTGTTTAGCTGTGTAGATTCTCTTTGGTCTCAGTCTAACCCTTGCAACAACCAAAGAAGTGATCCGTATCACAGTCAGCACTGTGGTAACTTCGAGTCAATGATATATGGTTCAGATGTTGTCTCCGTGTGATGATGAAGTCCAGCTGGTGCCAATGGCCGGATCTTGGATGTTTCCATGTGACCTTATGCAGCTCTTTTGTTTTAAAAAAGGAGTTTGTAATACATAGGTCATTTCTGGTGCAATGCTCCAGCAGCCTTTGCCCATTTTCATTCATGCGACCGATGTTGTATTTTCCAAGGCACACTGGCCATGAACTCGAGTCCTTGCCCACACGAGCATTGAAATCACCGAGCATATAAATGTAGTCAGATTTTGGAACTGCCTTGATCACGGAGTCTAACTCCTCATAGAACGAATCCTTCACATCATCAGAGGAATCGAGTGTCGGTGCATATGCAGTAATAATGGTGGCAAAACCACAAGAGGTTGCCAAGCGCAGGGATAATAGTCTTTCATTTCCTCTTGCTGGAATTTCAATCATTCCCAGTAGCGAATTCTTCACTGCAAAGCCCACACCGTGCTGCCTTTTTTCTGCCTGCCCTCTACCCTTCCAAAAAAAGGTGTAATTGTTTTCCGTGAGTGACCCTTCCTCAGCGAGGCGAGTCTCCTGCAGGCCAGCAATATCAATGTTAAGACGATTGAGTTCGGCATCAATCACAGCCGTTTTTCTCACATCGTTAATATTGGTCAAGTCAGTGGAAAATCCTGGACACATGGTTCTCACGTTCCAGGTTGCAAGCCGTAGCTTGAGGTTTCTATTTTTCTTTTTATTAGTACCTGGTGCATTGGTTTTACAGCCTGCGATTCAGATTTTGTCCTAGCCCCAAGCACCCATTGAAGCAGGCAGGCTGTGGCGGATCAGCACCCAATTGGCCGGGGGCTGCCCAGCTTGAGGCGGGCGGTAGCTGATCAGTGACACCTGTAGGTGTCTCCCACCGTCAGAGGCAACGCGTGGCGCTCCATGTCTACGCCAACTGACAGGGACTTATAACCTGTAACAGTTGCCTCTCGCTTTGATTCCGAGACTGGTTAAGACCAGGGATGGAGTTATTGCCTCTCCATAGCACAAAGCCTGGGCTAAAATATAGAGATCATGTGTTGCCCATGCAGCATGATCCCTCTCTCGGCCTGCCTAGTTCACTCCAGAGGAAAGGTAACACCTCTACATCTGGAACAAGACAAGCTGCAGAAGCTGCCGGATCAGCAAAGCGATGCTCTAACTGTCCGCCTGTCGGAGCTTTGATCCTAGACCAGCTACCAACCAAGGCTTAGGGCCTGGTCTGCCATGCCATGACATTTGTCTTTAGGTTGCATTTCCTCGCACCAGGGTAAGGCTTGTATCCTCCCAATTGCACTCTTCCGCCCGAAGCCATTGGCAAATAGGTTTGGTAAGCGCTGCCCAACGTTCGGCGCTAACAGAAAGCAGGTAGTACCGTCTGCTGTTATACGGTAGCTCAGTCATATCTAAGACCTGACACCAACTCATATATACTCATATATCACATTGTGGTATTTCCTTCTCCCCAGTGACGACCATAACCTGTGACTTCTTACTATTCAATTCTAACCCTATTGTTCACTGTGTGCAACAACCGCATCTACTAAATGTTGCAGGTCCTGTTCATTATCTGCAATCAAGGCTGTATCATTTGCATATCTAATGTTATTGATATATCGTCCCCCAATGTTCCAATATATGTTTTTTACACGTCTAAGGTCTTTTCCATCAATTTTCTTGAGCATAGCCTACGATGGGTAGCGTTGTGGTGTTCTGTTGTGATAATTTGGTGTGTCCAGTGTGTGCCGCGTGGTTACACACCCGCTTCACACGCGTGATCCGGGACTGTTTCCGGATCCGGTCAGGGATATGCACTACTGATGAGCTCAAACAAGGGCGAAACTCGAGTATAGTGCTTCCATATTGACGTGGATAGGCCTTAGGTTCATACCGGAATGCGATCGGCGTTGCCAGTAGTGGGTTGTGCTCAATATTTAAATTTGTAGATCTTCAAGCATCCTTATAATGTCGACATGTCTCACTTTATCGAAAGCCTTTGTGTAGTCAATAAAGCAAAAATATAGATCTGACTGTTGCCATTGACTCTTATAGAGATCCTCCTGCTTGCCACCACGAACTTGAGACAAGAACCAACAACTATCTGTTGGCCACTCCCAAGCTCACTCTGTCACCTGCATGGTTTTACGATGCCCTGTCCCGGGGATACATGGACACTCCACCTTGCTCAAAGGTGTCCAATAGACTAGCAGAGGGAAGCTGGTGCCTTCTTCTTTGATCGGGAATACCCCTTACCCCCACCATCCAGTCATTCTATGTCAGAATCTTGCATTCAGCAATAATACAGGCTTGTAATCACTAACAGATGTGAAAGAAACACTGTCACAGAATGACTTTACGTGACACACTGCAAATACAATTCAAACACTTTATTCACACTTCTCACTCATCACAACCATTACATGCATCGCACAATTACAATAACAATGCCATAATACAATCAATAGATATATCAATGCAATGTATACAACTCACAATCCTACATACCAGGCGCACAGTCTCCTATACTCACACAGGCTTTCTATCTATTAGTGTTCATACACACAAGTCATACGAGCACCATTCAATCTGTCTGTCCTATACAACAGTCCCAAGCCGTCTGCCCGCTAACCACTGTGAGTTCTTGCTAGTCAGGGTTGTGTCCCTGCGTGGACTGACCATTCCTATCACAGCGTGGTTAGTGTCGCTCACAGGTGGATCTGGCCGTAATCGCCAGGCGTCGTTGACGACGACGCGGTAGAACTGGTGGGGAGATTATGACATTCTACAGTAATAATTTATTTAATATTTGAATAATCAAGACAAAGACATTGTATTGCATAATTTATTACGTGGCATATTTCACTGTATCTCGTCAGATGCATACTACAGAAACAATTTTCAAGATATAATGAAGTAGCATAATGAATCCTTTCAGACGGAATAAACAAAACAAATTGTCTTATGTTTCAATGTCCCAACTGTGATTTTGAAAAGACTATTATGTTTATTTGTTTACATATTTGTATTTTACCCAAGTGTATAGAAGATGCCTCAGCATATCTTTGTAACTTTTTTTTTTTATTGTTGCGTATCCCTTACGGGACATTGCAGTCAACACCATCATTTTTCAGCTGCTGTTATGTACTAGGCAAGTGTTATGTTCAGTAGTTTGCCATTGCTTTCTGAACGACCGGCTCCCATACCAGCACGTTATAACACAACGCGACACAGTCTTCTGCACAAATCGGTTGCAGTTGAGTTTCAAACACCTGGTACCCGGCTCATAAACCGCGTTTGCAAGACTTTGGCCACGAAGACCGGCATAACTTTTGGTTATGTGTAGTGAAAAGCACACTGAAATCATCTTTGTCTGCAACATACCCAAATTCTACTAAATCGCATGTTATTGAAGATGCAGGCTCCTTCTGGCAGTTGCTAAGGTTACAGTTACTAAGGTTTGCCAAAATTTTCCACTGTTAGCTTCCTAATCAAGCTAGGAATTTGCTCTGATATTCTACATTTTAACTCTCGTTCATCATCTTCATGTGCCATACCGGTAAGTGGTCATTTTTCGCCATCTGACACGATCACCAGAGTCATAGATCAGCTCTGTGTTCTTGTCTCTGCCATGCCATGTGTTCCAGCTATCTAGATATTTACTTCTCTGCCTTCCCCTTGTTCTTTTCCCCTCAATCTTGCCAGTTGTCACCAAGTTGTCCAATTTTTTTCTTCTCATAACATGCCCAAACATGTTTGACTGTCCACGTATAATTTCTCTAATCAGTTTACAGTTTTCATTTGCCTCTTGTAAGACTGCTCATTAGTTTTTCTATCTGTCCATGGTATTCTCTGCATTTTCCTCAGAAACCACATTCCCTTGCCATTAGATCTTCCACAATTCCCATCCATACAAAAGTACTGTTGTTCAGTTCTGCTTATAAAATATGATTCTAAATAACCACTAACTTATTATAATAAGATAATCATTAAGGCCTCTGGATTGTTTTTGCTTCTGGTTACGGCTTGCTTATGCATTTTCCTCATGTTGGACTGGTAGTACATGGTTCTGTCGCCCAACTACTGAGTTAAGTGCGTGGGGCGACACTGTGAACTGTGAATTTCATGTGCAGTGCTTTTACATCTGTCCACGGTTATTGATATTGTGAATTGCATGTTCAGACAACGGCGGCAGCCTGTTGCTGAACTGGCTATTTTGCATTATGCATTAAGTGTGTGAAGCTTCTGCTTTTCTAATGACTGGCGATTCCATCAACGATAAGCTGTAATTTTCGTGGTGGACTGTTGTGTTACATTCTGGCAGTTGCCTTATGAATGTACTTGCATGTTCATGCTGTTTGTTTGTCAGTACTGCTGTTTGTTCCACTTTTCACATGGGGCAGTGAAGAGCATTTTGTGTGATATTCACTTGCACAGGAATGGAGCATTATGGGGGTGACCCTTTGACGTGAAGTTGAAACCGCGACTAACTAATAAAATAATCAAACATATGGATGAACCTCAAAATCTTACTTACCTCACCATTCAAAACCTTCCAGAACAGTCCAATGACATCATCGTGAGCGTACCTCTGGCATGCGTCATGCAGATTATAGCCCCACTCTAGAACAATCTGCTCCAGTGGGAACCTTAACCTCAGATACTCCGAGAGAAACTCTCCCATGTTCTGCCTGCTTCCATCTGTCCTCTGTAAATTATATTTCAGCCATTTATTTTACTCTCTTTCTCTATCTGTGCTTTCAAATGATACAAATTGCATTCCCCAGGTCTGGGGTATATAAGCAATGCTGTTTTTGTAGGTAGTTCTGAATATCTTTTCAACTTTTTCCCCCAATGGACCAAGCTACTTTATTTGAGACATCCCAGTGATAGATTATCTAGTCTTGTCCTCATAGGGATGTCCAATGTACATTAAGCACTCTGTCACTCCACAAGATGGTACATCCCCTAGAGCACATGTGTCAAACTCAAAGCCCGCGGGCCATATTCGGCTCGCCGTACAATCATATCAGGCCCAAGAGGTCTCAACCGATGTACAAATATATTCGGCCCAAGAGATAATTTTAGGCAAAAATATTTTTTATAGTCACGATATAAAGTGCAAATCAAATTCCCTAATTAGCAGCCTTCCGAATGATAGGCTAACTGAGAGCATTCTCGCTTCGATCAGAATAAGGGAAAATAAAAGTTGTGTAGTGAGTTAGTATTCATAGTTATAGTTATCTTTCAACGTTCAGATGCTCGTTTTGGTTTGGCGCATAAAAAATGAAAGTAGTGTAATGCCCGGATATTACATCGCCTTTTCCCGCTACAGCTAACCTGATATCAATCTAGCGTCTGTAGGTAGATGCACAATCTTTTAAAATCAAAGCTAGCCTTTAAAATGGCCAAGAGAAAAGTTGATTCTGAAAATAGAGCCTTTCAAAGCCACTGGGAGGCTGAATATATGTTTACTGATATTGACGGTAAACCTGTGTGTCTAATTTGTGGAGATAATGTGGCTGTGATCAAAGAATATAATCTGAGACGGCACTACGAGACTAAAGATCAAGACAAGTTAAACAGCCTGAATGCAGAGCAGAAGCTGCAGAATGTAGAAGAATTGAAGAGGCATTTAACATCACAGCAGATGTTTTTCATCAAAGCAAACTAATGCTGCAGTCAAAGCAAGTTTTATTGTGTCAGACGATATCGCAAAATCAGGCCAACCCTTTACAGGAGGAGAGTTTCTGAAGTGCTGCATGATGAAAGTGTGTGACGTCTTGTGTTGAGACAAAAAGCAGATGTTTGCAAAGGTAAGCCTTAGCAGAAATACGGTTGTTGATCGGGTTTGTGAGAGGCCACTGATGTGAAAACACAGCTGATCGAAAAAGGCAAAGACTGTTGCATACTCCCTTACTGTTGATGAAAGTAATGACACGACTGACACTGCACAGCTCGCCATCTTCATCCTTAGAGTGGACTCCAGTTTGAATGTTACAGAAGAAATATTGGACATGAAATTCATGCATAGGACAATGACTAGAAAAGACATTTTTGACAACGTATGTCAAAGTTTAGTGAACATGAACCTGCCTTGGGACAAACTCGTTGGACTAACAACAGATGGAGCATCGTCGATGTGTGGCAAAAAAAGTGGACTAGTTGGAAGGATGCGGTTAAAGATGCAGGAGAACTATACTGGTGAATTGATAGTATATCACTGCATCATACACCAAGGATCGCTGTGTGGTAAAATCCTCAACATGGAAGATGTAATGAGCATTGTAACACAAACCATCAACTTTATCAGATATCATATGTATGTTTAAAAAAGGTTTAATTTTCAGCATATTGAATGTTTATCCTGTTCAGCTCGCAACCTTACGTGTGATTTGAATTTTGGCCCGCTGAGCGATTGAGTTTGACACCCCTGCCCTAGAGGCATCCTGTGACAGAGTAACTCTTTTTCTGTTCTTCAGGCCATCTATAATAACTCTGGTTCTCTTGTTGTGCAGAAAGGATTGGGTACATTTAATCATATTTATTTGGATTCCGCTTCTTTTTAATTTAACTATCAGGCCTTCTTTCCACACTTTTTCAAACACATGTTCAAAGTCAACCTATAATGACAGGACCTTTTTATTCTCTTGAAAGGCATCTTCTGCTGTCTGCAATAAATATATAACTTGGTCTTCCTTATTATAAAATTCTCTGAATCCAGCTTGTTCCGGTACCAGAATCTTTTGAGATTCTAGTGCCACTTCAGCCTAAGGTTAAAGTATTCTTTTCAATGTCTTCCCTACACAGCTTGTAAGGTTGATCGGTTGATAACTAGAGTCTTAATTCTTCACTTGTCCTCTTTCTTGTTTTGATTATGTCACATGGCAAAGCTATCCAGGTATTCATCTCTTTGTCTTCCTTTAATTACTCTAACCAATTTATTATGTTCATTTGGTCCTCATTTGTTTTTATGTCCGTCCATGGTATTCTTTGTCAAAATCTAAATTTCCACTCCCATTTGATGTTTCTCAGATTGCCTGCTTAATGTCCATGTTTCACATACCTACAGCATTATAGGGTCTGTATAGCATGTTAACACTGTTTTTCACTGCAACAGACAGCATTTTATTGGTGAGTATATTTTCCAGTTTCCAAAAGGCTACTATTGCCATGGCGATTCTTGTTCTAATGTGTGAAAGCATCTTCAGACAGATGTGTGACAATTCCAAGATAGGTCTGCCAATTCTCTTGTTTCAGTATGTTACCACAACTCCTAAATAAGCTACAGCTTCCATTCACTTCAGACAGATGTGGCAATTCCAAGATAGTTGTGCCAATTCTTTAGTTTCAGAATGCTACCACAACTCCTAAATAAGATACAGCTTCACTTCACCAGATCTGTGGTGAAGAGTTTACAGATGCAATTTGTAATCTACACAATTTGCATACCACGCTCGAAACCCAGCTACAGGCGATTCGGTTGCAGACCGCCTTGCATTGGTTTTTAATACAATGGTATGAGTGCCGGTCGTTCAGGAAGCAATGGCAAACTACTAAACATAAATTTGCTAAGAAATAACAAACAGTCAAAAAATACTGGGGTTACACCGTGACATTCTGTAAAGGATATGCAACAAACTTATCTCCTTTTTAAAAGCCTCATAAACAAATATTTGAAACATATATTTTTGGCATCATCTATTTCACCTCAACCGGTCTCTGTAGCTAAGGGCTTGCGAACGCAGTTCGAAACACAGTGGTGCTGGTTTTTTCGAAAAAGGTATAGGAGCTGGTCGCTCAGAAAGCAATGGCAAACTACTGAACGTAAAAGTTGCCCAGGAATCACGAAACAGCAAAAATGCTGGGGTTGACTGCTACGTCCTGTGAAGGACATGCAACTTAATTTTTTTTTTTTATTTCACCTCAGCATCCTTAGCTGACTTGGTCCTCCAGATGTCTCTGATTAGCAAGGCTGTGTCACGTTTGCTGAGTCTTCTGTTGCGGACAGGCTGATCGCAGCGCAGATATTCTGCAACTTCCTGCCCTGTTCCCTGTATTGAACAAATGTAACAAAACAAAATGTTTGGATTAAATCTCAGTAATATCACAGACCCATAGCAAGAATCTGCTTCAGGACAAATGTATTAATAGCATGAAGGGAAATCCCTGAGAGCAAGTGGAAGGGGTGAAGGCCAAACCAGCATCAGCATCAGATTAATCAATTGTCATCTTCACAGTCATTGAAGGTTGGCTGAAATAGATGTCCAGCACTCTGCCTCTCCATAAGTTGGCACATGCCCCTTCCAGTCAACCCACCCATCCATCTAACCATTCACCCATCCATCTACCCATTCACCCATCCATCTACCCATTCACCCATCCACCCACCATCTACCCATCCATCGATCCAGTCACCTGTCCATCTAACCATTCATCAATCCATCCACCATCCAACCACTCGCCCATCCATCCATCAGTCCACCCACCCACCATCCATCCATCTACCCATCCATCTATCCCCATTGTTGATAATGCAATAATTACCTGAGGATCAAAGTAATCCACGCCGACTGTATCCACAAATCCACCAGACTGGATTTCACCGAGCAAGACATCCACTAGTTCATTACTCCGTTTGCCTTCAGACAGCTCCTTCCATCTCACAATGCCACCCTGAACAAAGTCAGCACACTTGTCCCAGGCCGGTCTGAAGGAGATCAGCAAACATACAACCAGCACTCATCACACCAGTTACATCTCAGAATCAAACATACAACCAGCACTCATCACACCAGTTACATCTCAGAATCAAAGCGACAGGCAGCAGTTACGGTTTATAAGTTCTTATCAAATAGCATAGTCAGGGATGCTATCGGTTGCCTCTGATGGTGGGAGACACCTTATCATCATCATCAAGTGTCCTGTTAGCTGGCGTTGGCATTCATGTCTCTCTACATATCTCGGTCTTTGGTATTCTGGATCAACTCTGTTGACGATATTCCTCCATGCCACTGTCTCAGTCCATCCAGCATCATTTCTCTTGGGCTGCCTCTACTTCTCTTCCCATTGATCTTTCCAGTTGTCATGATGTTCTCCAATACCTCTCTTCTCATCACATGACATGTCTCTTTCTTATGTTGCATATAATGTACTTAATATTCGTTTAAGGAACCACATCTCTATTGCTTCTAAGATGTTCCTAATTTGTTCATTTACATTCTAAGATTCACTGCCATACAGCAAAATAGGTTCTATATAGCATTTTAGCACTCTACTTCTTATAGTCAATGATAGTGACTGACTTTTCCCAGAAAGATCTGGAAAGATCTTTTCCTGGAAAGATCAATGAAGAGAAGAAGAGGAAATGGTGATTCTCATTCACGACAGCATGGTGGCATCAGAGCTAGACATGTCCAGTTGGGACAGTGACGATATACAAATACAGGTGGTAAGAGTTCAATCCAGTCTACCATTCATGCTGGTTAATGTTTATGCCCGCAACGTGAGTATGGATTCCCAGAAGTGGCAGTGCTTAAGTGACATATTAGGTCAAGAGCGAAATGTTATTTTCTGTGGTGATTTCAACGATAAAGGCAGATCATGGGGAAACATTTCCTCCAACACACAAGGGGAGGAGCTCGAGACTGCACTTGAAACCATTGACCTGGTTTGTATCAACAGTGGCTGTGTCACCAGGACAGCAAGCCGTCCAGGGGATGAGGACAGTGCTATTGATCTGGCGCTGGTTTCTCCTTCACTCACTACAGTGTGTAGATGGAGTGTCCTAGGACACCACGGCAGCGACCACCACCCTTGCAGCATATTGGTGGAGAAAGGCAGAACCAGGCAGCACAAGTTAACGGTCAAGACTTTCCAGTATGACAGTACAGGGCAAGATGTGGTGAGTAAAATAAGACGTGACAAGCGCAGAAAGCTTCAGGGCAGGAAAAAAAGCTGGGAGCAGCCACCGTGGTGGAATCTTGAGGTGGAGAAGGCGTGGTTGGATAAACGTGGTGCTGTAAGGAGATGGCAAAATGCCAAGAAGAACAGAGCTGGCCATCCCAGTCCCTGCATGCACTTAGAAAGAGAGATGCACACAAAAGTAAGCTATTTCAAAAAACTGGTCAAGGTGGTTAAAAGTGAAAAATGGGCAGAGGTGTGTCAAAGAGTAAGCACAGACAAGTCACTGAAATTGTTCTGGCGACTACATAAAAGCATGAGCGGGGTAGTCAAGAATAAGAGCATTTCTGACTTCCAAGGTGCTGACCTCATCTGGCAGAGGACTGACGAGGACAAGGGCAAAGCCCTCTTTGAACGCTATCTAGAGCAGAGCAACCAGACAGACATGAGAGGCCGAAATCTTGCCAAGGAGGTCACGTCAGACAGGTGCAAGGCCCAGAACACTTCGGATGAAGACACAGTGACAGTGAAAGAAATCAAGGCTGTGCTTCGACGATAAAAAAAACAGCGCTCCAGGGCCAGATGGCATAAGATACAACGACATCAATAGGTGTACCGACAACGAGCTAGAGGAACTAGCAGACATGTACAACAACAGTATAGGGAGTGCTAGCATCAAGGAGGAGTGGTTACACAGCTATCTGATTCCCTTGCCGAAGCCTGGCAAAGACCACACAAAAATTCAGGGATATCGAGTTATAACCATGCAGAATACAATAGGCAAGCTGCTGGAGAAGTTAATTGCCAGGAAAATATCAAGCCAGATAGAGAAGCAATGTGTTTTCCCACCTACCCTGGTTGGGTACCATCCAAAAAGAGAAACCTGGACCAATGCAGCAGTTTTTGTCCATGATGCCTATGAAGGTTTCTACTCAGGTATTGAAACCTTTGCTGCAGCGATTGATCTTGAGGACGCGTACAACAGAGTACCATTGGATTTTTTAATGCTTCAGCTTCTTGAACTCAAAATAAGTCCATTCCTCCTTAGTTGGATCGCTGCAGCCCTCTTCCAAAGGAAAGCAGTTTTTAGATGTGGCAGTTGGACGTCGGAACCAACAACAATATATCCTGGCCTACCACAGGGATCACCATTATCTCCGGTACTGTTCAACGCCTACACTGTGAGAATCACCAGTGAGCAGATCACTGGACCTGGTAGGACATTGTCATATGCCGACGATGTTTTAGTGTATCGCCAGGGTAAGGATAGAGATCAGGTTGCTGTGGAACTACAAACCGAACTCAATCGCATAAGTACTTGGTGTGTTGAGGCTGGGGCAATGGTCAACCCAACAAAGGCAACAGTGACTTGGTTCTCGTTGAATAATCATATTGTCAACACTCCAACACCAACTGTAAATCTGTGTTCAGAGACGGTGGAAAGAACGCAGGCAATGAATTACCTGGGGATACGGTTTGATCGAAGCCTTGCTTATAATGAGCACATAGACCAGGTGATAACAAAGGCCAAGCGGGGGTTGGCTGCAATGCGAGTGATGGCGGCAGCAAACTGAGAGCAGCGCCATCTATGTCTTCTATACGAAGGGCTGGTCATGTCTGTTTTTGAGTATGCGATGGCAATCCTGACTCTCAGCCGTAAGCAGATAGAAAGGATGGAAAGGATACAGAATGAAGCTATGCGCATTATTCTTGGATGTACAAGAGATACAGCATGCAGGGCGATGCCTACCTTCTTGATTTTCCAACCATTGAAGACAGAATACAAGACTGCAGAGCTCGCGCCTACCTCAGAGTTAACGCAAACACACAACATCCACTGCATAGTGAAATTATGAAGGTGAAGGGCAGCAGGTTAAAAAGAGGACGGTCATGGATGGGTCAAGCCGAAGACATTCTTCAACAGGTGTGTTCACTTGAGGACTTAGAACCTGGCGAGGAGTGGGTACAAGTGCCAACAGATTTCTGCACATCCTTTTCAGTTTGCATCCAACTAGACAGAAAATGCAGACAAGAAAACCCGGCAGCTGTGGAGGCGGAAGTACAAGCGTTGATTTTCGAGAATTCGCTAGACGGTGATGCTGTCATTTACACAGATGGGTCGGTCGTCCGACATGTGAGAAGCTCATGGGCCTTTACGGCTCAGGCCGGAGGGAGAATTGTGAAGGAGGACTCTGGTGCTTTTGCTGAGACCACAAGTATCCTGACTATGGAAGTCATGGCAGTAAGTAAAGCAATAACATGGCTCGAGACACAGACATTCACTAGGGCATGTTTCCTTAGCGACTCAATGAACATGCTCAAGAGGATAGAGATGGGGGGGGGGGGGGATCCGAAGAGAATGGTTGCTGTCTCTGGAGCGGTCTCGGCTGGCAAAGATTAGTTTCATCTTCGTGCCAGGGCATGCGGGAGTACAAGGGAATGAGCGGGCTGACAAGCTCGCAGGTAACGCTACTGTGGAGGGTGGATGCGCCATGGACCAGGCTGACATTCTGAATGCTCTACGAGAATTAAGACTTTTGCGAGAACCAAGTGATGACTGTGAATCTACAACCATGGCCAGACTGCAAGAATAGCAAATTAAAAGAGGGGTGGCCAAACAAGAACACTACGCAGGAAGCCAAAGAAGACTGATAAACCAACACAGAACTGGTGTCGTTAGCCACTACACGCTGCGGGATTTGCTGAGGAGGGGATCCGAGCACTTATGGACTGAGTGGTTCATGTGCAATGAGGATGATCTATCGACTAACTGACTAACTGATAGTGACTTACTGCATAAGGTAGTTTTCATTTTCTGAAATGCAGCTTTTGCTTGCCCATTCGGTTCTTAATCTCTGTTGTACATCTTCCACATCTTCCATCTGATGTTATAATTGCCCCTCATCATTGAATAGCATGTCCTTTGCAGAACTTCGCTCCCATAACAACCTTCCGGAAAACCTCTTGATCATAAGCAAGATGCCCCGCGTCCGATACACCCATCTGGAAATCATTTGCACATCCCGTACCCATCTTCTCTTTGGCCTTCCTCTTCTGCTCTTCCCGGGCATATACCCCTCCATGATTGTTCTCTGACAACTTTCAGACGTTTTAAGTGACTTAAATATTTCATTTTTCTTTGTTTTATATAATTGCCCTCCCCCCTTTTTTTGCATATCCTTTTTTTTACAGGACATCGCTGTCAATACCAGCATTTTACTACTGTTGTTGATATCTTGGCAAGTTTATTTTCAGTAGTTTGCCACTGCTTTCTGAACGACCGGCTTTCATACCAACTTGTTAACACCAAGCGCAACGCGGTCTGCTGCCAAATCGGTCACAGCTGTGTTTCAAACGTGGGTAAGCGGGCTTACGAATCATGTCTGTAAGCCCTTCGCCACGGAAACCGGCAATAATTGCCCTAGCTATTTAAAATAATCCACTCAATTGCTAAACTGTGCAAACTATTATTTATGGCTTTTTTGTTACAATAGGAAATATTCGTTTCTACAAAGCCAGACAGAATGAGTGGTCTTCCTACAAGAAGGGCAACATGATATATGCTGGAGCAACAATTGACAATTTAATGTTGATACTTTACCTCGGAGTAGAACTTCTCTTTAGAGTCTCCAGTTCAATGTAGAACTCATCTCTCTTCTGGATGATTTGTTTCTGAATGTCCAACACAGCACTGGGGCAAGAATACATGTGTGTATGTTAACAACATTAGCACTGGGGCAAGAATACATGTGTGTATGTTAACAACATTAGCACTGGGGCAAGAATACATGTGTGTATGCTAACAACATTAGCAGTGGGACAAGAATACATGTGTGTGTGTTAACAACCTTAGCATTGATGCAAGAATATATGTATATACTCAAAATTGAGTAGAAATCCCTGTTAAAACATCAATGCAGTAGTTTCCCCTATGCAACCACCTTTAATTTGATATATAATACAACATGTCTACTTCCATATTAACAACTTCTAAGTCATAACTGTTACACATCCCTACTTCCCATTTTCCACCATCCATATTTACTTGTTCTAAACCTTACTTTTTATTTGGCAAAGGTGAAACTCTTACTTGTGTTCTGCTTGGAGTTTCCTGAAATCATGATGTGATACTTCCAGCTTCTGTTCCACTTCCTAGCAGGGACATAAATAATACTGGTGAATCTCTTTACATGATATGTGAAAGTACTGAATTCCACTGATAGAACACAAGATATGGGAGGCTTCTGATCATCAGAAGTATTCACTGTTAGTCTTCACTTTCAAACATCATTTAACTGTTGCATGTGACTTTGTACAGCCATTCAGTCCAAACTCATGAAGTCAAACCCTGATAATTTTGTGTAGCCATTCAGTCAACCCTTACCTATTCAAACCACTGATCATATTTTGTTGCCATTCAGTCAAACCTAACCTAGTCAAACCACTGATCATGTTGTGTGTAACTACTCAGTCAAACCTTACCTAGTCAAACCACTGATCATTTTGTGTAGTCATTCAGTAGAACCTCATCTGGTCAAACTACTGATCATTTTGCGTTGTGATAAATCTTATCTAATTAAACCACTGATCATTTTGTGTTACCATAAACCTCATCTAGTCAAACCTCTGATAATTTTGTGTTGCCATAAACCTTATCTAGTAAAACCATGATCATTATGCTCATTCCTGGTGGCAAGCAATTCTGGGATTAACCCAGTCTCGTAAAATAGGTATATGGGTTGAGTACCATATGCCCAATGTGCTTTTAGGCTTATAAAACAAACAAGTCACAAAGCAAGAACTTGCTAGGGATCCATGATATGTTAGAACCATCACATTTTGTTGGCCTGAATGCACAGAGGAATAAATTACCAGTCTTTTCCCTCTCAGTGGATGGTGAGAGTAGATGTTTGAGGCCTCATCCAATCGCGTTCAAGAAATTATCAGCAATTACTCCAACTTGCCTGCTATTACTGCCGTCTATACAGGGGAAAGTCATTAAGTAACAGGAATTTTATTATAAAGTGCATGGAAGAGTATGGGCAATGGAGAATCTAATTTCAGGACACAAACTGGTTCTTAAGCAATATCCTATTTAGCGGAGATGGGGATCAAACAGTTTGCACATGCACAATAGCGATGACCACACAGCTGCCCCACTATCGACTTGCATCGTGGAAAAAACGATGAGATGTTATCTGTTTTTTGTGGACAGAGGGTGCGTAACTTTGAGAAATTTATAGAAGAATGATGGTTTAGTATGGAGACAGTGTTCTGAATCAGGAGGTAGGAAGAATTCAAAATAAAGACATGCTACTGAGCAAACTGAAGCCTGCAATACGATCAAAACAATGCTGGGGATTTCTACAAAAGAAGCAATGTTGCTGCACAAAAATACCCATCTTCGTACCGCTGCGCATACAGTGGATACATAATGTGCTCTCAAATTTGAGGTCTTGAAATATCCAGTCTTAAAACAGACCAGGCTCGGCACCATCGGACTTTCCCTTGTTTGGATCGTTGAAAGAACATTTGTGAGGTCAGAGGTTTGCAGATGACAACGAGGTAACAGAGGCAGTGCAAAACTGGTCCAAAAACTGTTTTCCTAGAAGGCATCAGCAAGCTAGTGGACAGGCATCAGCAAGCTAGTGGACAGGCAGACCAAGCTAGTGGACAGGCATCAGCAAGCTAGTGGACAGGCAGACCAAGTTAGTGGACAGGCATCAGCAAGCTAGTGGACAGGCAGACCAAGCTAGTGGACAGGCATCAGCAAGCTAGTGGACAGGCAGACCAAGCTAGTGGACAGGCATCAGCAAGCTAGTGGACAGGCAGACCAAGCTAGTGGACAGGCATCAGCAAGCTAGTGGACAGGCATCAGCAAGCTAGTGGACAGGCAGACCAAGCTAGTGGACAGGCAGACCAAGCTAGTGGACAGGCAGACCAAGCTAGTGGTCAGGCAGACCAAGTTAGTGGACAGGCAGACCAAGTTAGTGGACAGGCAGACCAAGTTAGTGGACAGGCAGACCAAGCTAGTGGACAGGCATCAGCAAGCTAGTGGACAGGCAGACCAAGTTAGTGGACAGGCAGACCAAGCTAGTGGACAGGCAGACCAAGCTAGTGGACAGGCATCAGCAAGCTAGTGGACAGGCATCAGCAAGCTAGTGGACAGGCATCAGCAAGCTAGTGGACAGGACAGACCAAGCTAGTGGACAGGCAGACCAAGCTAGTGGACAGGCATCAGCAAGCTAGTGGACAGGCATCAGCAAGCTAGTGGACAGGCATCAGCAAGCTAGTGGACAGGCAGACCAAGCTAGTGGACAGGCATCAGCAAGCTAGTGGACAGGCAGACCAAGCTAGTGGACAGGCATCAGCAAGCTAGTGGACAGGCAGACCAAGCTAGTGGACAGGCAGACCAAGCTAGTTGACAGGCAGACCAAGCTAGTGGACAGGCAGACCAAGCTAGTGGACAGGCATCAGCAAGCTAGTGGACAGGCAGACCAAGCTAGTGGACAGGCAGACCAAGCTAGTGGACAGGCAGACCAAGCTAGTGGACAGGCATCAGCAAGCTAGTGGACAGGCATCAGCAAGCTAGTGGACAGGCATCAGCAAGTTAGTGGACAGGCAGACCAAGCTAGTGGACAGGCATCAGCAAGCTAGTGGACAGGCAGACCAAGCTAGTGGACAGGCATCAGCAAGCTAGTGGACAGGCAGACCAAGCTAGTGGACAGGCAGACCAAGCTAGTGGACAGGCAGACCAAGCTAGTGGACAGGCAGACCAAGCTAGTGGACAGGCAGACCAAGCTAGTGGACAGGCATCAGCAAGCTAGTGGACAGGCATCAGCCAAGCTAGTGGACAGGCAGACCAAGCTAGTGGACAGGCAGACCAAGCTAGTGGACAGGCATCAGCAAGCTAGTGGACAGGCAGACCAAGCTAGTGGACAGGCAGACCAAGCTAGTGGACAGGCAGACCAAGCTAGTGGACAGGCAGACCAAGCTAGTGGACAGGCAGACCAAGCTAGTGGACAGGCATCAGCAAGCTAGTGGACAGGCATCAGCAAGCTAGTGGACAGGCAGACCAAGCTAGTGGACAGGCAGACCAAGCTAGTGGACAGGCAGACCAAGCTAGTGGACAGGCAGACCAAGCTAGTGGACAGGCAGACCAAGCTAGTGGACAGGCATCAGCAAGCTAGTGGACAGGCAGACCAAGCTAGTGGACAGGCATCAGCAAGCTAGTGGACAGGCATCAGCAAGCTAGTGGACAGGCATCAGCAAGCTAGTGGACAGGCATCAGCAAGCTAGTGGACAGGCATCAGCAAGCTAGTGGACAGGCATCAGCAAGCTAGTGGACAGGCAGACCAAGCTAGTGGACAGGCAGACCAAGCTAGTGGACAGGCAGACCAAGCTAGTGGACAGGCAGACCAAGCTAGTGGACAGGCATCAGCAAGCTAGTGGACAGGCAGTCCAAGCTAGTGGACAGGCACTGGAACTATATTGAGAAATAACACACACACAATTTCTGGTTCACACTATTGTAAAAAAAAAGTTATCTGTAAAATTTCTGTTACTTAATGACTCTAAGTTTACATCTCACAGAATGCTAATAATTTCTTCTTCTTGGAGAAATGAGGCAACTGGAGAACTAATGAATAGTTTCAAGTGCAATGCAACTAATCATGTGCTAGCACAGTTTAACCAACTTACCTTAAACTTTGTTTCCAACATCTCGTATTCTCTCCTGGGAACAACATCTCCATAGTTGGCAATCATCTCGTTCAGCCTCTGGGTAGCTGCTGTTTCTGCCTCTCTAGTCTTTCTGAACATAAATAACATCAGATTTTTATCAGCAATCAAACCTGTGTGATTACACCCACAGGAATTGAACATTATGGGACAACCCTTTGCCGTGAAGTTGGAACCGTGATTAACTAACTATATTTATGTATTGATGTTTCTTCTTAAAGTTCATGCAATGGATCACTGGTGATCATGTCTGTCCACATCCTTCTGTCTCATGTAGTGCCAATCATTTTGTATACTAATGTTACTCCATGACATGATGTAAAACTGTAACAACTTCTCCTGTCTCCTGCTGCGTCGCTTTCTCTCAAACTTTCCCATTGTCACATTGTACTCCAGATTTCCTCTTCCCATGATGTGCCCATGAATGTAGACTGTCTTCTGATGTGAGCAACCATTTCTTTTTGTGAGTTAACTTCTTGGAATATTTTCATTATGCTTTTTATCTGTCCATGGTGTTCTGATAATTATTCTATAAAACCACATCTCTACAGCTTTCACATAATTCTTCTAAAAACCATATCCCTGCAGTTTCCACATAATTCTTCATTAGTTTGATAACTTTCCATGATTCACTTCCGTACATCATGATTGGCTGGATATAGCTCTTAAGTACTCTCTTAGTATCTTGTGAAATTCTGCATTTGCTTGGACTGCTGACATCAATCCATAAGTCTCATCAGTCTGTCAAAAAGTGTTTCTATCCTGTGCCATTGTCCCACCCCATGCAGCCTCATGCCCAAGATGTCTTCAATGTTTTGTATCCATCTTCATGCTGGTCAACACTTGTTACTTCTTCCAAGAACCAAGCCTTCCATCACTGTTCCTTCCAAGCCACCGTGACGATTAATATTTAAAGTTAATTGCATATCTTTTACAGCACATCATCGTCAACCCCAGCATTCTTTGGCCGTTTGTGATTTCTTGGCTAGTTTATGTTCAGTAGTTTCCATTGCTTTCTGAATGACCAGCACTCATACCATAGTATCAAAGCCAGCACTCATACCATTGTATCAAAGCCAGCACATGGCAGTCTGCTTCCAAATCAATATTTATTGTAGCCAAAATATTTCAGTTTCTGAGTCATGATGCTGTTTATGAGCATAGGACTACCTCTCATACCATATGACATCTCCAGGGAGAGACAAAACACCTACAAATTTGTCCAAAGTGCAGTAATGTTGGTTCTGTCAACAATCAACAATACGCTAGTTAATTAGTCGACAGATCATCCTCATTGCACATCGAACCATTCAGTTCATAAGTGCTCGGTTCCCCTCCTCAGTAAATCCTGCAGTGTGTAACGGCTCATGACACCAATTCTGTGTTGGTTTATTAATCTTCTTTGGTTTCCTGCATAGTGTTCTTGTTTGGCCACACCTCTTTTAACTTGCTGTTCTCGCAGTCTGACCATGGATGTAGATTTACAGTCTGACCATGGTTGTAGATTCACAGTCATCACTTGGTTCTCGCAAAAGTCTTACTTCTCGTAGAGCATTCAGTATATGACCCTGGTCCATGGCGCATCCATCCTCCACAGTAGCCTTACCTGAAGCCTGTCAGTCTGCGCATTTCCTTGTACACCCACATGCCCTGGCACGAAAATGAAACTAATAATACTACAAACAAGCTGATGCAACTTACAGCAGTGCAAGTTTCAGCACAACAGGGTCCTCCTCTGTGTCCTGATTCTGTTCAGCCTCTGCCCTGGAAACCACGAAGTCTTCCTGTTGATAACGTAGGTCGTTGATGTCAGCCACAAGAAGCTTGCGGGCATCACATTCATCTCGGTATTTGTGATACTCTTCTTCTAGTTTTACCTGAAAAGAGAAACTTATTGTCATGTTTGTTCAATAAACTTTGACACAAACCTAGACGGTCACAAAAACTGTTCACTCTAAGTGACACTACTTGTCAAGTCAATTGTAATTGATCAATGTTAAGTCAACAGTTATTGATCAATGTCAAATCAATAATAATTGATCAATGTCAAGTCAATAGTGATTGATCAATGTCAAGTCAATAGTAATTGATCAATGTAAAGTCAATTGTAATTGATCAATGTCAAGTCAATAGTGATTGATCAATGTCAAGTCAATAGTAATTGATCAATATGGGAAGAATTGCTTGCTGTAGACTGGAGCAGTTACGTAGTTTGTTTGTGTATTACCAGGGCCTGTACAGGAAGCAAAGAATAGTAACACTGCGCTCTATTCAGCATGTTGTAAGTGGTGACTAAGAAGTGTTGTGTTTAGGGCAGTCCACCCCATAACAGAAAAATTCAGCCACAAAATCCATGAACCATGAAGTATTGTTCCCTGATATTCAGCCGGTAGAAGTGGAGCTTAATATAAACCTGTGAAAAACCACCTAAAGAAGACATCAGAAAAGTTAGCAAACTACTGAAAGATGGGAAATCTGATGGTCCAGAGAGTATCCCAACAGAAGCTATTAAAGCCAGCATAAACATCTCAACTAAACTGCTTCACAAACTGTTTAGCTGAGTGTGGAAGGCTGAAGAAGTACCTGCAGACTAGAGTGCAGGATGTCTGGTGAAGTTGTCTTAACAAAGGAGTGTAACAATTATAAAGGATTAAAGCTATTGCCAGTTCCTGGAAAATATTAAGCAGGATAATTCAAGATTAAGAGATGCCACTGACAAACTACTAAGGAATTAACAGACAGGATTCTGACCAAACAGATCCTGCACTGACCAGATAATCACATTATGCATGATTGTAGAGATATGTATTGAACTGCATTCACCACTTTATATTGCATTTGTGGATTATGAAAACACCTTTAACAGCGTTGATAGGGAGTCCCTTTGGAGGATGATGTGGCACTATATGGTCCCCAACAGGAAATTATTAACTTAATAAGGGCAACATATGAAGATACGAAGTGTAGAGTTCTTCATGACAGGAAACTAACAGATGCATTTGAGATAACAACAGGAGTAGGTCATCATTATTATTATTATTATTATTATTATTATTATTATTATGATTATTATTATTATTATTATTATTATTTCTGGCTATAGCTGGGTTATGGAGACAAAAATACTGCCAGAAATGGAGTACATGGACTCTAACAAAGCAACTTGATGATTTGGACATAGCTGTCAACATTGCACTCCTGTCACACACACGTAATCAGATGCAAGATAAACTACACTTGATCAGAGGCCACAACAATGTGGTCTAAAAATTGATAGCGGAAAGACAAACTTAATTAAATTAAACCAATCCATTTAATTGGTACTACTGTATTGATCAGAAACATGGAAAAAGACCAAAATAATTACAAATAAACTATAAACATGCATTAATTGGTGCTGGTGTAGAATTGTGCAACTAAAATGGTATGACAGATGCACCAATGTAGAGCTTGTCAAGGAAACTAACAAATACCAGTCAATCAAGAGGTGAGGGAAAGGTGCTGGCACTGGACAGGAAACACTCTGAGAAAATCTTGGGATAGTATAATTAGATACTCATTTGTCTGGAACCCATAAGGCGAACACAATCATGGAAGACCTAAACATACAGAGACAATATTTACAGAGATAATATCTGGGGTGAACATAGAGGGAGCTACAGGAGTCAGCAAAAGATAAATTGGCTGAGCATGAGTTGATTGCCAGCCTATGCCCCAATGTGGGGATAAAAGGCAAAAGACCAAGAAGTTCTGTAAGCAATTAACACAGAGAGATAACTACTAAGAATTGAAATGGAGCTAACCCAAAACAAGCCAGCAGAAGCCACGCAAAAGACCACTGAGAAACCACACGCTGAAGCCAAGCCAAAGACCAATGAGAAACCTCAAGCTGAAGCCAGCAACTCAATCACAATGACCAATAAATTCAAGGGGAAACCAGTTTTCAACTGGAAATTTGTCGCAGGTCTAGTCAGCCTAGAGGAGAAAACCGATAAACCTGTCACAAAGTACAAAAAAATGGGATAAAGAAAAGATTACGATGGTAGCCAGTTTATGGTTGTGACATACATGAGTCTGGAACAGAGAAAGAACACAAAAGTAACTATACCAAAAGATGAGTCCTTCTAAGGACTACAACCACTCAAAACAGACAAACCAGGAGCCTACACTGACAAATGGAAAAAGCAAGAAGAAAGACACAAAGGAGAACTCGCCGGCCAAACACCCAGCTGACGTCACAGGCATGAACTCTCGAAATTGGAAAATCAGCTTACACTGATATAAAAGACGAGAGAAACTAAACCTGCACACTGAACCACAAGTATAACCAACGCTACTACAGCAGGTTGAATGAGGTGGAAATTTTTTTTTCTACATATCGGATCAGAAGTTGTGTAGTTTGTCATATCAACAGCAAATAATCAACATGCAAGAAATAACTTGCTACATAAAGATTCATAAATGTAAAAATTAATTTGTTTCGAAGCAGTTCCCTCCTATTGGTCTATTATGTGACAGCGCCATCACATTTTGTTGGCACGAGATTAAGGAGAAATAGGTGGCCAATCTCCCCTCACTTAGTTAGCCATCAGCACAGGCATCGAGCCCACACCCGATCGTGATGAAAACATTACCAACACAGTTTGCTATCAACATTGTTAGAGAGTCTATGTATGGCCACACACTATCAATTTTGCTAGAGAGACTATATGGACACACACTATTAACTTCACTAGAGAGACCATCTATGGACACACACTATCATCGTTGCTAGAGAGACCATGTATGGCCACACACTATCAACTTCGCTAGAGAGACTATGTATGGCCACGCACTATCAACTTTGCTAGAGAGACTGTCAAAATCTCTGAGTCTTCATCGCCCGCGACTGGCAATAATGACCAGGTACGACTGTGAACTCGACTCGCGTTATTGCGCAGTGCATGGCCAGAGGTCAGCGTGGGACACGGAAGCCACGAGACCGGACAGCCGGGCCAACGAGGCATCATGGCTAGTAGCTCAGACGAGCCTAGGACTTCAGACTGGATGGACATGAAAGTGTGCTGCGGTGTATGAGTCGATGCTTGATGGCTGTATGCTTTGTTGAGTTAGAATACAGGGTGCGTGAGTGTATATTCTCTTGCATTTATGTATTGATGTATGTACATTGAATGTTTCGAGCAATGGCATTATCGCGGACTTTGCGCGATGCCTGATATGTTTGCTGTGTGAGAAGTGCGATTAAAAGTGATTGAGTTAAATCGCCGAGTGTTGCTACACTCAGTTAGTGTGAGTGATTGTTTTCACGACTGTTAGTTTATACGAGCCTTTGGTCTTACAAACAAGACCCTGACAGAGACCATGTATGGCCACATGATACTTGATAATCACATTGTTCTTTTGCAATATAATTTCTATCAGTGCCAAAAACAACTGTAACCTAACCTTTAATCTTTCAACCTGTTCCCTGAGATCATCATGCTTGTTCAACAAGCTAGAGATCTGAGAGTACAGATTTCTGTTTTCTTTCTTCAGGGCAGCCATTTCTGGGAAAGACAAAAACAGGTATGTACTGGGTTATGTGATTATATATAGAATCATAATCATTATGTGCCATGTCGATAAGTGTGGGCGGTCATGTTTCGCCATCTCACTCAATCACCAGAGTTGTGGATCAGCCCTGTGTTCCTGTCTCAACCATGCTATGTGCTCAAGCCATCCAGGTATGTACTTCTTTGTCTTCCCTTTGTTCTCTTCCCATCAATCTTGCCAGTTGTCACCAAGTTCTCCAATTTTTTTCTTCTCATAACATGACTAAAAAACTGTGACTGTTTACGTCTAATTTCTCAAATCAGTTTATGATTTTCTTGTGTTTCTTGTAGGACATGCTCTAGGTGTTTCTGTCTGTCCGTGGTATTCTTTGCATTTTCCTCAGAAACTACATCTACTCAGCCATCAGATGGTTTTCAGCCTGTTTGCTCATTGTCCATGCTTCACTTCCATATAAAAGCACGGGTTCTATGTAGTACTTCAACACTCTTTTTCTCGTTGAGTCTAATGTTGAATGAATGGATTTACACTGAAGACATGAAATCACAACACTTGGGACAAATCCATGAGTACTAAAGTCAAAGGGTGTAGATGTTGATTGCTCTTGTACATTGGAACCATCCTTATGTATGTTCATTGCAACCAACTACAAATGGGATTCCTACTTCAAGAACCATGACCAAGAAGATTCATCAAGCATTGTGTCACCATGCACCAAGTTGTTATTTATTTCCAACAGCAGATCCTTCTGTTGATCTTCAATGCCATAATGCTATTTTTGCCAAGAAATCACAGAAAAAAATGGTTGGGTTGACTGTGATGTCCTGTAAAAGATATGCAACTAACTTTTTATTATTGGTTACTGACTGACTACTACTAACTTCTGATGGGAGATACCTTGAAAAGATTAGAACAAGAATCACCATGGCAAAATTAGCCTTTCGCAAGATGAAAAACATACTGACCAATAAAAAGATGTCAATTGAAATGAGAAAAAGAGTGTTGAGGTGCTTCATAGAGCCTGTTTTTTTGTATGGATGTTAAACTTGGACAATGAGCAGTCAAGCTGAAAAACATCTGATGGCTGCAGAAATGTGGTTTCTGAGGAAAATGCAAAGAATACCATGGACAGACAGAAAAACCAATGACCAAGTACTACAGGAGACAAATGAAAATCGTACATTGATTAGACAGATTAGACGGAGACAGTCAAAATTTTTTGGACATGTTATGAGAAAAAATGAATTGGAGAACTTGGTGACAACTGGCAAGATTAAAGGAACAGACCAAGGGGAAGACCGATAAGTAAATATCTGAATAGCTTGGCCACACGGCATGGTCGAGACAGAAACACTGAGCTGATCGATGACTCTGGAGATCAAGTGAAATGGCGAGTCATGACCGCCCAAGCTTTCCGGCATGGCACATGATTGATTGATTGATTGATACTGACTGAGATTAGTGCTGCAAAACATTATTCCATTTATGCATCAAATGTGCAGCTATTTCTAAATATTTTTAATTTTTATATATTTGTTCTCGAAAACATATCTTGTGTTTTGATATGTATATATGTTCCTATGACATATCTCTGGCTTTTATGTTCTAGGTGTAGCACTTTAGGATAAATCGCTATATTTTGCAATATTTGTTAAGGAATAAAAGAAAAGAAAATAGGCACTAGCCAATAAATGATCTGCTGATTAGTAATTGAACCATCTTCTTCTACTTCTTCAGCGTTCTGAGCCATTGAGGTTCTTTGCTGCAGATACAATCCGTCTCCATTCGTCTCTCTGGTGGACCTTCTCTTGCCAGTTGTTGATTCCAAGTGCTTGTAGGTCTGTATATGTATTATCTCTCCACCGTCTTCTTGGTCTACCTCGGGGTCTACGGTCATTTATTTCCTGAGTGTAAGCGAGTTTTGTTTCCCTATTATCTTCCATTCTTTCTATATGCCCCAGCCATTGTAGTCTATTAGCCTTCATGATACCAGTGATTAGCGGGGACTTAAACAGATCATAAATGTCTTTGTTACTTCTTCTTTTCCACTCTCCACTTTGTGTATCCCTAATGGGTCCAAAGATGTGTCTTAAAATTTTGTTCTCAAAGGTTTGTAACAAGGCTTCGTCTCCTTTCGTTGTACTCCAGGTTTCAGAGCCATACAGCACAACTGGTCTGATCAGTGTTTTGTATATTGTGATTTTGGTGTTACGAGATAGCTCCTTTGATTTTAGTAGATGTTGTAGTGCATAGTATATCTTATTTCCAGAGTTGATTCTAGTTTGTATTTCTTCCCTTATGATGTTGGAGCAGTTGAAAATTGTACCCAGGTATTTGTATGTTTCCGTTCTTTTAATGGTCATATTATCTATTTGTATGTGGCCAGAGTTTTTAGCCATTCCGTCTCTTGAAATTACCATATATTCTGTCTTACCTTGGTTGATAACCAGCCCCATCTGTTGGGCTTTTTCCTTTAAGTGAGTCAATATTTCCAATGTCTTTTGTTCACTTTGCCCTATAATATCTATATCATCTGCATAACCAAGCAGCTTGGATGTTCCTCCAATATCACATTCCTCCTTTACCTCCCTTACAACTTTCTCTAGGGCCAGATTGAAGAGTAGCGGCAATAGTGCATCACCCTGTTTCAAGCCAGATGTTATTTGGAAGGGGTCTGATTTCCTGCCTTTATATGTTACTATATTATAAGTATCTTCCATGCATAGTCTGGTCATGTTGATTAACTTCCTTGGTATTCCAAATTCCTGCATAGCATTCCATAGACTATTCCTATGGACACTATCATAAGCCTTTTTAAAATCCACAAAGATGTTATGGAGATCTCTTTTATATTCCCAATTTGTCTCGGCTATTTGTCGTAAGATAAATATCTGATCTATTGTTGATCTGTTTTGTCTAAAACCCGCCTGGTAGTCATCTAATATGTCTTCTGAATATGGTTTTAGTCTATTTAGTAATACTGCGGATAGTATCTTATAGCTTGTGGACAGTAGTGATATTCATCTATAATTTCCACATTGGAACTGTCTCCTTTCTTAAAGATAGGTATCAATAATGACTCTTTCCAGTCATGGGGTAATTCTTCTGTCCTCCAGATTTTTATTATTAGTTCGTATAGCTTTAGATGTAATGCATGGCCACCTACCTTTATAAATTCAGCAGCAATTCCATCAGTCCCAGTTGCCTTATTGTTTTTAAGTCGTGTGATTACATATAGGATTTCTTCAAATGTAGGTTCTTCAATTTGTGGTTCGCATGTTAGAACCTCTTCCTGTGGGAAAATGTTACTTGGAGCTTCACAATTTAGTAATTCAACAAAATATTCTTTCCATGTGTTGCACATTTCGTCATTGGTATTTATCATATTCTCATTTTTGTCTTTTAAACCATATGTGTTTTGTTGGTGCCCTCGTTTCATTGACTTCAGTTCTTTAAAAAAATTTCTGGATTCATTTTTCTGGTGATTAGTTTCCATATCTTTGATTATATTACTCTTATATTCTCGCTTCTGCTGTCGGACTATTTTTGTAGCCTCTTTACATTCATTTCTATAATGCTCTTCCTTTTGGATGTTGTTGATGTCATTTAACCATAAATGCCTGGCATTCTTTTTCCTAATGGCTGCTTCTTCACATTTTTGATTGAACCATCTGTTCTTTCTATGTGTGGTTAACACACCGAGACATTCTTCTGCAGTAGATTGAATTGTATTCTTGATGTTCAACCAAGTTTGGTCAACGCTTTCCTCCAAAGGGTTTTGCAGAGTTTCAAGTTTACATTTTATTTCATCTGTAAATTTCTCTTTGACTGTAATTTCTTGTAGTTTTTCTCTGTTATATGTTGGGTGTAATCTTTGTAATTTAGTATAGAAAGCTCTCTTAAGTTTTATTTTAAATTTTGCTCCAACGAGGAAGTGGTCACTGTGGCACTCAGCTCCTCTATAACTTCTAACTTGCTGTATGTTTGATGCATTTCTGTTGTTAATTGAACCATCACTGAAATGTAATAATTCAATAATATTTTGATATGTTAAAACTTTTCAATAAATGAAATGCAGAAATATTTAAACAACCAACAAAAGAATGGTCGGCTGTTGGTTGTTTTTTGGTTGTTTATAAATCCTCTGGAAGACTCAGTTTGAACTCTGTTAGTTAGTTAGTTAGTTAGTTAGTTGAGGTTCCAACTTCACGGCAACGGGTCGTCCCCATTATGCTCCATTCCTCTGCCAGTGAATATCACACAAAATGCCCCGCACTGTCCAATGTGAGAAGTGGAATAAACAGGAGTCTCTGCAATTCAACAGCCTGCACAGGTATACTGTGCATAACACAAAATTAATCCACGAAAACCACAGTTCATCGTCGATGGACTCGGCAGTCACCAGAAAGACCTCATTGACCCGGGTTTTCTCACATGGCTCGGTCTTTTACCGCAGGGCAACCTGCCGAAAGCGTCGCACAAAGCACTAACTCCGCAGCTTCAGCGCCGACTCCCAGGAGTCTCCTGAAAAATGCACTCGTGAACCAAAAAGGCAAATCAGTCAATTCAGCACCAGCTGGTAGCCATTGTTACGAACATGCAGGTCACTGTACAGGACAGATGTAAAAGCATTCCACACGAATTTCACAGCTCACAGTGTCGCCCACACACTCACTCAGTAGCAAGGCGACGGAACCATGTACTACCAGTCCAACATGAGGAAAATGTGATTGCAAACCATAGCTACAAGCATAAACACGCCACAGTCATAACGGTTCAACGCCTAACCATCATCAGTTTGAACTCTTAACTGATTAAGTGGCATGTGATGATTAATCGTCTTAATCAACTTCCCATATCTGCCATGGGCTTATATATTGCCAAAATGTTGTCACTGCGAAATGTCTCAGTTAAAATATAAACACGGTAGTTTTCCCTTAGCAGCCTGCTTTAATGTGATATATAATGCAACATGTCTGTGACCATACTTTAAAGTCATAACTGTGACACACTTTCCATTTTCCACCATCCATTTTTATTTGGTCCAAACCTACTTTTAATTTGGCACTGATTTAGTTCAGTCTGGCATTTTGCCGTTTGGGATGTTTAAGTCCCAAAACAAGCTGGCATCTAACAAAGTGAGGTTGGTATAGAGACTTTTCTACTAATCCAGTAATGAACTATTATCTCCATGGGGACTATTGCAGAAGTCTCCTTCACCTCTTAAAGCTCAAAAACAAGTAAGGTATTTAATACTAATACTGGAACTTCGCATTATGACATAATGACTCTTGACATTATGACATTGAAGATCAACAGAAGGATCTACTATGGGCAATAAATGTTATCTTGGTGTATGGTGACACAACTCTTGAAGACTTTTCTTGATTATGATTCTTTAAATAGGGAATCATGTCTGCAAGGATGTTTTATTTTGCACTCGCTCGCATTGAACTCAAGCATAAGCCATACACACTATTTATAGTAGTGATGGACTGAATTTTGCGTGTGGATTAGTTTTCCCTATTAACAGTGTCCCTCGCCATCAGGTGAACCCACTCCGACTTCAAAGGTACTTGTAATTTATGTCCCCAAGTCAAGGACGACATGTCAACATTTTAGTCCAGCTGTCCAGTGTAGGGGTTGAACCACTACCTCGGCATCAGTTTGTAAGGATGTAACCAGGCCATGATTCAGCACAGCACATTGGAACTGACTGGAACTAGAACAAGGATTGTAATTTTCCCTCCACAGGTTTCAGGTCTTGCGTAGTCAAGCCTCCATCCCCATATACAGGAGGAACCGGTCATCTTCTGCCTTCTATCATGCATTGAATCATGGGTCCTCAACCAACTTACCCCAAGCCACTGCTTGCTGAGGTTGTGTAGAACCCGTCTAAAACATTTATATTCAAAGGCATTTATGTGCTGTTGTGTAGGCACATATGAATAAATATTTGCAATTTAGTAGTCATTATTTCAGTCATTCCTCATGTTTATGAGACATACAACAGTACTGACTTCTGATTCAGTGCCGAGGGATAATATATTACCAAATGTGAATATAATAATCTAATACAATATCTAAATAATAATCGATAAAAATATCGCCTTATTAGGTTGTTTTTTTGCTAGGTTTGTTTCATGGTATCTTCCACAATTTCAATTCTAAGTGAACAGAAATTTACATGACAATACTTGTTCATTTGATGGTGTCCATAGTTGGTCCATACCTACTTTTTGTTTGGCTCTGAAACAGTTAACATTAAGAGTTAACATTTCAGTTTGGTGCTAGATTTTATCAGAAAGCAACAAGTTAAATGGTTTGGCCATGTACTTTGACTACCAATTAACAGTATACCACAACAAGCAATGAAGTACAGACCAAATAGAAGCAGAAGAAGAGGCAGGTAAATAATGGAAATAGGGAATAGCAGAGTCCATGGGGATCTTGATACATGAAGCCCATAAACAGGCACTCTCCCACTGTTTATACTTCACCTCGACACCGCACCGTACAAGAGGAACAAGATGAGATGAGATGAGGTACTAGTTTAATTTCTTTTTATTTCCCCAAATTTCCTAGCACTATGAAAGCTCCTATTGCCTTTTGGATTCTAATTTTCATATCTTTATCTGTACCTCACCTTTGTTTACTCTGCTACCTAAGTAAATGTACGGGGAAACTTACAATACATAAACAAGCAGAAACATGTTGTTATGATTATTTTGTTGCCACTGACCTTCAAGCTCCTCATTCCTCACAGCCATGATCTTCTGCTCACATTGTTCTGAAACTGTGACCACCATTTGCTGTTGACAATATCAGAAGGTAGCATGTGACACAATTCTCATTGTTCCACCTCCTTTCTTTGCCACCCCTCTTATATCTTAAGATAGTTTACAACACATGTACAAAGGTAAAGGGTGTCCCGAAACAGAAACTGGTTTTGAGTATGAAATGTTAGGCCTTAACATATTCTAGTCTATGGCATATGAGGTGATGTGGCAAGTGCCCTTCCTTATTGCCTTTCTTTTCATACATTCTCAGAACGTTGAGAATATTGTGGGCTGTTAAAAGTTAGTTGCAAATACTACACAGGACATCACAGTCAACCCCAGCACTTTTTGGCTGTTTGTGATTTCTTGGCAAGTTTACGTTCAGTAGTCTGCCATTGCTTTCTGACTGAACGACCAGCACTCATAACATTTTATAAAAACCAAAGTAAGGCGGTATGCTGCCAAATCGCCCGCAGCTGTGTTTCGAATGCAGTATGCGGGATTATGAACTACGTCCATAATCTCTTCACCACAGAGCCAGTCGACAGAGAAGAAAAAGTTGCTTAAAAGTGACAGGTTCGACTTCATTGCACCAGGTTTTTATCCTTGTTGGCTCAGTCTCTTTCTGCAGTGAACTGCTGAAAATGTCGCACAAAGCATGAACTCCGTAGCTCCAGCGACCACCCAAGGTTGATGTGTTAATAGATGCAGAACCCAACAAGCACATCCTTATTCTCATGTTCAGTCTGTTATGTAAAATTCTCATAACTGTTCTTTTACTTAGTTTTACTACACTAGCTATCTCCACAATTGTCATATCTTAAAAATCCTGGCCAATTATTTTCTTCACTTTTGCTGAATCCCAACTTGCACTCATGAGAATAGTCTCCCAGATCTTGGCAGATTAAGACCATTTGAGTGGCTACACTTGAACGGTCAACAGCAAATTTTGTTAACCAAAGCATTCAAAAGACAGGAAAAATCAAACACTGATTCTATCTCCCTGTGTATTTCTGTACATGTTTTTATTTTGTTCACTTGTTTTGAACTCAAGCATAGTCCATAAAAGTGCTACTACTTTAAGCAGCACTGGAGAGACTTCTGTGTGTGAATTACCTTTCCCTATTACCAGTGTCCCTCACCATCAAATGATGCTACTCCAATTTCAGAGGTACTTGTCATTTACGTCCCCAAGTCAAGGATGAAAAGTCAACATTTTAGTCGAATTGACTGGTGTAGCTGTTGAACCCGCTACCTTGGCATCAGCACACTGGATGTTTAAGAACGAGAGCTCTTATCATTAGCCATGCTGGCCTCCGTTCTGTAGATGTGTTTCCTGTAACATCAGGAATTTTATCACAACCTTTGAATTCTCCATTGTTCTAACAATATTTTTGAAGTAGCTGAAGTACCATGTACCAAATTGGAGAACCGTTGAAGAAACAAATACATACTTAACATGTTCGGCCCACCTCTGAGTGTGCCTAGTTTCAACCTTCTCCTGCTACTCTTTCATAGTCAGACTAAAGTACTATAGACATGATTTTCTCCTTGTATTACAGACATTTGCTTCACCACATTTATACACATTGTAAACAATCTAATACAAGACATGTAGATATATAATAAACAATCTGATTTACACATTGTAGCAAAACTTGCTCCTAAATTTGCATACATCTCTGACTTGTCATGTACACTGACACACAAGAGATTTTTGACTGCAAAGACTAACTAAACCTACCTTCAAGGGTTCCAGTTCTCGTATGTGTTGTCGTTGATGTGCCAACATCATTTCATATTCATTTTTTATAGCTGCGAGCAGTGGCTTGTAGGTTTTAAAATCATCAATGAGGTATTCAAATACTTCTCGATATGCCTTATAAAATTATAACAAAAAATATATATTTGTGAGATTTGCTTCAACAACTGTCCATGTTTTTTTTTCTAGCTGAATGTGTCAGTTATGAGTGGAGTTGATAGAAGTGAGTGAATGACACCAAGTTAAAATTGAAAATCATTGTTTTATTCCAAATGTAGATTTGCTATTGTGTGTTGTTTTCATATGTAACATTGCACTTAAGCATGTTCTTGTTAGAAGTTTTGTGTGTGTGTCTTTTGTTCAATGATAAAGACTGGTTGAGATGTTCACTTTTGTGTGCCCCTTTCATTTTCCATCTTAGGTATTTTCAATACAAATATATATCATGGAAGTGTCAAGGTGTTGGACCGACTAGTAACAGAAGAGGGGCAAGGACTAATAGCCCATAGAGACAGGACATCTATAAAGGTATAGACAGAATACAGACAGCACCCAAGCTAGGACATAAGGACAGCAATTAGACTAGACTCGGGTGGGGACACTAATATGTTATAGTTAGAATAACAGAGGGACCGACCCGAGAACAGGGGCGGGTGCATGAGGTCAGGGGAATACCGTGACCACGTAAACTAGAGTAGAACTTAGAGGGTAACGAGTGCTAAGTAGACAGTGCTGCGTGCAAAGAGAATGCAATGCAGAGTTACGAAAACCACGAGGGAGTTTGACCACGTAGGCAAGCGACAACCTGAGCTGCTTCAGACAGGGGACAGACCGGCCTTCCGACTGGACGTAGTGTTGTTCTGAAGTGAATATCTAGTGTAGTGAATGCATACGATGTTTAGAGAGAGAGTGACCATGTGTGACAATGTGTATTTATATAATGTGTAACGAGTGTTGATTATTGTGATAATGTATCAGGCAGATAAAGCCTTATGTTGATTGTCAGGCTTGCCTGTAAATAAACTCCATATCAAAATATCGGTACGAGTAAAGTTGTACTTAGGATACGGATGATGTGGCCTGATTGTGAATGAAAGCAAGACTGTGACAGGCCGTTTGGACAATGAACAAGGAATTAGAAAGTCAAATAGAGGCCCTGGAGATGTGGATGTACAGAAGAATATGTCATATTTCATGGAAGCAAAAACAACCAAATAAAGAGGATCTAGAAAAACCAGGAATGAAACAAGAGTTCATGAAAGAAATAAAAAAGAGGTAAGTGAAATATTTTGGCATTAAAAGGCATAAAATTCTTTTATAACCATACTCGACGGTAGGGTTGAAGGCAAGCAAACAAGAGGAAGACAACGATACGAGTGGAAAGATATCAAGTGAATGATGAACAGCAATCTGGCAGGATGCACAATCAAGGCAAGAGACAGACAGTGTTGGAAATCTATTGCAGCCAACCTTCAATGTAGAGATGGCACCTGATTTATTGATTCATTCATTCCAGTTCCCTAAAAAGAGTTGACATTAATTTCTTTTGTGTTAACTCTGCCTTGTTTTGGATTATATGTAAACTTTGTTTTAGTTGTGTTCCATCAAATTTTCACACTGGATTGCTTTAGGTCATTCTCTTCTTCTTCTTCTTCTTCTTCTTCTTCTTCTTCTTCTTCTTCTTCTTCTTCTTCTTCTTCTTTTTCTTCTTCTTCTTCTGTGTTCATCCGGAGTGTTTTTTCAGGCGTAATTACACTGTGCCAGTTTTATTTGCACCCTTAGGCCGGCACATCCAACTTCTGCGGGCGTTTGTTGACCGGGTTAGCCTTCCAGGAAGCTTTAGGTCCTGTTATATGTCTCTGTGGTTTTTTGTCTTCAGACTGTATTTGAAGTGATCAGAAGCTACTACATCCATCTCCTTCTTCTATTGTCTTCGATCTCCTAGAGCAGGGGTCACCAAACTTTTGTCACGGCGGGCCGGATAACTGAGAAAATGACGTGCGCGGGCCGGATAGTCATTCTGTACAATACTTGCGCCGGCACCATGGTGAAGGTCTTACTGACACGGTTTGTAATCCCGTATACCCACGTTCGAAACAAAGCTGTGCGCGATTTGGCAGCAGACACCGTTACGCTGGTTTTTACTCTATGTTATGGGTACCGGTCGTTCAGAAAGCAATGGTAAACTACTGAACGTAAACTTGCCAAGACATCAACAATAAGCAAACAATGCTGTTGTTGACTGCAAACGTCCTGTAAAGGATATGCAACTAACTTTAACAATAATTGCAAGCTAGAACAAAAGCTCTGGCAAAAAAGAAACACTAAGTTAATCATGGGAAGGGCATTGAATGCACAAAAAACAAAGACAACCAACATATTTATTTACTAAACAAAGCTATCAAAGAAGGTGACGTTAGCACAAAGATAGTTACATCAGACCTAATGTGCACATATCCGAATCTCACAAACTAAGCAGCAAAAGAGGTTAGGGAGATCTGTGAAACTGACGTGTGGCTTTCAAAATACCATCAATGTTTGGTTTGGAATTGCTGCATCCAATCAAGAGAATTGCTTTCAAATGTTCATCAGTCAATTTCGTTTGATGTGGTGACGTCACAGATTTCATTTTTGAAAATGTTTGCTCACAGATATAAGTTGTTCCAAACACTGATGCCATACCAGCGGAAAATTTCTTAAGTTTTGGAAACTCAACATCAGGTAAGCAGCGGTACAATTCAACAAGTTTTCCTTCTCTGTGCTTCTCTTTCAACAAGTCATTTGCTTGCAAATCAATGAGCTCCAACTGTAGTTCAACTAGCACAACATCAAGGTTACAATCAAACAGATTCTGGAACAGAAGAATGTCACTCTCAATTCTGTCAAGATCTGAAAACCTCTCCAAACTCTTTGAAACAGTGAAAATGGGAAAGGTATTCTCCTTCCAGTTGTGCTTCCAACAATGACAGCTTTCTCTGAAATCCTTTGATGGTTCTGTAGAGATCATAGACAAGGTAAACCTTTCCCTGAAGTTTCAAGTTCAGTTCATTCATGTCGACCAAAAATGACAACTTTGACAGCCAGGTGGGATGTGACAGCTGTGAACCAGCTCTATCTTTTTCAGTGAGGAAAACATCTATTTCTTCTTCTTCGTTCATCCGGAGTTTTTTTCCGGACGTGATTGCGTTGTGCCTGTCCACAGCAGAGCTGCGTTCTTGCGCCGTTAGGCCGACACATCCGACTTTGCGGGCATTTGTTGACCGGGTTAACCTTCCCGGGGGTTTCTTAGGACGTTTGGCTCTCACTGTTGTGGTGTTATCCCCCATCCCAGCTGGCCCATATAGAACAGCCAAAGACATCCTGGTCAGCCCTCAAGGGAAGGCAGGGGCAGACCATGGGCATTCCCCGCCATCCAAGGAGGCTTCCATACTTGCAGAGCCAACACACAGCGCTCTGGTACTGGGCTCACCCAAGGAATCGTCACGTCCTGCACATGACTGCTTAGCCTCACTTCCGTATATTGGGCCTTCCATTCACCATAGGCTGTTCTTCCGGAAACCAGAAGTATGCAGTCTGCAGATGACATCCACACAGTGAGCTTTCGATTCGGACTTTCCACATAATGGATTTGCTATCCAAGCAATATTCCATTTCGTGCCACTAGGACACTTTTTCCACCTTTTATGAAGCCCACACAGTGTGCTTTCGATTCGGACTTTCCACATAATGGATTTGCTATCCAAGCAATATTCCATTTCGTGCCACTGGGACACTTTTTCCACCTTTTATGAAGCCCACACAGTGAGCTTTTGGTTCGGACTTTCCACGTAATGGATTTGCTATCCAAGCAATATTCCATTTCATGCCTCTGGGGCGCTTTTGTAACCGACATACCTGTGGTATGAAGTGCGGCAGTCTAAATACTTCTTCATGCACCTTTAAATGTCAACCTGAATGTAGTTAAAGTAAGCTGCAGTCAACTTGAGCTTGTTGATATCTCCATAGAGCTTGTCCTCAAATGAAGCAGGTGTGGGCCAAAATATCTTTCTCTGTTCTGCATATATTGGGCACTCCTGCAGCAAATGTTTAGCTGTCATTTTACCAGTTCCACAATTGCATTCATCGGTATCTCCTATCTTTAGTTTATTGAACAAGTGGTATTTCAGCCTGTTATGTCCAGTGCGGAGTCTGAAGATTGCTACTTGTTCTCTTCGGTCGAGTTTGTAATATGCATCATCCTTCTGGTGACCTGGATGCTCTGATTCCCATTTGGTTCTATAAGTGCTTTTTATCAACCTCTTTGCCTCGTTATAGGTTATGTCTATGTCAGGCTGTGGTAGTCGTCCGCCCTCTTTTGCCAGTCTGTCAGCCTCTTCATTTCCAGGTATACTGCAATGTGATGGTATCCACTGTATTACAACTTTTTTGGATTTCTGGCATAGACCATGGAGTGCTGCTCTTAGGTCAGCTATTTCTGTGCTGTAATTGCTCTTCAGTATTGAGACAGCTGACTTTGCATCTGTAAAGATAGCTATTTGCGTCTCTTTATTTTCCTCCATCAAGAGCATTTCTGCTGCAGTTTTCAGAGCCTCTACCTCCGCTTTGAAGTTACTTGAAAACTTTCCAGTTGCCACTGAATGTGTTTTTTTCACTCCATTTTTTAAATTTAGGAGAATTCCTCCTCCTCCATTCTCTACTGAATTTTTGGCTGATCCATCTGTATATGCATGGGTCCAATTGCTGCTTGGGTAATGTTCTTTTATGTAGTTTAGGGTTATTTCTCTTCTTTCGGTTTCATGCTGAGTGTTCTTTTTCTCAATACCAGGAATGTTTTCTATCATCTCAGGCAGTAGCTGCTGTCTCCAAGCTGGGAACTTGTCTGCATTGTAAATGGGTTTGACTGTTGATATGTTAAGTATGGGATCTGCCCTAATCTTTCGTTTTGCAGTTTCTACAAAGTTGCTACGCTTCAGTCTTCCCTTTCCAAAACCACTAAACCTTTTATACATAGGGTGGTCTGTCAATCTTCTAAATTTTTCAGCTTGTTGCTGGGCTCTGCTATCTCTTCTATCCTGCATTGGTTGTAAACAAGTGATCTTTTCTAGTTCATTAATAGGCGTTGTCTTCAGGCTTCCAGTTATGATTCGCATTCCTTGATTTTGGACTCTGCTTATTTTGTTAAAGTTTGACTTAGCTGCTGTTGCCCAAGCTGCAATGCCATATTCCAGTACTGGCCTCACCCGTCCAGTATATAACTTCTTGAGAACTTTCTCATCTGCTCCCCACGTTGTACCAGCAAGCTTTTTCATGATTGCCATTCTTTGCCTTGCTCTTGTTCGATTTTTCTCAACCTGTGTCTTCCATGTCAGGCGACGATCAAAAGTGACTCCTAGATAGTTTGGATTTTCTTCATGGCGCAATATTTTTCCATTCAATACCAGCTTAGGTTGCTGAGTTTTAGTTGAGAGGGAGAATACTGTGCATGTTGTTTTCTCCTCACTTATCTTCACTAGCCATGATTTTGACCAGTCCTCTAGCGCTAATAGGGCTTGCTGTATTCTGCTGTTAGCTGTACTAATATATTCTTCAGATGTCCATATAGCTAGGTCATCTGCAAAGGATGATGTGTGTACTCTGGCTGGAAAATTTTCCGTGATGTCGTTTATATATGCTAGGAATAATGTTGGTGAAAGAACTCCTCCTTGGGGGACACCTTGCTCCAACAGCATCATTTTGCTGGTTTGTCCTTGTACTTTTGTCCTGGCAGTTCTGTTCTCAAGGTAGTGGCTGATCCATTTGTACATTTTCCCACAAACATGCATTTTTTGCAGTTTTACTTTCAGTCCTTCCTTCCATACTTTATCAAATGCTTTTTCTAAATCTATCCAGACCGCTAGTGTGTGCTTTTTCTCTTGGAAGGCATCCTCTATTTCCTGAGCTATATAGGTTATTTGATCTTCAGTGGATCTGTACTTTCTGAATCCTGCTTGGTGAGGTGTTAAGAGTTGGTTTTCTTCCAGATGCCATGTTAGCCTGCCATTGATAATGCGTTCCATTAATTTTCCTACACAGCTAAGAAGACTGATAGGTCGATAGCCATTTGGTTCTTCCAGGTCTTTTCCTTTCTTTGGGACTGGTATTAGTATAGCTTCCTTCCATGCCTGTGGGACTATTCCCCTCTTCCAGCTGTAATTTAGGACTGCTAGTAGTTTCTTTTTTGCCTTAGTGCCTAGTCCTATTAGCATTTCATTTGTGATTCCATCCTTTCCTGGTGATGTCTTCTTTTTTAGGGTATTCATTGCCTGTTCCATTTCTTCCATTGTTAGATTTGCCATCATATATTCTGCTGCTGTCTCTGTATATCTATGATGTATCTGTTTATCTTTGATTGCTTTCTTCTGTTCGGCTGTAATATCAATGTGGTTTGCACTGGCATAGTGTTCCATTAGTGCATTTGCAGCCTTTTTTCCTGTAAGCAAGGCATTTCCTTGTTTAATTGTTATTTGTTTGTTTCTAGGTCCTTCATTGTTCATGGCTTTCACTAGTTTCCATAGTTTGTTTCCATCCCTGTCAAAATTCAGGTTTTCTGTTTTTTTCCTCCAACAATCTCTTGTTGTTTGATTTACTGTTCTTTTATATTTTGCTGAGATGGCTTTGAGAGAGATGTTCGCTTCAGTTGTTTGTTCTCTCTCTGCGGTCTTCCTAGCATCTTCAACTTTGTCCTCCAAAATTTGTAGTTCCTCAGTCCAGTATGGTTTGTAATTTTTCCTCGCTCCTCTTGGAATAGACTCAGTGGCCGCCTGTATTATTGCTCTGTTTAGACTTTCCACCATTTGCTTCATGTTGCCATATCGTGTATTTATGTTTTCACAATATTTGTCTGTTAGTATGGAAAATCTGTCCCAATCTGCTCGTTTGTAATTCCAGCGAGGCAAAGGCTTTTGCTCCTGTGGAACATACTCCATATTTATTACAAGCTTGATTGGTCTGTGGTCACTACCTGCTAATTGGTCAAGCACATGGCGATCGATTTTGTGGAGGATGTCTCCTGTGCAGAAAGCTAAGTCTGGAGTAGAAGTGGTAATCCATCTTCTGGAGTAGAAGCTCGGTGTGTCATCCGCTTTGTTGAGTAGATGGAGATTTGAGTCTATTTCCCAGTCCTCCACTTCATCTCCTCTTTTGTCAGTATCTGGGTATCCCCATCTTTCTGAGCGGCTATTAAAGTCTCCGACAACAATGCAATTTGTGTCAGTTATTTCCATGTTTGAGAGTGTAAGATCCTTATCTGCCGGGCTATACAGATTGTAAATTCTTATTTTCATGTCCTTTATCATTATATCAACACCTATAATTTCCGTTTGGTTGTTAGAGATCACAGATACTTTGCTGCAAGGTATTGTATTTCGTGTAAGTATTACAACTCCTCCTTTGTGTCCTTCGCGGTCGAAACGTGTGGCCTGATATCCCTCGACTGAAAATGTGCGATTGGCGTTGAGGTGTGTCTCTTGAATGCATGCCACATCTATTCTATCTTTATGAAGACGCTGTGTTAGGGAGGCTTTCTTGTTATAAACTCCTTCGGCATTCCATTGTAGTATGTTGAGAGTCCCGGGTGTTTGGTCAATAGCTCTTAATCTACTCCTCTGTGCCTTGACTCCACAGCACAGGGGAAGGTGACCACCAGTAGTCATGGGTGGACCCCCTCGAGGCAGGGGGCCCGGCACTATCACCGCCTGATGGGACTTCACGGGATTAGCACCATAACGATTTATTTTCATCTGTGGCATCATGAAATGATAAAGTTACGTTGCACTTCTTTGTCAAGCCTGTGGCTCAGTACATCCGATTTCGACAAGCATTTTTCGGGATGCTTTCCCTAGCCTTTGACTGTCCCCAGTCTACCTACAAGGCAGCAGGTTTGTGCGTCACTTTGTCTGGTCCCTCTCCCTTGACCTGTCCGACATGGGTGACCCTACCAGTAGCTGTGCTACCGTCGGCATAGCTCTTTGGTTCATTGGAACGCTCAAGCCCCTCTACCTCGTCAAGGTGGACGCACGGCAGAGGGGAAACATCTATTTCATTTCGGAGCTTCTGAAAATGAAGCAGGACTTTACCGCAGCTGAGCCACCTCACTGAAGTGTGATAAGGCAAGTCATAGAATTTAGAATTAATTTCTTCAAGAAAAACCTGGAACTGACGGTGAATGAGTGCATGTTCCTGAATGAAGTTCACAGCAGAAATGACTGGTTTCAGTACACAATAAATATCTAAGTCTTCCCACAGAGTGCTTGCTGATGTATGATGCAGTGTATGAACAGAACGCCCGGAATTTGCAAATCTTCCAACTGAGTATTGATCTACCCCACCAGACCCTTCCTCACTCCAGCCATGTTTTTTTCCCCCTCCATCAACTGTAACACCTCTAAGATGATTCCACTGAAGGTTATAGTCTTGCAAAATTGTTTGCACTTCCACAAAAATGTCCTTCCCAGTTGCTGTTCCATGCATGCTGCAAACGGACGTCAACTCTTCCGTTATCTGAAAATCTGAATTGACACCACGGATGAACACCAGAAGTTGTGACGTACTTGAGAGGTCAGTAGACTCATCCAGCGCCAGAGAATACCACAACAAGTTCCTAGCTTTCTCACGTATCTGCAGTACTATGTTCTCTCCAAGTTCTTCTTTTCTCCGCACAACTGAACGTGCCGAAAGGCTGATAGTTCCAAACAAATCAGCTTTCTCAGAACACAAGTCATTTGCTGCTTCGATCATACACTCTTTGATGAAGTGCCATCAGTAAACGGTTTTCCTCGTACTGCCATCTTATGCACTGTTTTGTAACTTGTACGAGTGACAGATTCATTTTCAGCAAATTTTCTCGTGAAGAGATTTCTTTTTGTTTCAAAACCACGTTTAATGGTCTCCTATTTCACAGAGCGTATCTTTCCTGAAAACTATGAAAAATATGTTGATAGATGTTTTGTTTCGTAGTAACGCCGAAGATTGCCCTCTTTCAAAACGGCAACACTTTCACTGCATATTACTGGTTTTCTTGTCCTTTGTTTCCACAAAGAAGTACTTTACTCCCAATTCTTCATTAAAAAATTGACACTCGGCATCCACTTTTTTTTCCCTAGTAGCCATAATTAAGGGTTAAGTACGCGGGATCTGAAAATGAAAAAAAAAAAAGACATTAAATTAGAAACATAATTAAAATCCTATTGAAGCCCAAGAAAAGCAGCAGAGGACTAGGGGTCACTGATGAAGCTACGGCTCACCAAAGGTACATATACAGTTTATAGGTACCTTTGTGTAACTGCACGGAAATGATAGAGATAATAGCACAACGCCGACTGCTCATGGGCCGTAGAAGAAGAGAGGTATAAGAAGACGAAGAGAATCTCTTTCTATCTCTACGACTAACAAGAAAAGAAAAGATTTAGAAATATCAGAAGAAATTCAGGTCCATGTACAGGGAATCAGAATAATGTAATTGAAAAGATACAACATTTGATTAATAATGTCAATGCCCTAATAAATAAAATTCATGATTAGATGCAATGACATAATAGGCATCCCCATGAATAAACATAAACATGATCATCCTTCACAGTACCAGTGATCTTCCATCACAGCATAGGTAGTCATCCAACACAGTACCAGTGATCTTCCATCACAGCACTGTAACTGTAGTCTGATACACAACACCAGCAATTATCAGACACCAAGATGGAACAAAGGTCATTCATTCAGTAGCATGTCCTTTGCAGAACCTCGCTCCCATAACAACCTTCCGGAAAACCTCTCGATCATAAGCAAGTTTTCCCGCTTCAGATAACCCATCTGGAGATCATCCGCCACATCCTGCACCCATCTTCTCTTTGGCATTCCTCTTCCTCTCTTCCCAGGTATATACCCCTCCATTATTGTCCTCGGGCACAGACATAGCTATTCTATTCCTATATTCCTATTTAAACTATTAAGTTTCATTCAAAACTCACCCCATAGCAGATAATTGTCAATCCACAATCAAGATCCTCTTGGATCTTTTAGATCTTCACAGGGCCTGTCTGCCCTCTCAACTGCGGTCTGAAAAAAACAGTGGCCACGCTTGGCCGTGCCTGGGGTATGTTCGCCCATCTGCTTGGTAGTGGCTCAGAGGGATGAGTTCAAACCCTCTGCTGAAAATTAGACATCAGCATCTCTTCGGCATCAGTTGTTATCAAGGTCAAAGAGGCGGGAATGTGGCGTGACTGGGCTCTTATAGGCACGCAAACACAGCATCCCAGCATCCTATGCATTTGTATTAGGGTATCATGGGATATGCTACTCCATACTCTTGAAGAGCCGCGACAGGCTGCTCCATTTGGTAATAGAATATATATCATAATAAGGTTTGCAAAATATATAAATAGGGCTGCCTAACTAAACAGCCTAGAGCAGCCAGGAGGTCTCCGCATGTGTGAAGATTTCCTATTATTCTAAACATAATATTTACATTTAAATTGTGTCACAACGTCTCGTGTTTCATACGTTTTATCAAGCAAGTTCGAGTACTGTCAGCGGGCCGGATGAAATGATGTCGCGGGCCGGATACTGTCGGCGGCCCGGATGAAATGACGTCGCAGGCCGGATACTGTTGGCGGGCCGGATGAAATGATGTCGCGGGCCGGATACTGTCGGCGGGCCGGATGAAATGACGTCGCTGGTCGGATACTGTTGGCAGGCCGGATGAAATGACGTCGCGGGCCGGATACTGTCAGCGGGCCGGATGAAATGACGTCGCGGGCCGGATACTGTCGGCGGGCTGGATGAAATGACGTCGCGGGCCGGATACTGTCGGCGGGCCGGATGAAATGATGTCACGGGCCGGATACTGTCGGCGGGCCGGATGAAATGACGTTGCTGGCCGGATACTGTCGGCAGGCCGGATGAAATGACGTCGCGGGCCGGATACTGTCGGCGGGCCGGATGAAATGACATCACGGGCCGGATACTGTCGGCAGGCCGGATGAAATGACGTCATGGGCCGGATACTGTCGGCGGGCCGGATGAAATGACATCACGGGCCAGATACTGTCGGCGGGCCGGATGAAATGACGTCACGGGCCGGATACTGTCGGCGGGCCAGATGAAATGACGTCACGGGCCGGATACTGTCGGCGGGCCGGATGAAATGACGTCACGGGCCGGATACTGTCGGCGGGCCAGATGAAATGACGTCACGGGCCGGATACTGTCGGCGGGCCGGATGAAATGACGTCGCGGGCCGGATACTGTCGGCAGGCCGGATGAAATGACAACACGGGCCGGATACTGTCGGCAGGCCGGATGAAATGACGTCATGGGCCGGATACTGTCGGCGGGCCGGATGAAATGACATCACGGGCCGGATACTGTCGGCGGACCGGATGAAATGACGTCACGGGCCGGATACTGTCGGCGGGCCAGATGAAATGACGTCACGGGCCGGATACTGTCGGCGGGCCGGATGAAATGACGTCACGGGCCGGATACTGTCGGCGGGCCAGATGAAATGACGTCACGGGACGGATACTGTCGGCGGGCCGGATGAAATGACGTCATCGGCCGGGTACTGTCGGCGGGCCGGATGAAATGACATCACGGGCCGGATACTGTCGGCAGGCCGGATGAAATGACGTCATGGGCCAGATACTGTCGGTGGGCTGGATGAAATGACATCACGGGCCGGATACTGTCGGCAGGCCGGATGAAATGACGTCATGGGCCGGATACTGTCGGCGGGCCAGATGAAATGACGTCACAGGCCGGATACTGTCGGCGGGCCGGATGAAATGACGTCACGGGCCGGATACTGTCGGCGGGCCGGATGAAATGACGTCGCGGGCCGGATACTGTCGGCGGGCCGGATGAAATGATGTCGCGGGCCGGATACTGTCGGCGGGCCGGATGAAATGACGTCGCTGGTCGGATACTGTTGGCAGGCCGGATGAAATGACGTCGCGGGCCGGATACTGTCAGCGGGCCGGATGAAATGACGTCGCGGGCCGGATACTGTCGGCGGGCCGGATGAAATGACGTCGCGGGCCGGATACTGTCGACGGGCCGGATGAAATGATGTCACGGGCCGGATACTGTCGGCGGGCCGGATGAAATGACGTTGCTGGCCGGATACTGTCGGCAGGCCAGATGAAATGACGTCGCGGGCCGGATACTGTCGGCGGGCCGGATGAAATGACATCACGGGCCGGATACTGTCGGCAGGCCGGATGAAATGACGTCATGGGCCGGATACTGTCGGTGGGCTGGATGAAATGACATCACGGGCCGGATACTGTCGGCAGGCCGGATGAAATGACGTCATGGGCCGGATACTGTCGGCGGGCCAGATGAAATGACGTCACAGGCCGGATACTGTCGGCGGGCCGGATGAAATGACGTCACGGGCCGGATACTGTCGGCGGGCCGGATGAAATGACGTCGCGGGCCGGATACTGTCGGCGGACCGGATGAAATGACGTCACGGGCCGGATACTGTCGGCGGGCCAGATGAAATGACGTCACGGGCCGGATACTGTCGGCGGGCCGGATGAAATGACGTCACAGGCCGGATACTGTTGGCGGGCCAGATGAAATGACGTCACGGGACAGATACTGTCGGCGGGCCGGATGAAATGACGTCATGGGCCGGATACTGTCGGCGGGCCAGATGAAATGACATCACGGGCCGGATACTGTCGGCGGACCGGATGAAATGACGTCACGGGCCGGATACTGTCGGCGGGCCGGATGAAATGACATCACGGGCCGGATACTGTCGGCAGACCGGATGAAATGACGTCATGGGCCGGATACTGTTGGCGGGCCGGATGAAATGACATCACGGGCCGGATACTGTTGGCGGATCGGATGAAATGACGTCACGGGCCGGATACTGTCGGCAGGCCAGATGAAATGACGTCACGGGCCGGATACTGTCGGCGGGCCGGATGAAATGACGTCACGGGCCGGATACTGTCGGCGGGCCGGATGAAATGACGTCGCGGGCCGGATACTGTCGGCGGGCCGGATGAAATGACATCACGGGCCGGATACTGTCGGCAGGCCGGATGAAATGACGTCATGGGCCGGATACTGTCGGCGGGCCGGATGAAATGACATCACGGGCCGGATACTGTCGGCGGACCGGATGAAATGACGTCACGGGCCGGATACTGTCGGCGGGCCAGATGAAATGACGTCACGGGCCAGATACTGTCGGCGGGCCGGATGAAATGACGTCACGGGCCGGATACTGTTGGCGGGCCAGATGAAATGACGTCACGGGACAGATACTGTCAGCGGGCCGGATGAAACTACGTCATGGGCCGGATACTGTCGGCGGGCCGGATGAAATGACATCACGGGCCGGATACTGTCGGCGGACCAGATGAAATGACGTCACGGGCCGGACACTGTCGGCGGGCCAGATGAAATGACGTCACGGGCCGGATACTGTCGGCGGGCCGGATGAAATGACGTCACGGGCCGGATACTGTCGGCGGGCCAGATGAAATGACGTCACGGGACGGATACTGTCAGCGGGCGGGCTGAAATGACGTCATGGGCCGGATACTGTCGGCGGGCCGGATGAAATGACATCACGGGCCGGATACTGTCGGCGGACCGGATGAAATGACGTCACGGGCCGGATACTGTCGGCGGGCCAGATGAAATGACGTCACGGGCCGGATACTGTCGGCGGGCCGGATGAAATGATGTCACGGGCCGGATACTGTCGGCGGGCCAGATGAAATGACGTTGCTGGCCGGATACTGTCGGCAGGCCGGATGAAATGACGTCGCGGGCCGGATACTGTCGGCGGGCCGGATGAAATGACATCACGGGCCGGATACTGTCGGCAGGCCGGATGAAATGACGTCATGGGCCGGATACTGTCGGCGGGCCGGATGAAATGACATCACGGGCCAGATACTGTCGGCGGGCCGGATGAAATGACGTCACGGGCCGGATACTGTCGGCGGGCCAGATGAAATGACGTCACAGGCCGGATACTGTCGGCGGGCCGGATGAAATGACGTCACGGGCCGGATACTGTCGGCGGGCCAGATGAAATGACGTCACAGGCCGGATACTGTCGGCGGGCCGGATGAAATGACGTCGCGGGCCGGATACTGTCGGCAGGCCGGATGAAATGACAACACGGGCCGGATACTGTCGGCAGGCCGGATGAAATGACGTCATGGGCCGGATACTGTCGGCGGGCCGGATGAAATGACATCACGGGCCGGATACTGTCGGCGGACCGGATGAAATGACGTCACGGGCCGGATACTGTCGGCGGGCCAGATGAAATGACGTCACGGGCCGGATACTGTCGGCGGGCCGGATGAAATGACGTCACGGGCCGGATACTGTCGGCGGGCCAGATGAAATGACGTCACGGGACGGATACTGTCGGCGGGCCGGATGAAATGACGTCATCGGCCGGATACTGTCGGCGGGCCGGATGAAATGACATCACGGGCCGGATACTGTCGGCAGGCCGGATGAAATGACGTCATGGGCCAGATACTGTCGGTGGGCTGGATGAAATGACATCACGGGCCGGATACTGTCGGCAGGCCGGATGAAATGACGTCATGGGCCGGATACTGTCGGCGGGCCAGATGAAATGACGTCACGGGCCGGATACTGTCGGCGGGCCGGATGAAATGACGTCACGGGCCGGATACTGTCGGCGGGCCGGATGAAATGACGTCGCGGGCCGGATACTGTCGGCGGGCCGGATGAAATGATGTCGCGGGCCGGATACTGTCGGCGGGCCGGATGAAATGACGTCGCTGGCCGGATACTGTTGGCAGGCCGGATGAAATGACGTCGCGGGCCGGATACTGTCAGCGGGCCGGATGAAATGACGTCGCGGGCCGGATACTGTCGGCGGGCCGGATGAAATGACGTCGCGGGCCGGATACTGTCGGCGGGCCGGATGAAATGATGTCACGGGCCGGATACTGTCGGCGGGCCGGATGAAATGACGTTGCTGGCCGGATACTGTCGGCAGGCCAGATGAAATGACGTCGCGGGCCGGATACTGTCGGCGGGCCGGATGAAATGACATCACGGGCCGGATACTGTCGGCAGGCCGGATGAAATGACGTCATGGGCCGGATACTGTCGGTGGGCTGGATGAAATGACATCACGGGCCGGATACTGTCGGCAGGCCGGATGAAATGACGTCATGGGCCGGATACTGTCGGCGGGCCAGATGAAATGACGTCACAGGCCGGATACTGTCGGCGGGCCGGATGAAATGACGTCACGGGCCGGATACTGTCGGCGGGCCGGATGAAATGACGTCGCGGGCCGGATACTGTCGGCGGGCCGGATGAAATGACGTCACGGGCCGGATACTGTCGGCGGGCCAGATGAAATGACGTCACGGGCCGGATACTGTCGGCGGGCCGGATGAAATGACGTCACGGGCCGGATACTGTTGGCGGGCCAGATGAAATGACGTCACGGGACAGATACTGTCGGCGGGCCGGATGAAATGACGTCATGGGCCGGATACTGTCGGCGGGCCAGATGAAATGACATCACGGGCCGGATACTGTCGGCGGACCGGATGAAATGACGTCACGGGCCGGATACTGTCGGCGGGCCGGATGAAATGACATCACGGGCCGGATACTGTCGGCAGACCGGATGAAATGACGTCATGGGCCGGATACTGTTGGCGGGCCGGATGAAATGACATCACGGGCCGGATACTGTTGGCGGATCGGATGAAATGACGTCACGGGCCGGATACTGTCGGCAGGCCAGATGAAATGACGTCACGGGCCGGATACTGTCGGCGGGCCGGATGAAATGACGTCACGGGCCGGATACTGTCGGCGGGCCGGATGAAATGACGCCGCGGGCCGGATACTGTCGGCGGGCCGGATGAAATGACATCACGGGCCTGATACTGTCGGCAGGCCGGATGAAATGACGTCATGGGCCGGATACTGTCGGCGGGCCGGATGAAATGACATCACGGGCCGGATACTGTCGGCGGACCGGATGAAATGACGTCACGGGCCGGATACTGTCGGCGGGCCAGATGAAATGACGTCACGGGCCAGATACTGTCGGCGGGCCGGATGAAATGACGTCACGGGCCGGATACTGTTGGCGGGCCAGATGAAATGACGTCACGGGACAGATACTGTCAGCGGGCCGGATGAAATGACGTCATGGGCCGGATACTGTCGGCGGGCCGGATGAAATGACATCACGGGCCGGATACTGTCGGCGGACCAGATGAAATGACGTCACGGGCCGGACACTGTCGGCGGGCCAGATGAAATGACGTCACGGGCCGGATACTGTCGGCGGGCCGGATGAAATGACGTCACGGGCCGGATACTGTCGGCGGGCCAGATGAAATGACGTCACGGGACGGATACTGTCAGCGGGCGGGCTGAAATGACGTCATGGGCCGGATACTGTCGGCGGGCCGGATGAAATGACATCACGGGCCGGATACTGTCGGCGGACCGGATGAAATGACGTCACGGGCCGGATACTGTCGGCGGGCCAGATGAAATGACGTCACGGGCCGGATACTGTCGGCGGGCCGGATGAAATGATGTCACGGGCCGGATACTGTCGGCGGGCCAGATGAAATGACGTCACGGGACGGATACTGCCGGCGGGCCAGATGAAATGACGTCACGGGCCGGATACTGTCGGCGGGCCAGATGAAATGACGTCACGGGCTGGATACTGTCGGCGGGCCGGATGAAATGACGTCACGGGCCGGATACTGTCGGCGGGCCAGATGAAATGACGTCACGGGACGGATACTGTCGGCGGGCCGGATGAAATGACGTCATGGGCCGGATACTGTCGACGGGCCGGATGAAATGACATCACGGGCCGGATACTGTCGGCAGGCCGGATGAAATGACGTCACGGGCCGGATACTGTCGGTGGGCCAGATGAAATGACGTCACAGGCCGGATACTGTCGGCGGGTCAGATGAAATGACGTCACGGGCCGGATACTGTCGGCGGGCCGGATGAAATGACGCCGCGGGCCGGATACTGTCGGCGAACCGGATGAAATGACATCACGGGCCGGATACTGTCGGCAGGCCGGATGAAATGACGTCATGGGCCGGATACTGTCGGCGGGCCGGATGAAATGACATCACGGGCCGGATACTGTCGGCGGACCGGATGAAATAACGTCACGGGCCGGATACTGTCGGCAGGCCAGATGAAATGACGTCACGGGCCGGATACTGTCGGCAGGCCAGATGAAATGACGTCACGGGCCGGATACTGTTGGCGGGCCAGATGAAATGACGTCACGGGACAGATACTGTCGGCGGGCCGGATGAAATGACGTCATGGGCCGGATACTGTCGGCGGGCCGGATGAAATGACATCACGGGCCGGATACTGTCGGCGGACCGGATGAAATGACGTCACGGGCCGGACACTGCCGGCGGGCCAGATGAAATGACGTCACGGGCCGGATACTGTCGACGGGCCGGATGAAATGACGTCACGGGCCGGATACTGTCGACGGGCCAGATGAAATGACGTCACGGGACGGATACTGTCGGCGGGCCGGATGAAATGACGTCATGGGCCGGATACTGTCGGCGGGCCGGATGAAATGACATCACGGGCCGGATACTGTCGGCGGACCGGATGAAATGACGTCACGGGCCGGATACTGTCGGCGGGCCAGATGAAATGACGTCACGGGCCGGATACTGTCGGCGGGCCAGATGAAATGACGTCACGGGCCGGATACTGTCGGCGGGCCGGATGAAATGACGTCACGGGCCAGATACTGTCGGCGGGCCAGATGAAATGACGTCACGGGACGGATACTGTCGGCGGGCCGGATGAAATGACGTCATGGGCCGGATACTGTCGGCGGGCCAGATGAAATGACGTCACGGGCCGGATACTGTCGGCGGGCCGGATGAAATGACGTCACGGGCCGGATACTGTCGGCGGGCCAGATGAAATGACGTCACGGGACGGATACTGTCGGCGGGCCGGATGAAATGACGTCATGGGCCGGATACTGTCGGCGGGCCGGATGAAATGACATCACGGGCCGGATACTGTCGGCGGACCGGATGAAATGACGTCACGGGCCGGATACTGTCGGCGGGCCAGATGAAATGACGTCACGAGCCGGATACTGTCGGCGGGCCGGATGAAATGATGTCACGGGCCGGATACTGTCGGCGGGCCAGATGAAATGACGTCACGGGACGGATACTGTCGGCGGGCCAGATGAAATGACGTCACGGGCCGGATACTGTCGGCGGGCCAGATGAAATGACGTCACGGGCCGGATACTGTCGGCGGGCCGGATGAAATGACGTCACGGGCCAGATACTGTCGGCGGGCCAGATGAAATGATGTCACGGGACGGATACTGTCGGCGGGCCGGATGAAATGACATCATGGGCCGGATACTGTCGGCGGGCCGGATGAAATGACATCACGGGCCGGATACTGTCGGCGGACCGGATGAAATGACGTCACGGGCCGGATACTGTCGGCGGGCCAGATGAAATGACGTCACGGGCCGGATACTGTCGGCGGGCCGGATGAAATGACGTCACGGGCCGGATACTGTCGGCGGGCCAGATGAAATGACGTCACGGGGCGGATACTGTCGGCGGGCCAGATGAAATGACGTCACGGGGCGGATACTGTCGGCGGGCCAGATGAAATGACGTCACGGGACGGATACTGTCGGCGGGCCGGATGAAATGACGTCACGGGCCGGATCCGGCCCGCGAGCTGTAGTTTAGTGACCCCTGTCCTAGAGGATCATAAGTCCCCCAACCAACTCACAGCATGCTTTCCTCTGATTGGCTACATTTTGCAGCTCAAGTGTTCTATGGGATGAGCTAGCTAGTCTCAAGCCAACCCTCCTTAGTTGCCACTGATGACATGCATGGTAGGTTACTGTGTTACTGTTCTTTACCTCCTTATGGCCCCCACTGCAAATTCCATACATATTCTCAGTAACATTGCATATTCCATACATATTCCCGGTAACATATTGCATATTCCATATATATTCTCTGTAACATATTGCATATTCCATACACATAACTCTCATTTTAACAAGGTAACAACTCTCACAATAACACAAACTATGAAACAACCCACAAAATAACAAACAATGTTATGGCACATACAGACCTGCAGTCTTAATTCATTTGGTTGTACATCAGCCACTCCAAGAGCTCGAAGTTCCGTCTGCAGAAAATGTTCTAACTGCGCCAGAAACCGTGGTTTAGGGACAGTCTGGGACTTCCTTATGTCTTCCTCACTGACCATGACCAGGCTTCTGGGTTTAGACAGCATGCTTGAGGTACAGGACAGTGCCTGACTGCTCGCATGGGCTGGCCACATGTCAAGCTCTCCAGCTTTTGTGTCTACATAAGGCTGAAAATAAAAAAAAGCATATGATGTTATTAGTCTCTGTGGCCAAAGGCTTGCGAACGCGGTTCGTGAGCCACCTACCTGGCGTTTGAAACGCAGCCATGACCGATTTGTGCAGCAGACCATGTCACATTGTGATATAACATGTTGGTATGGGAGCCGGTCGTTCAGAAAGCAATGGTAAACTACTGAATGTAAACATTTGCCTAGTACATCAACAGCAGCTGAAAAATACTGGTGTTGACTGCACTGTCCTGCAAGGAATATGCAACATTTGCACACACACACACACACAAAAACTCACTCACTCACTCACTCACACTCACTCTCTCACTCACTCACTCACTCATTCACTCACTCACTCACTCACTCTCTCTCTCTCTCTCTCTCTCTCTCTCTCTCTCTCACACTCTCTCTCTCTCTCTCTCTCTCTCTCTCTCTCTCTCTCTCTCTCTCTCTCTCTCTCTCTCTCTCCTGCCATTGGTGTGTCATAGGATATGAGTTAACTGTTCAACTGCTGAGTTCTTATGGCCAGATTGTTGATTGTGCAAACAAGATATTCAAAGTTTGTTACATTGTCAATTCTTCATTGTTGAGTTTCATTGTGGCTGACATATAGTTTTGTTTGTAGGTATTAATTACCTTTTCAGTTCAGAAGAAGATTTTGATCTTCACTGTGTCTGTTGACAGACAGGATTAACTATTCTAATCCCTTAGCACTGTTTGGCAGGAGGACCATATCATCTGCATATATGAGTTACAGAACTGGATTTAGTTAGTTAGTTAGTTAGTCGCAGTTCCAACTTCACAGCAACGGGTCGTCCCCATTATGCTCCGTTCCTGTGCCAGTGAATATCACACAAAATGCTCCCCACTACCCAATGTGAAAAGTGAAAAAGACAGGAGTCTCGACAAACAGCCCGCACAGATACACTGTGCATAATGCCGCTGCCAGAATGTCAACACACCAGTCCCCCACAAAACACCCAGTTCATTTCTGATGGAATCGGCAGACATTTTCCTATCTGGATATTTCCTAGATGTTCACCCACACAGTCCACGAAATACAGTTCATCGTCGATGGCAGTGGCAGTCAACCAGAAGCCCAGCAGCCACGCATTTCTGCATAAGGCAAAAACTGATCAACTCTGGGACATAGCCATCTGCCATCGCTCCGAACATGCAGACACGTTCCAAAAAACCTCGGGCAGATTCAAAAGCATTTCACACGAAACTCACAGCTCACAGTGTCGCGCCACGCACTCACTCAGTAGCAGGGCGACGGAACCATCAAGCCTCCTTAGTTGCCTCTTACGGCATGCGAGGTAGGCTACAGTGTTGCTATTCTTTGCTTCCCTTATGGGCCCCGGCAACACACAGGAGAGAACTGGATTTCCACCGATATGTATATACATTGTGTGTTTTTTGTTTAATGTGGGATTTTCAATACAAATTAATGAAAACAAAATGTTAGGGTTGGAAAACAACATTGTATTGTTATCACACTGTGACTGAACAGACCAGATTTTTCAGTATCTACCAGTCTTAGTCTTTATTTGTCTCTGTTCTTTCAATTTAAACTTTTTAAAGTCCTCACGTGTGAACCTACTATGGGTCTGTGATGTGTTAGGACTCTCATATTTTGTAGGCCTGAGTGCACAAAGGAATAATAGGTGGTCAGTCTTTACACCCGGTAGCGAGCTACGAGCTCAAGTATCAAAACCTCGTCCTATCACGCTCATGGCATTGTCAGCGCAACTTCCTAACAGCTCCACTAGCACACCTGGTTTCTATTAGTTGGTTTAGATTAAGTTATTATTGCAATGAGTTGAGTTGAGTTGAGACAAGAACTGACATCACTGCACTCGGGGAATTCTCATAAGCGCTCAGTCCTCAACCTCAATAGCCAGCAAAGAGTTCCATTTTTAATGGTGCCTATTGCAATCTGATTATATGTCCATCTTGTTTTACCTCTGAATGACAATTTTTGACCAGATCCTTTGACCACCCCTTGCTGTTGCATTCTCTCTAGACCATGATCTGCTCTTCTGCACTATTCACGTCCTCCCAGAGGGCCTTCACCACATCTGCCTTATCATGCATCAAATCACCCCATAATGATGCGGCACCAGCCAATCTGTTCCCCCACCCCCACCACACACCACACACACACACCACACCACACACACACACCACACACCACACACCCATGCACATGCGAAATTGTATTTCCTAACAATGTGAAGAAAGAAATAGCAATAATGAAAATGACAAAAGCTAAAGATGATAAACAGCTGGTAGAAAGTCAAATACCTTCAGCGCACTTGGTGGTGGTAATGGATAGAGTTTACCATTCAGTCTGTACGTTGGCCCATTAAGCCGCTCGAGCCGCTGGATTCCAGTGGAAGAAACAGGAGCCACTTTCCCACTTTAGAGAAAAAAGAAAATTAGTGAATTTCACAATGTCAGTAAAGTAAAGGAAAGTATACGTCTATTTAGTTTAGTCTATATAGTTTAGTTTAGTTTAGTGGACGGATCATCACGGCACATGGGTGTAACCCGTAAGTGCTCTATTCTACTCCTAACTCAAGCCTGAGTCTGGAGAATCTCAGCTCAGTGCACGAACTCTGTAGCACCGGCGAGAATCCTGAAATACTTTGGGTAGATTTTTAATTTGAAATTTAGCCAGGGCAGCGCTGTTAGGCTACTCTTTTTTTTTATTTCCAACTGCCAAGGGATGTTTTACATGTGCAACAATACACACGGGCGTCCGATCTCACTACCCAGAGACCAAGGGAAATTTTTTTACTAGAAGTCCACGTGAAATAATCCCTTCCCTCACTGGGGCTTGAACCCGGGACCTCCAGCACTCGAGGCAAACACCATACCTCGAGACAACTCACCCCCATACATACAATGTCTATTTAGTCTTCTTCTGGCCTTCACCCCTACAGGAGCATGTTCTTAGAGCAGATCCTAAAGCTTCAACACGTGTCAGTCTATCCTATCTTTTGATATTTCCTGCCACTCTATGTCCTCCCCACATTATTCATCTCTGTCTCTAATTCTGTTCTTCATATGGGCACCATCAGACCACCATATTTCTGGGCAATGCTATCAAGCATGGTTACAAGAGGCAAGTATTTATGATCTGTACCGACAGACTTCATTCATTCATTCAGTAGCATGTCCTTTGCAGAACCTCGCTCCCATAACAACCTTCCGGAAAACCTCTCGTGCAAGATGTCCTGCATCTGATACACCCATCTGGAGATCATCCGCCACATCCTGCACCCATCTTCTCTTTGGCATTCCTCTTCCCCTCTTCCCAGGCACATACCCGTCCATTATTGTTCTCTCCAAACTTTTGTGACGTTTCAAGTGACCAAAATATTTCAATTTTCTTTGTTTTATCGTCTTTAATAGCCAACCTTCTTCAATATTCAACTCTTGAAGTATGGATGCATTTGTTCTTTTCTTTACCCAAGATATTCTTAGAACTCGTCTATAACATTTATATTCAAAGGCGTTTATGCGCTGTTCAGCTTGTTTAGTAAGTGTCCATGTCTCACAGGCGTATATTGCAATGGGAAAGATGCATGCTCTTAAAAATCTAATTTTTGTAGTTCTATCTGTCCCACTCCATAATTTATTCAGCTGTTTTAGTCTTTGAAGAGCAATCGATAGTCGCCGTTTAATTTCTTTCATTGTGTCACCATTGTTGGTAATCAATGAACCAAGATATTCAAAATTTTCCACTACCGCCAATTTTTCCCCATTAATGTATATTTCTTTCTCCATAGTAGTTTTATCTCTATGCAGTATCTTTGTTTTTGCTATGTTAAGATATAAGTTGTGATTTTTGCTATTCAATTGGGTTGAAGCTATTAGGTTTTCTATGCCATTCTGTGTTGTGGATAGTAATACTGTATCATCAGCATATTGAATCTCCAGTATGTCATGACCGCCAATATTTAGGGCACCATATAGCTCCCTGTTTATATCATCTCTTACATTTCTCATTATATTTTCGGCGTACAGGTTAAACAAATAGGGTGACAGCACGCAGCCCTGACGGACTCCATGCTTGATGTCAAACCAATCTGACATCTTTGCTTGATGTCAAACCAATCTGATGCCTCGCCATCTATTCTAACTGCTGCTTGGTGGTCTAGATAGAGCATTTTTATGAGTTGTACTACATGTGATGGAAAGCCCATATTCCTCATGATTTCCCAAAGTTTCTGATGTTGTACACAGTCAAATGCTTTTGAATAATCCACAAAACATGAGAATAGGTTTACATTAAATTCTCTGCACTTCTCTGTTATTAAACGCATGTTGAATATGTGATCTCTTGTTCCTCTTCCTTGTCTAAATCCAGCTTGAACTACGTTAATCTCTTCTTCCATTTTCTTACGAAGTCTTCCCATTATGACTTTTAGTAGAATTTTACTTGTGTGACTGATCAGGGCAACAGTTCTATAGTTGGTGCATAATTTCAGGTTGCCCTTTTTTGGTATTGGAATGAAGATAGTTCTCTTCCAATCTTTTGGCCATATACCATATTTCCAAATCTTTGTACATAATGCATGATATATGTGTATGCTTTCTTCTCCTCCCACTTTAATTAGTTCAGCTGGTATCTCATCACATCCAGGTGATTTACCATTATTCAGGTTCTTTATAGCCCAAGCAATTACATCTAATGAGGGTTCAGGTTCTGTCTCTGCTGCCATTGGTTCATGTATCTCATTCATATTCTAACTGTCACTGATATCATACATTCCACTGCAGTACTCCCGCCATCTTTCTAGAATTTGTCTAGATTCTGTTAAGGTATTTCCCATCTTGTCACAGATAACATTCAATTAAGGTCGAACATTTCTTGTCAATAACTTCATTTCTTTGAATATTTCATAATCTCCTCCAGTCTTCCGACAGACATAGATAAATAAAATTGTTAGTTACATATCCTTTACTCCTGTAAAGATGTGTGTAAGCAGGACATGACTAATACAGGCATTGATATTGGCAGCATGTCACTACTGATGGCATGGAGGGAAAAGATCAGGAATGCAATAAAGACAAAGGAGAAAATGATTGCAGACATGTCCACACTGAAAGTTTGAGATGTCAAATGGTGCATTATGGTGGAAATGACCATGTGTTCATATATATCTATTGCGGATGACTTTTACTGTGCAAATTGGTCTGATCAGTCACATTCACTACTGCCATGGGTTGTAGTTATTATGACTCTTTTTTTTTTTAGCACAATGTAACAAACTATGTCTGTTAATGCAGTAAAGTACCAGTAACATATATTACTAATCTTATCATTTAATTTTATTCAGCTTGAAATTATTTAACTAGTGAAATTTAAGCATACAGGAGAAAATACGTAGTTTCTTATTTTCATAGTATATGTTATTTAGCGTTGGTGATCATATCTGTCCACATCCTTCTGTCTCATGTAACACCAATCATTTCGAATACAGATGTTTCTCCATGCCATGATGCCAAACTGACTAGTATCTTCTCTCTTGGTCATCTCATGCATCCCATACTCTGTAACTTTCCCATTGTCACAAGGTGCTCTAGCTTTCCCCTTTTAGTGGTGTGCCCATAGAAAGTGGATTGTCTTTTTCTGATCCAAGTAACTAGTTCTCTTTGTAAGTTAACTTCTTTCAAGATATTCTCATTATGCTGTTTATCTGTCTAAAGTGTTCTTATCATTCTTCTATAAAACCACATGTTGGCAGCTTCCACATCATTCATCTTCCTCACTAATCTGCTGATTATCCATGATTAACGTTCCCACCTCAGGACTGACTCAGTATTGCTCCTAAGAGCTTTCTTTCTCACCTTGAGTGAAATATAACTTATACCTCACTCGGAGTGAGAAAGAAAGCTCTTAGGAGCAATACTGAGTCATATTTATATTATAAGAGATATTGCATAATGCATTTAATATGATAAAATGAGTTACTTGGATCTATCATGTAACTAGACTACACCCAAACACCATACCTTGCCATACAGTACACAGATAATAATTAATATCAAGCTGGTTGTTTGAAACTATAATACAGTCACTGTAACAGTGAATGAACACAGAAAGACTACCTCAGAATATCAGCAGACACACAAAAGACTGCTCAGTCCAAGTTACTGTTTAAGTAAGACTGTTACTTAACTTTTATTTGTATAAATATACTATAAGTAGCAATGTCAATTGCCGGTGTGTCTAAAATGGGTGACCTACAGCGTGACCCTAATTAGCATAAAGTCTTTTGCGACATCTGGTTTATGCCTGGGGTTACCCATGTTTACTTCTGATTGGATATATTTGGAAATAACTGGTCAAACTTCATGGGAAACCACTCTAAATATTGCATAAGTGGCCTGTCTGCTAAGACTGAAAATCATTGTCACCATACGTTATTTGTCCGTTAAGTTAATTTGGATATTTGATGCACGGTAAGCTAATTGCTCTTATAAGTCACATATTATAAATATAACAAGACTTGTTATTGCATTCTTGGATTCTCCATTCAATTTCTCATATATGTGTAGAGTTTCAACATAAACCGCTTCTTACTTTGTTAGGAAAATTTTTTTTAGTATAGCATGCATGCATGCAGCATAGCCAGTCAGATTGAGAATGAAATTGAAATAGCGCATCCATTTTGCAAAATTCTATCTATGGCGACACCCATGCTATAGTATTTATTATAGCCGATCCTTTGTTTTATTTTATAATTTGAACCGTCAGTTTAATTACTACAATTAAACAGAATAGAAGTTTAATTGATAGTAATTTTTAGCATAACAATGAGATATCGCATCACAAAATTCAAAATGGCGGACCCATGCCGTTAGCATTGCATAGTATAGCAGAGCGGGCTCCTTTTTATTTTATACTTAGAACTGGCAATTTGACTACTAAAATTAAACATAATACAAGTTTCATTTGTAGCAGTAATTTATCTGTGTACTTGTATAATTTGTCACCCTTTGATATCTTCTTCTTCTTCTTCTTCTTCTTCTTCTTCTGCTTCTTCTTCTTCTTCTTCTTCAGCGTTCCGAGCCATTGAGGTTCTTTGCTGCAGATACAATCCGTCTCCATTCGTCTCTCTGGTTGACACCCTTTGACATGACTGAAAATAATTTTGAAAGCCAGTTTTCAGACCCGTCTGTTGTAAACCTGTACAAAGTGTAAGGAGTACTTTCTTTCTTAGCAGCACACCAGTACATAATTATTTAAATTTAAATAAAATACTGTGAAATAAGTTATTATTTTTTAAAATGTTAGTATTTAATTATTAATTGCTCACTTTTAGATACAGAACAGTGTAATTATAGAGCAGAAGTAGAAATAAATTTTAGTGAATATTTAATTAATTAATATTTTTATTTTGTATTATTTAATATTTTAATAATTAATTACTGCTGCTTAATTTATGCAGCAGTTACAAACATTACATTAATGCATGACATGTAATCAACAAAGAAGGAGCAGCTGGCCGAGTGGCTAGAATGCCGGACTCTCCTTCAGGAAACCCGGGTTTGATCCCTCGGTAAGGTGTGAGTTATTTTTCTGTTGGGGGCAAAAAGAAAATCCGACCCTGCACAGTTCACGGCGACTGCACTAGCCAGGCGGCCTTAATTCCTCAGGCTCAAAGACCCCTCTGCCATACACCGCAAGGTACTATATCGGTAGTAAATGACAGCTAATGACAGTAATCAAGAAAAGAAAGCTGTCGCAATGCAATTGGTACATTAAGACAATATGAGTACATTTTCATGAATTGTTCTTTCACTAAAGACAAACATTTGAAATGACATTTAATTAATATAAATGGGCAGCTATTTTTAACTGTTAATTAGGTCACAGCACATCCTTACGCAAAGTCTTAAAAGTTGAGTGCATTTTTCTCGGAGACATTGAGAGACTCGTGCTTTGTGTAATGCTTTCAGCAGGTTGCCCTGCGGAAAGAGACCATATGGGGTAACACCCGGTGCAATGAAGTTGAACCTCTCAACATTCTATCGAAAGAGAAATGTGACCTTTACTTTCCTGTTACAAAACGCATAATAAAATAGAGATGTTACCAGGTGTGTTAGCAATGCTACATACTTTTAATGAATAATAAACAATTGGTGACAATTTTTAATTGTTAATTAGGTCACTGCACATCCTATTGAGAAATAGACAATATGTCAAGTTTGGTCTCGCCACCCCGGATACAATTATATAATATATGGATCTATGTTGTCCACTTAAAATTAAACAAACCACAGTAACAGAAGGCAGAATGTCTCAGCTTCCAATTTATTGAGCCGCGATAAAATCTACCCCATTGCTTAGGACATCATTACACTTCCTGGTCGTAGATAACAACACAAAATTATTCATAACTCCGCTTAGATTTAACATTTACTCTTCGTTGAGATACCGTTGGATTTGTCTTGTCAAGATGTATCCAACTGTTATGATTTCATAAGTAGAAACCCCATTTTAAAATATTCTCTGTATATGCTACTAACTATAAGTACAAGTATTAATAATATATTTATTAATATTATTAAGTAAGTTTAGTATTGTATTCAAAAGGGAACTGTAATATTAATAATAATAATATAAATTATAATTAAAATTAAAATTATAATTAATATAATTCAAATAATTATAAACTAATTACAATTATTTATTACTCGCAGACACCGACATTGTGAAGCATAGGGGAATATATAGTTAATATAGTACAAGAGATTAATGTGAGGTTTTGCTTTAATTTTCAAAATATGCTACCTAGAGAGCGGTGGCAGCTTGGCTACAGTCATACTATACTCGGTCATGATTAGTGCATCCGTTGTTTACATTTATTAGTTTACAAGCGTCGGGCCGCCATTTTGCTTTGGCATGGTAACCCGCTTACCTGCAACACTGAATCAATCATGTGCCATGCCGGAAAGCGTGGGCGGTCATGACTCGCCATTTCACTCGATCACCGGTGTCGTGGATCAGCTCAGTGTTCCTGTCTCGTCCATGCCATGTGGCCAAGACATCCAGGTATTTGCTTCTATGTCTTCCCCTTGATCTGTTCCCTTCGATCTTGCCAGTTGTCACCAAGTTCTCCAATCCATTTCTTCTCATAACATGTCCAAAAAATTTTGACTGTCTATGTCTAATTTCTCTAATCAATTTACGATTTTCATTTGTCTCCTGTAGTACTTGGTCATTGGTTTTTCTGTCTGTCCATGGTATTCTTTGCATTTTCCTCAGAAACCACATTTCTGCAGCCATCAGATGTTTTTCAGCTTGACTGCTCATTGTCCAAGTTTCACATCCATACAAAAGAACAGGCTCTATGTATCCCCTCAACACTCTTTTTCTCGTTTCAATTGACATCTTTTTATTGGTCAGAATATTTTTCATTTTGCTAAAGGCTACCTTCGCCATGACGTTTCTTGTTCTAATCTCCTCAAGGCATCTCCCATCAGATGTTATGACTGTTCCGAGATAATTGTACCGATTCACTTGTTGAAGAATATTCCCATTTACTTGTATATTACATTGTGGTACTTCGCTCTTCCTAGTGACGACCATAACCTGTGTCTTCTTACAATTTAATTCCAACCCCAGCTGCTCACTGTGGACAACAACCACATCTACTAAATGTTGCAGATCCTGTGCATTGTCTGCAGTCAAAGCTGTATCATCTGCATATCTAATGTTATTGACATTTCGTCCTCCAATGCTGATTCCATTTATGTCTTCTACATTTCTGAAAATATTTTCACTGTATAGGGAAAAAAGATCTGGAGACATTACACATTGCTGCCTAACACCTCTCTTAATAGGTTGATATTGTCCCACTTCATTATCAATCCTTATGGCAGCTTGTTGTTTCCAATATATGTTTTTTATAAGTCTAATGTCTTTCCCATCAATTTGTAGATCTGCAAGCATATCCAACATGTTGACATGTCTAACTCTATCAAAAGCCTTTGTGTAGTCAATAAAGCAAAGATGTATATCCTTTACTTCTGTAGCACGTTCAATAACTGTTCGCAGCATATACACAACATTTACCTCACCCTTTCCTTCTACAAACCCACATTGTTCTTCCCCTATTTCAAGTTGTATTTTCTTCCTAACTCTTTGCATGATAATTCGTAACAAGATCTTTGTGATGTGACTCATACTAATTGTTCTATGTTGATCACATTCCAAGGTTCTTGATGTCTTTGGGATTGCAATAAATACAGAATTACATAATTCAGAACGTATGTTAGTTAGTTAGTTAGTTAGTCGACAGATCATCCTCGTTGCACATCGAACCATTCAGTCCATAAGTGCTCGGATCCCCTCCTCAGCAAATCCCGCAGCGTGTAGCGGCTAACGACGCCAGTTCTGTGTTGGTTTATCAATCTTCTTTGGCTTCCTGCTTAGTGTTCTTGTTTGGCCACCCCTCTTTTAATTTGCTGCTCCCGCAGTCTGGCCATTGTTGTAGATTCACAGTCATCACTTGGTTCTCGCAAAAGTCTCACTTCTCGTAGAGCATTCAGAATGTCAGCCTGGTCCATGGCGCGTCCGCCCTCCACAGTAGCCTCACCTGCGAGCTTGTCAGCCCGCTCATTTCCTTGTACTCCCGCATGCCCTGGCACAAAGATGAAACTAATCTTTGCCAGCCGAGACCGCTTCAGAGGCAGCAACCATTCTCTTCGGATCGTCCCCTCCTCTATCCTCTTGATCATGTTCATTGAGTCGCTAAGGAAACAAGCCCTAGTGAATGTCTGTGTCTCGAGCCATGTTATTGCTTTACTTACTGCCATGACTTCCATGGTCAGGCTACTTGTGGTTTCAGTGAAAGCACCAGAGTCCTCCTTCACAATTCTCCCTCCGGCCCGAGCTGTAAAGGCCCATGAGCTTCTCACATGTCGGACGACCGACCCATCTGTGTAGATGACCGCGTCACCGTCTAGCGAATTCTCGAAAATCAACGCTTGTACTTCAGCCTCAACAGCAGCCGGATTTTCTTGTCTGCATTTTCTATCTAGTTGGATGCAAACTGAAAAGGATGTGCAGAAGTTTGTTGGCACTTGCACCCACTCCTCGCCAGGTTCTAAGTCCTCAAGTGAACACACCTGTTGAAGAATGTCTTTGGCTTGACCCATCCACGACCGTCCTCTACGTATATCTCCAGTATCATATAATGTGTTCAGCAGCCTGGTGACTTGCTCTAGTCCAAATTCTTCTAAAGCTTTAATCATTTCTGTTGTGATGCTGTTGTGATGATGTTGTCACTGCAAGCTAAAAATAAAATCGTTTTTACTGTTGATGTTACACTTCCCTCCACATTTTAGTACTTGTTGTAATCTTCTAAAGATCTGTTTAAATGTGTTCATAAATTGTCAGTTGTTATGTAATTATATATCATCGTTATCACTCAGTGCCTTGCCGGCTGGCGTGGGCGATCATGCCCCTCCACAAATTACCATCTCCGACGGCATGGATCAATATTTGTGTGTTGACTCCCTTCCATGCCATGACACAAGACTGTCAAGAATCTTCTCCCGCTGCCTGCCTCTATATCTCTTTCCACAAATTTTTTTCCCGGTTGTCACAACATGTTTCAGCTTTTGTCTTCTCAAACCATGGCCAAAACAAATTTAAAAAACGATGACTGCTTGTTTCTGATGACTGATGTTTGTGAGTTGTCTTTGCGACTTAGATTACTTCAAAATGTCCAGATTACTCATTTTGGCTGTCCAATTAATTTGCAGCAATCTTCTATAAAACCACATCTCTCATTGTTCCATTCTGTTCTTTATATTTGTGATGCATCTTCCATCTGATGCTATCCATGTGCCTAGATGTTTGAATTGCAGACTTGTCCAAAAATAACCATAATCACCATCAAGTGCCATGCCAGCTGGCGTAGGTGTTCATAAATCTCCACAGATCTCGGTCTTTGGTGTTCTGGAATCAGCTCTGCTGATGATATTCCTCCATGCCACCGTCTCAGTCCATCCAGCATCATTTCTCTTTGTCGACCTCTGTCTCTCTTTCCCTCGATCTATCCAGGCGTCGTGATGTTCTCCAACGTGTTCTCTTCTCATCACATGACCGAAGAAATTTGTTTGTCTCTTTCTTATTGGGGTATATAATGTTCTAGTTTCATTAGCCTCTTTCAAGCAATCGTTATTAGTTACTCTGGCAGTCCAAAGAATTCGCAACATTCGTGTTAGGAACTACATCTCTGTTGCTTCCAATTTCTTTCTAATTTGTTCATTTACATTCAAAGATTCACTGCCATACAGCAATACAGGTTCTATATAGCGCTGCAGCGCTCTCTTTCTTACATTCAATAATAATTATTAGAGTTGGTGCTGTATTATTAGGAGAACTATTGGACTATTAGGGTTGATCGTGTATTTATACAAAAACTATAGACTATTAGTGGGGAGCCGTGACAGAGATCACTGTCTCATAAAATAAAAGGCTCGTCCCCCGGAACAGGGTTACAAGTTTTTTTCTTCCAAAGATCATATACTGATTTTACACACACCCCTGATCTCCTATGTAGTGAGGTCAAACACTTTTTTTTTTAAATGTTGCATATCCTTTACAGAACGTTGCAGTCAACACCAGCATTTTTCAGCTGTTGTTGATGTATGTGACATAATGTCCCCAGTTGACTCCAGCTTGCAGACGATTATAAATACCTTTTCTAGGAAATAGAAATATTACGGATTAGAGACTGGCAAGTCCTTTTATGGTAACGAATGCCAGCGCTCAGATAGAGGCGAGGAATGTGCCAGTAGCTGAGAATAGAATAGTTTGGTAAAACTCCCAGGCTGGACCAGACATAGTCATTTGAGTCTTGGCCAGCCACCGAGTAAAATGTGAATTCGTTAGGGAGAGAGGGTATTGGGCCCAGTAGGCCATCATTTTTTGCCTCTATGTTGCATTGGTGAGCATACATATGTTTTTTTTTGAATGATAAGATTGGTGTTAGATAGTTAATACAATCTTTGTTTGATATGAAAAGTAATAATACCTGTCATTTATGTATTTTGGGTGAAAGTGCCACTGCACCATTGCTTCTGTAGAAGAGCCAGACTGAGATTCGAACTGGCCATTTCAAAGTCTATACCCCAGTATCTTAATCCTCTGCTTACCATCCTTATCATGCTATGATTACTGATTCATCTTCTTTTGAACTTTGATGTCTCTGTAAATGCTGTACCGTTTCTGCAGAGTTCAATCAATCTTCACTTTTGGTTCACTCTCATCTAGAGAAGAGCCTATCTTTACCGGACTCTTGGTAAAGTATTCAGGTGTTACATAATGCCTTTGTTAAAGATTCAGCTCTGGTGCGCATATATAGTGTGTGTGTGAATCTTTACTTTATCTGTGTACAGAATATGCCGGGGACGGAACATATATTTTGTGTGTATGACAGCCTGGGGACACAGTTAGATAAGACACCCCATTGCTTTTGTCGGGATTTGGTGGATCTGGTATGTAAGTGGCTCAATTATATTTATGAGAACGGTTCACATACCTAAACACTCATTTTTACCTGCCGTAACTCGTGCAGTGTGCTTGCCAAAATAACCAGACATTGGAGCCAATATTTACAAAACCCCGACCTTAGTCACACCCCCCCCCCCCCCCCCCCGTCATGTTCTGTAACAGCTTGTTGTCCTCCCATATAGAGGAGTGTTTGTATGTGTGAGAATATATCTCCATTTGGTGTCTGTGATGTCCTGTTCGTTGTATAGGTAGAAGAGTGAGGTTGGTAGAGTGTTCAGATTACCGGCCCACCTTCCCGCCAAATAGACCCATACGTTACAGGCCCACCGGGGATACCACCCATCATGATATGAGGTTTGTCCTCAGACTATATGTCTAATTGTTGTCTCTGTGAGTCTTATGAAAATGTATTATAAGCTGGAATGTTCACGGCTTGTCAATTTTTAATCTTACAGACATGTGAGGCATGAGGGCGTGGGACTTCATGGCTAAATCTAAATAAAGACATCTTGGCTGAGTCAAATTATGGACAAAATTTACAGTAAACGTTTGGCAGATACTGTTGGAATAGAAATCTTTTGGAAGAGCGAGCTGTTCAAACCAGGAGTCAAGCAGTACGTTTGCACCTTGGCATTCCTTTCTAGAACCAACTCAGGCGGTGACAAAGGGAACTCATCCATTGTTATTTTTCTGGTAGCTGTGAGAAAGTCAAGTCAGGGTTACCTCCCTTTGCTTTTGTCATCATGCTCTATACTGCCTGGGCCAAGTACTGTGGGTGTCATCATATACCCACTGAATAGGTCTGAGAGATGTAGAGAGCCTGCTGCCCGAACTATTAGAGGATCTGTAGAACGGGGTTATCAATTCCAAGTGTAGTCGAAGAAAGCAGACGTCTGTCTAGAACCAGTGACGGCCCACTACAGGCGATGTCGTGCTGAGACATCGGGATGTATCTTAATCTACGATGTAAGAATACTAACCCCTATCGGCTAGGTTGCCTACTGGAGGTTCTTCAAATGACACCTTTACAACCTCGTCAATAGTCAGTGCTTCAACTTTTCCCGAATGAGGGAAAATGATCCCAATGGGTGAAATCCCTATTTTGTGCAGACTTATTTTACTCTCAAGACATAAGCTGATCGAGTGGTCCATACTTCAAGCCCACAACCACCACCTCACCATTTTTATCAAGACCGTTTACATTTGTCGGTTATTTAGATCCCACCATCCTAGGGATTGTTTATTACTATCATCGATTCTTTAGCCACCATCCTATTGAGGAGATCAACGTCATTTGTTTCATGTCGCAATCATAGTGGTCAGCACCAAGAGAGCCTTTGTACAGTAACATTGTGTGGAGCCTGGTCAATCGGGTTCTACCATCCAAAGGACTTTAACAACGTCAATGAGTTTATATCCACAATCACAGGTTTAGCATCCAGAGAACCTAGTGTTTTTATCAGTGGCACCTTGTGATGGTTGGTCATGCATGGGGAGATGAGCCCATGTATTTCAGCCGTAGAGTACGTGCAGGAGTTAAAAGTAGAACGGTAGAAGTGTCGTCATAGAACTGTTGTTGTGGTAGAATGAAGACAGTTGTAGAGAAGCCCTAGTGTGGAGTGAATCTACATGTTCTTGATTTATAAGATTGGTGTCCTCAAGAACGTAGTTACAACAAGGACCCAATAAACAGTCAGATATCTGATCTATGATTGGTTTTTAGGTGCAAGGAAGAGAAGAGGAGGAGGGAGTTGTTAAATTAGAAGTTAATACATTACTTGAGAATGTATTTGTTTTGTTTGATGTTGGTTAGATTGTAGTGGAGACAGAGTCTTGTACTTCCATATTACTAGATTCTGTCAATAAAATATATATGTTCGTCAGGAGAGTTTTTCATTGTCTAGTGACCAGTGTAACACTGTTTGTTATTGTAGAGAACTGTGCTACTGTAGTTTTATCGGCAGAGAATCCAGTGGGAGGTCGACCAACACACAGTCTCAGATATTTTATCCAAGAATAACAACTTGATAGAGATATGTGGTTAAGTGACCTAGTCTCTGTTTTATTCTTCAGGAAGGTAGTTTATCTTGTAAGTGGGTGGAGTCTATCCGACCTTACCCCCATTCTTACTTCAATAGAGCCAATAACTACTCTATTCCTGGAGTCTTTTTAGGATAGAAACTGTCTTGATCAAAAGCTTTATACATGTACCCGTGGCGTTTATTTCCCTAGACACTATTTCAGTCCATTTCATATGGTACTCACATTTACTACCCCACAATGTACCAGGTAAGTCTTACGTTCAGTAGTTTGCCATTGCTTTCTGAACGACTGGCTCACATACCCCCATAAGTTACCAGCCCGGCGTGAACCGCTGCCGATTCTCGCAGCTGCTGTTTTCCCCACGTGGATATACAGGATTACGAACAATGTCTTAACTCCTTAGTCAGGGAGACGGGCATCAAACACTTAGTTGTCTCGTAAAAGGGCGGAAAACAGGAGGCTCCATGTACAAGTTTTTTTTTAAAAGTTGCATACCCTTTTGCAGTCAGCACCAGCATTTTACTACCTTTGTTTATGTCTTGGCAAATTTTACTTTCAGTAGTTTGCCATTGCTTTCTGAACGACCGGCTCCCATGCCAACACGTTAAAACCAGCACGACACGATCTGTTGCCAAATAGGTCACCGCTGTACAAGTTGCGCACATTAAACATCCCACGAGTTAGAAATCGTAAAGAGCATGCCACCCTGGCAAAATTGTTAGGAAAGAAAGCCTACACACGGGTAGATACAGCCCGTGACCTTGAATGCAACCTGGCTAGGGGAAGCAAATCTTATACAAATGCATGCAGAAGTTGGACAGACTGACCTTTGAGGTGCATAACTTGGTGTGAGTATGACGTACTTCACTCGAAAGAGGAACGAAGTTGAAGGCATGAGTATAAGTGTATGGAACAGAAGAAACACGGAGAACGACCAAACTAAAACAATCTCATCTCGTTCCTCTTGTACCTTTGGTGTCGGGGTGAAGTATAAACAGTGGGAAAGTGCCCGCTTATGGGCTTCATATATCGAGATTTCCATGGACTGTTATTCCCTGCGTCCATCGTTTACGTGGTCGGCCTCTTCCTCTGCTTCCCTCTGGTCTGTACACCATTGCTTGTTGTGGTATACTGTTAGTCTGTTATGGCCGCGTCCTTCGGTTCACGAGTGAAATTTTTCGGAGACTCCTGTGGGTCGTCGCTAGAGCTACGGAGTTCGTGCTTTGTGCGACGCTTTCCGCGCTGCAGAAAGAGACCGAGCCATATGGGATAAAACCCGGTGCAATGAAGTCGACCCTGTCGACTCTTGAGCGACCTTTTTAGAGATGCAATATTTGCACCTTGCGACCGACACACCCGACTTCTTCAGGCATTTGTAGACCGGTTAACCTTCCCGGGCTACGATTATTTTTATTTAAATTATTTCCACACACTGCTAACAACCAGTCAAATTAATATTTACGCAATAATATGTACACTTTATTTACAATTAAAATTGAGGATAAAATGTGAGCGTTATACAAATTAATTAAATATTCCGAAGTACCTAGTGATAATAATATTTCTGCCTAAATGTACAATTAAAGTTAATGGCGTTATTTTTCAATGTGTGTAATGGAAATAGCAGGGAACATTCTTAACCAAATGGATAATTTTAAATACCCAGGGACATTTATAGCATCAGACGGGAGCTGCACACCAGAGATTAAGACCAGAATAGGGCAGGCAAAAGCCGCATTTCAGAAAATGAATACCTTATGCAATAAGTCACTAATATGATATATCTCCTAGCAGTATAGATTCAAAAGCTAGTAGTCCAATAGCTCTTCTAACGATGGAGTTCAATAGTATGATGTGTCTGATTGCGCCACATGAAGTGAGGCTTCACCGTCTTGGTGTATTCTCATTATCTTTGACTTTCCCCTTTTAATTTTTCAAACCAATCATCCCATCCAATATGTTTAGAGTAGTTGCATCTCACATCCTCTCTCTCTCTCTCTCTCTCTCTCTCTCTCTCTCTCTCTCTCTCTCTCTCTCTCTCTCTCTCTCTCTCTCTCTCTCTCTCTCTCTCTCTCTCTCTCTCTCTCTCTCTCTCTCTCTCTCTCTCTCGTGAAATAATAATTAGAGAGAACAAAGATGGATGAATACAAGTCGGAGCTTATGCTTATTATAAACAACCTACGTTATGCAGATGACACATGGTTTATTGATAGCTAAGTACCCAAGGGTATTTATCTGGGGATAGGATTATATAGGGCAACATCTGTTAAATATAGGCAGTAATAGAGAATGTGTAAAATAGTACTTTCCTTGAATATCAAGAAAACAGACAACTTCGTGAATACTTTGTTACAGAGTCGACATCACTGCAAGTGGAACATTCTCAGGCATATTGCCCAGCCCCCCTCCTAAAAAGCACCCGAAGGATGCTGAAGCTGATAGTTGTAGTAGTTGTTTGATTAAAGCGCCTGGCTTGCCTTTTACGTATTGAGTGTCGCCCAGATCCTCTAATTCCCTTATGAGTTAGTCTTTCCAGATAATAATCTAAATCGATGGCTCTGTGCATAGAGCTAAAAGAAATGCAAGGGGGTTCGTGGCGATGGTCGGTGTTTGGTGCAGGAGAGCCTGGGATATGATATCACATCTAGTCTGAGAATGGAGGTGGAGGCAGTCATGGCGGCGTTCCACTGGCTGAAAGACAAACAGCACATGAATGTCATGTCATGATTGTAACGGACTCCCAAAGTATGATGAGAAAGGTGAAGACAGGCATGCTCGGACAGAGTTGCAGGCTTCAATTCAACAGTCACAAATAGAGAGCATCTGTTGGACTTTTCCGCCAGGGTATGTTGGTGTGATGGGAAACGAGTAGGTGGACAAACTGGCTGGGTTTACACCACTTGGTGAGGTACTAGTGGGTGGTAAATGGTCGAGGCCATTTTGTAATCGTGTGTATAGTGCAGAAGAAGGGGACGATCATCATGGTTTGGAGAGAATGGTGCTGCAGGGAGTGACCAGAGGATTTGGCCAACGCTCAAAACTCCGAAGAAATTCCAGACAAACATATAATCAAACTGCTATTGATACCATTAGTATTGAGCCTCTTCGCTGGATGTTGCAATTGAGACCAGCGCAATGGGAATGTTCTGAATACTGTGATGTCGGTTCTTGACCCAGCTCAACCCAACTCTCTCCAGATTTGGACACTGTGTCTGTTCAGCTGCACTCTCCATCTGTCCCAAGAGAGCCCTCGTCACATAACCCTTATCATAGAGTAGCCCTTCACCTAGATGGGCAGCAGCAGCCAGTCTATCCGCCTGTTCATTGCCCCGCAGAAAATCCATGATTTGCTCGTAATCTATGAGGAGGGATACGAACTACTCCACCCAGAACAAACCAGTTTCCACTTTCGGTAAGTAGTGTATTTCGGGCTCCAGGATATTGTTTTTTTATGTGCACCTCAAAGGGCGATAACTCCTTGTTTTTTTTTAAGTAGGTGTGGTAGTCAAGTGGTCAAGTGGCTCATCAGAGTAGGTGTGGTGTTCAGGTGAACCCTTAAATTGTAGGTACTATAGTATACAACATACAAAATAACAAACAAACGAGTCAAGTACGGTATATAATAATTTTAATAAACCATGTATAGACAACCAATACAATGCATATTTAACAATTAAATAAATAGTGGTATGGTCGATAAATTATCAGATTGTATTTTTCTTTTTATATACAGATATGACAGGGAAGCGCGATGTTGTTGATATGTATAAATACCAGAGTCGTGTGTTTTGAATCCTATATTGGTTCCCCCACCCGCTTCTTGGGTGGTGAGAACATTCAAGAAAGTGTCCTTGTCCAAGACACTGTGGTTTTTGGTCAGACCTTTGGTACTGATTTTAGCATAATCTCCGACACAAATATACGTCTTACTACATAACGAGACCACTTCCTTCCCTTCGTATTCTAGTTTAAATAGCCCGGGGGTTCTCTTTTCATAGGCTTTGATATCCACACAGTCCTGACAGGTAGTAGTAGTAGTTCTATGAACAGCGCAAACTTCAGACGGAAACCACTGATTGTAGACTGTCATATTCTTCTCGTAGGTGTGGTCTAACTACTTCAGAGAGTGAATCAGCGCTAAGGGCCAAGTAGAGAGAGTCAGTGTCCATCTCGGCGAGTTGGTAGTCGTCTTTAGAGATAAATTTGTCAAGAAAGTCATAACAGAAAGCTAGCATGAGCAACTTGGCATACTGATAGACAAAGAAACCAATCTGTAGAGGCAGATCCCAGACCGTTTTCTTCTTTAGTATTTCAACTTCGAAGAGATTATCTGTAATACCAGTCACGCTTTTGAACCTGGGGTTATTGAGTAGTTTGGTAGTGTCTTTTCCCTGACAGTAGGAGACATCTGTAATTTTGGTTTTATTGGCTAACGTTTTGCCTGTAAGCGGCGTTACCTAACAACTTCATAGTGTCAGCTGTAATAGTCTCGGCCGGATTTTTGTCCCCTTGGCGGCGGGCATTAGAGGCTGTTTCCCCAAATTGTTTAAAACAACTAACCGGTCGATATTCTAATGTCTGGTAGATGTGGGTAACCACCAACCCATGAGCTAGATACCACTTTAAAAGAGGGGTGGCTAATAAAATTTTCTTCCCGAAATAACTACCAATCAATGTCCGTCGTGGGGTAGTCAGTAGTTTAATTTTTATGGCGTATTCTTTCATAAATTCGCCAATGTCGTCTCTCGACACTTCCGTGTTCTTGAAAATAGGGGGAATTTCGGCAAATGACTCTTGTAAATCAGCCGGGGTCTCAATATCACATTCAACCAACCCGAAAAAATGTGTCAGCTTTTACAGCCTCGAGGATCTGTTTTTCACTAAAAGAACCCCAAGGAAGCTCTTATGGTGGATACTTCTCTTTCAGGAAACGCTTTAATGTTGTATTTGATCTCTTTAGTCTCTGCCACTCACACTTCCACATAACCTTAACTGCCACCCCGACAGATTTTCTAGGTACTCGTGAATATTACAAGTATTCTGGTATAGTCCTACCAGCTGTTTCTTATTAACGGGATTAATCGTTTTCCCAGCAGTTAGACGACAAGATGGGTGTCCATGGAATAAACACCCATGGAATTGGTAAGCTGTCTTATTCTTTTTATCCCACCCATCTACTCGAATATGTCGATCGCCGAGCGCATCTCATGACTATTGAATTGGGTTTTTAAATATATGTTGTTATTATGTGAAACCCAGGTTAACTATTCTCGACTCTGACGTGTGTATTTGTGTAATTTGTGTGATCTAAAACCATCCTCGCGGCTTCGATATATGGGGAAATCTGTTGGCATATCTTTCATAATAGACCAAAGGTATAAGGCAATCACATCAAACCCTTTAATACTTGTTTACCATCTTGTTACCCCTGATACGGGTCTGATGGGCTTTGTGATAACGATGAAATATAATACTCGGTCCACCCACCACGTTATCTCTTAAAAACTTGTGCAACTTCTCTTCCTTCTTTGAGCACAAAACAAAAGAACCATCTGTATTCATGGTGTTGAATAGATATTGTAAAGTAATGCCGGAGACAGAGATGGCCTGCTTGCACATATCTATATTTAACTCGGCATAAAAGGCTACTTGTTTTGCCAGGGCTTTTAGAAACGGAGACACGTCTTTGATGTTGTACCAAATTAGAAAATCCCTCAAGCTAGTCATCTTATTGTCGGTCCACGCTTTCTGACAAACGGCGTATTCTGCCTCGGAAATGTTACGGTTTTTCAGTTTTGAGAAAAAGTCTGCATGTGGTGGTAGGGATGTATCATTTAACTTTCTGAGATCGGTCAGATAGTAGTGGCACAGAAAGCCTTTCATTTCTTCTATGGCGACAGAGGCCAGATATTGACTGTAACTTACCCCCGGGACCAGAAAGTTGGAGACGTCAAGGAATTTTAACTTTTCTGTCGCTATGCACATAAAATTATTATTTCTTTTGACAATAAACTTAAACGGATTAGCCTCTCGATCAAGGAAATACTGTATCAAATAAGGTTTAATCAGGTTTATGTCATACTTTCTGCTATTCAACCCAAACAGTAGTAACGCTTTCAGATAGGAGTCCAGCTTTTCAGTTAATTTTGTGTGGTCACCTAATTGCGCAAAGACTGACTCGAACTTTTTGAGTAACAACTCGTACGACTTAGCAGATATTTCATGGAGATAATCCATCATTTCATCTACGAGGACCTGTGGATCACCTGTGGTGATGAAACATTTAGGGGTGTTGAACCCAGGGACATTAGAGGCGACCGCACACGAGAGGGGGACGTGTCTGGCAATGAAGGTTGTCGATTTTGAGTCAGCTGGTAGATTTGCATTAGAGAAAAAAGATTCCATGTCGTAGCACGCTCTGAAAGGGAATATAAAGTTTGCGTCCACGTCAAACCCGTGTTCACAGAGCAATTCCAAGATGGATTCAGTAGGAAGATAAATCCCGCCTTTATACGTTTCAATTGTAGCTATGCCTTTACATGTAAGTTCGTGAGGTGTCAGTCGCTTGTACATCTTAAACAGCTTGCCGCATTTCCCACAGGAAAAACACCGGGCGGTCTTGACCACATCAATGATATACATGAAATGGTTTTCATGTAGGAGGAGATTCAATATATCTGGGTGTGTACTACTACTTCTAATTTGGAACAAGATGTTCCTCCTATGTAAAAGTAAACACATTTATTTGTAATTTAAAGCAGGTTTCCAGGGTAGGTAAATCAACTAAATTTCCCACAGGAAAAACACCGGGCGGTCTTGACCACATCAATGATATACATGAAATGGTTTTCATGTAGGAGGAGATTCAATATATCTGGGTGTGTACTACTACTTCTAATTTGGAACAAGATGTTCCTCCTCTGTAAAAGTAAACACATTTATTTGTAATTTAAAGTAGGTTTCCAGGGTAGGTAAATCAACTAAGTTGACCCCGCTGAAATGTTTGTGAGATTTCAAGCCTTTATACCGCACCCATTATTTGAACAGTATTCGTGTATGTTTTCTAATACCCCTAAAGGAAGCAGTCCTATAAACAGCCACAGCACGGGACAAACACAGATTATCATTATACACCTTGCCGCATTCGTTGAATTGAAGAGTATAAATAAATTTATTTTGTGTTATATGGTTTGGAATATTAGTCATGCAACAGCCAACAGGGAACTCTATCAGTTTGTAAACATAAAAAGTGATACTGGGGATTGCTTCGACATAGTATTTAGTATCTGGTCGGGTTAATGTCGCTGAATTGACCAAATCAACAGCGTTTAGCTTGGTCACAAACGCCTTGAAAACAGATCTATTGTTCACTAAAAAAGGTAAATTGAACAATGAAGAATTATTTGGGCTTGCATGGTAGAAGCATAGGGCTTGTGTCTCTCGATGTCTCAAGATTGCGTGCAGACTGGCGATTATTTTGAAGCGGGAGTTTTGAGCATTGAAAAGCGGGAATAAACGAGAATCTGTCGTAATATGACTATCCGGTCGGTTAAAAAATGTCCATTCACACAGATAGCGACCATGTCGTATGTGTGATCTAATCGTGTCCCAATGGCCATTATACACAGGCCGGACATCTGGGGGTAATTTCTGCAATGAAAGATATTCACTAGCTGTTGATGCGTTAAAAGTAGAGATTCCTGGTGGCTCGTCTGCGACCATGCCATGTGATGCTAGTTGATCAGCTGTCGACACGGTATCTGGTGATGATGGTGCAAAACTCGCCGGGGTACCAGATATAGCTGAAGGTCTGTCAGCAAGGCACCTGTTGTTGATAGCTCATCCCTGCTACGCTTGACGGCCATAGATGATGATGATTGTTGATTATTATTGGTAGGCGAAACATGATCACCCACGCCACTCCTCAGAATACTGGATAGTGATTAGTTTGTCATGGTAGTTGACGGTATTTCAGTGTCTGTAACTGGCGACAATCTGTCATTCGATACTTGTTGTTTAGTTGACTTCCAGCGTTTACCAGTAGATTGTTCGTCTGTGGTTGGGTCTCTCCTTCTCTTCCGATCTGTGGTTAGCTGGTTATTAGCATACACGCCGCTAGATGATGCTTGAGTGGTCGACACATCACTGAATACTAGTTCATGCTCAGGCTTTATGTGTCTCCATAAATTATCATGTCTATTGTAACTGCGATCACATAATTCGCAATTGAAAAAATCTTCAGAATGACTACTAGCAATATGTCGACGTAAAGTAGTAGACCTTGTGAAGGATTTATTACAGAGAGTGCATGTATGCTTCTGCGTAGCTGACAGTCTCAATACACCAAACATTGGATAAAATACCCAACCTCTTTGTTTGTTATTCAGGCATACAACGAAGTTTGTAAGATGAGAAAATTACTCGATTTGTTAATTCGTAAACATACTCTGTTGTTTGACTCTGTTGTAGAAAATAAGTCAACTGATTAAGCATGTATTTGGATATATCACAGATGAATGATTTTCAGATGAAGGCAACAATTGTCATCGGTTAATAATGTTAATATTTTTCGCCGGAGATATGAATAAGAAACTGATCGACACCTTGTACAATAGTGACATCTATGTCGTACAAATTGTAACCAGTTTCATACGAGTAGCTTTCTGTATCAGAAGGCACGATTGTTAAAGTCCAATAAATTAGGAAAGCTGCTGAAGTTATCCGTTGAATAAAAACATCCTTCGTTGTTGATTGCAAAAATTAGAAATGACTGTGTTGGAGTGTTTGCCGTATATTTGAAATGACCAACTTGTCTTGCGAGGGTGAGAGCTGTATATCTGAAATGACCAATGTTCTGAGTGACATTATCAATCAACGAATCAGAGAATGGATAAATAATTAACATAAAATCACAAATGCCATATTTCCTGTAATGACCAACGGTCTGTCTGAGTGACATTATGAATCATCCAATCAGAAAACGGATAAATAATTATCACCAATTCACAAATGTCATATCTTCTGTAGTGACCAACTTTCTGTCTGAGTGACATTACGAATCAACAAATCAGCGAACGGATAAATACATAACACCAAATCACAAATGTCATATCCCCGATGTATGTCCTGTGATCGGAAGCCACGCCCCCTTGCTTGGTTGTATCCATTAGGCACGTGTCCCAGATGTATCTTTATGCTTCCAACCCTAAACAATACCGCCTATTACCGGGTGTAACCCACTTTAAATGTGACCACGTGACCAACGCCTTCACAACCCCAAGACAGAGACATGTGTCTCTAACACATCGCCAATGGTATGATGATATTTTTTAAACTATACAGATATCACTAACCGCCATTATAATACACAGTCGACCACTTTGCAGTAGCTATATATCGAAAAGTCCCAGGTCTTAAGATGATCGGCTTTTCAAATATATATCGAAGTTGATGGTAGCCCTTCTAACACGTGGCACTATTTTCACTTTAGACAGTTAAAAAAAACAAACTATTTTTAGTAATTAAAGTTTGTTTTAAATATACAAAACCAGAAGTAGTTACGTATCCTAATGTGTAAACTTTGAAAATTCGTTGTCTTAAGGCTTGTTGCGACCCCGCATAAGTATATATAAGAAAGTGTTGCAGGTTCATGGTTGTTCAAGAAATGCAGATGCGTTCACGCATGCCATACTACTACCATTCAGTAGCTTTACTTTTCAGAACTCGCGCCCATAACAACCCGCCGAAAAAATTCTTTATCACAACCAAGATGTCCCGCGCCCAATCCACCCATTTGGAGATCATCCACCACACATCTTCTCTTAGGCTTTCCCCTTCCAAGACATATACCCCTCCATTATTGTTCTCTTTAAACTTTCATGACGTTTAAAGTGACCAAAAGGTATCAATTTTCTTTGTTTGATCGTCTATAGTAGCCAACCCCCTTCAAAATTCTTGACCTATAGATGAATTCGTTCTTTTCTTTACCCAAGATATTCTTAGAACCCATTTATAAAATTTATATTCAAAGGCATTTATGCGCTGTTTAGTAAGTGTCCAGGTCTCACAGGCGTAAGTTGCAATGGGAATGCTCTTAAACATCTATTTTTTTTTTTTTTTACTTCTATTTGCCCCACTCTATAATTTATTAAGTTGTTTTAGTCTTGTGACGAAGTCCCCAGATTCCTCATCATCTTTTGCTTAAATTGGGGGAAGCATCTCTTTAAACCCCTTATGTAATTATATAAGAATCTATATTCCTTTTTATTCCTAGATATCTATGTAGAGATATTCCCTGTCTATAGTATAAATCAACGGCTAGGTAATGTTATTAATTTAATATGAAGAAATACGGTGCATTAGTATAGGGGGAGAGGCTTAATTTACAAATTAGTGTACCCAGCCAAATCTACAAATTTGGCTACGACTATTTCACAATTTAATCGGAGAAATTAACGACAACAAACTCCCTGGCACGGCTACTTCCGGTCAGGGAAGAGATAGCGAAACTCGGCTTTTTGCAATCCAGACGTCGGTGTAGAAACATCTGCTAGTCGCTAGGCTCTTATAGAATACTTCGGGTCCAGAGAGACGAACAGCACTGATTGGGAGAGAGCTGGGCAGGTACAACATCGACATTGCAGCCTTGAGCGAGACACGACTTGCAGAAGAAGGCCAAATCTGTGAAATTGGTGCCGGCTACACATTTTTCTGGAGTGGAAGGAAAAGCGAGGAAAGACGCCAATCCGGTGTGGGATTTGCCATTAAGTCGGCCCTGGTCGGCAAATTAGCTGGATTTCCAAAGGCTATAAACGACAGGCTCATGACCATGAAGTTGCCTCTGCTGAATGGAAGGAAGCACGCAACCATTGTGAGTGTCTACGCACCAACTATGACCAACGAAGATGATGTCAAGAACAAGTTCTATGAGGACCTGCAAAATGTATTAACATCTGTTCCCAAAGGAGACAAACTTATACTCCTTGGGGATTTCAATGCCAGAGTAGGCACGGACACCACCTCTTGGAGTGGCATTATTGGAAAGCATGGAGTCGGAAATTGTAACAGCAATGGACTCCGCCTCCTTCAGACATGTGCCGAACATGATCTCCTGATTACGAACACAATTTTCCGTCTCCCCATGAGAAATAGGACATCGTGGATGCACCCTCGCTCGAAACACTGGCACCTCATTGACTATGTCATCGTCAGGAGGAGTGACAGACAAGACGTTCGAGTGACAAAATCCATGTGTGGTGCCGAATGTTGGACAGACCATCGTCTCATTGTCTCGAAAATGAACATCCACATCAGGCCACCACGGCGTCCTCAAGTGGCGAAAATGCAAACAATGCTAAATGTCACCCGCCTAAACAGCAAGAAAATGCAGCAGTCGTTTGAAAATATGCTGGAAGACCGCCTCAAGCCCAATGCTGAAGCTAAACAGGATACAGAAACAGAATGGAGAGCCCTAAAGGACACAATTTACAACACTGCTATGGAAATCCTGGGTCCAGCCCCACGAAAGCATAAAGACTGGTTTGATGAAAATTCCGAAGACATCAACCAATTGCTGGCCGAGAAACATCTTCTCCTCAAGGCACATTTGAATGACCCAAAGTCAACATCAAAAAAAGATGCTTTCAAGAACATTCAGAGAGTAGTGCAGCAGAAACTTCGGCACATGCGGGACTCCTGGCTGAGCAGCAAAGCTGATGAAATTCAGGACTTTGCTGACAGACATGATATGAAAAACTTCTACGACTCACTGAAAGCGGTCTATGGTCCTTCATCACCAGGCATAGTTCCCCTCCTCAGTGCAGACGGGGGAACATTGGTCACCGATAAGAAAGAAATCCTCCAACGCTGGGCAGAGCATTTCAGCAAAATCTTAAATGCAACTTCCTTCTTCGATGATGAAACCATCAACTGCCTTCCTCAAGTTCCCACCAATGAGACACTTGATGACCTGCCAACCATAGTGGAAATAAACAAAGCCATCCAGCAACTCTCCAGCGGCAAGGCACCTGGTCCTGACTCCATCCCAGCAGAGATATACAAGGCAGGTGGGCCGGTCCTAACAGAGCAGCTTCACCAAGTCTTCACAAACATATGGATGAACGAGACCATGCCACAAGATTTTAAGGATGCGTCAATAGTCCACCTTTACAAACGTAAAGGAAACCGCCAATCCTGTGACAACCACCGAGGCATCTCCTTGCTTTCAATTGCAGGGAAGATACTCGCCAGAATTCTTCTCAATCGCCTCACATCTCATCTCGATCAAGGTCTTCTTCCTGAGAGTCAATGTGGCTTCAGAAAAGAACGTGGAACTGTTGACATGATTTTCGCTGCAAGGCAGCTGCAAGAGAAATGTCAGGAACAGAACTGCGAAATGTTCTCCACTTTCATTGACCTTACCAAGGCTTTTGATACGGTCAGCAGAGAAGGACTGTGGAAGATTATGGCAAAATATGGCTGTCCACGAAAGTTTGTCCAAATAGTGCGGCTATTTCATGACGGCATGCAGGCAAGAGTACAGGAAAATGGTGAACTGTCTGAACCCTTTCCTGTCACCAATGGAGTGAAGCAAGGATGTGTCCTGGCACCAACACTGTTCAGCCTCATGTTTTCAGCCATGTTGAAGAATGCCTTCGAGAACGACGACATTGGAATAGACATCAACTACCGTATGGATGGAAAGTTATTCAATCTCAGAAGGCTGAAAGCTAAAACCAAAATTGACAGCGGCACCGTCAGAGAGCTCCTGTTTGCTGATGATTGCGCTCTATACGCCAACTCAGAGGCGGACATGCAACATAATGTTTCAGCTTTCTCACATGCCTGTGCCAACTTTGGGCTCAATATCAACTTTGAGAAGACTGTAGTTATGTACCAGCCAGCTCCAGGGAATAATCACACTGTGCCGAATATCAAAGTGAATGATCATAGACTAAGTGTTGTGGACAAATTCACCTATCTTGGCAGCACCGTGTCACAAGCTGCCATAATCGATTACGAAGTGAATGCAAGAATCTCCAAGGCCAGTGCAGCCTTTGGCAGACTGTACTAGAATGTATGGGACAGAACTGGAATAAGCCTGCAAACAAAGCTAAAAGTCTACAAAGTAGTTGTATTATCCACACTGCTATATGCTTGTGAAACCTGGACTGTTTATCAGCGACACGCTAGGAAATTAAACCACTTCCACACAGTCTGCCTAAGGAAGCTACTGAAGATTAAATGGCAAGACAAGATTCCAGACACTGAAGTCCTAGAAAGAGCATCCATGCCCAGTATCCACACTCTACTGATGAAGAATCAGATTCGCTGGGCTGGTCACTTGACTCGCATGCCAGATCACAGGCTCCCTAAACGAGTTTTCTACAGTGAACTGCGTTGTGGTAAACGCACCCAAGGTGGCCAGAGGAAACGTTTTAAAGACACTCTGAAAATTTCACTGAATGCTTTTGGAATTCATCATGACACCTGGGAGGCTGCAGCCAGAGACCGAAATTCGTGGCGTGCATCATTGCGCAAAGGTGCAGTCATATGTGAGGCAACCAGGACTGCAAGAGCTGTGAAGAAAAGGCAGGACAGTAAAATCACTGCAGGAAATCCTCCTCCAGAGACGTCAAGCATTCTTTGCCCACATTGTCAAAGAACATTTCGAGCCAAAATAGGCCTTATCAGCCATCTTAGAACCCACGGCTCCACACCTTCAACCCCACTGGATGAAATGAATGGTCATCATCATTCTTGATGGACAAACAACATAGAATACTTACAACGTGTTAAGAGTTTTATCTTTGGCGTGTAGTACGGCCATATATATATATATATATATATATATATATATATATATATATATATATATATATATATATATATATATATATATATATATATATTAAAGAGATTCCTAGAGCAGCTTTCGTACCCGACAAGTGTGGTCAGAAAAGTGAAAGGATTTGACACCTTCAGCGCCAAGCTTTAGATGCGCCAACCTGTGTGAATGACTCTTGGGGAAGCATCACTTACCACCATCTCACTTATACCTACTAAATAGGGTTTAAACCCACTTTGCAAATTAAAGGCAAAGGCGTAGAAGAAAAGATAAGTGGCCAAACTTACCGTTGGCCACCACCATCTACATAGTTCAGGCCAAAATTACCTCAGTGATTAAAAAGTTTAGTTGATGCAACAGCCTAGCAAGATAGGATAATAATATAATAGAGGGAATTGTAACCCCCTTTCCATGTACAGGGCTGACTCCCGTGGATCACCCAACGTGTCTTATTTGATTAAAATGCAACATTGTTAGTTTCTACAATTTACAACCACTAGTTGTTATCTTACTTAGTAACCTTAGTCATAGTAGTGTGAGAAGTTACGAAAGTTTGTCTCTTTTAAATATTTTACTCTTTCTTCCTCCGTGTCGGTGAGAGTGATTAGAGTTTGGGGACTCGAGCTTTTTATTTCAGGCACGTAGCTAGACAACCTTGGCAGACTATCTTTATCATACAAGTATAGTTGTACGCCACTCCTGTCTGCCTGAACACTATCAGAGGATTCGACTTGTTCTGGGACCTTTACTCCATCTAGAATTACGAGCTATTCAGTCTTGTCTTCTCCAGTGACTTATTTTTCTATTCTTAGAAAGTCTGTCCGCAGCAACTTTGATAGATTCCTTATCATCGTAGCTGACGCTACGCTACAAGTCTTTAAAGAGCAATTGATAGTCGTCGTTTAATTTCTTTCATTGTGTCACCATTGTTGGCAACCACAATATTGGACATTTTCCTCCACCCCTATGGTTGTTATGGTTTCTTGGTAAGGTTTGCCGAAAGCAGTTTTCCATTGCTTTCCTTCTAGGTAGTGACTGTACTATTCTGTGGCCATACTGATGAGCTCATCTGCCTATCACCGCAGAGTGCAGACCATAACCATCAACAATATGTCGCCTGCTCTTACACTCCATCCACCTGCTTCCATGGCTTCACATAAACCCTGATTCGGCTATACAGGTACTCCACCCAAGAATGCCCCGTAGAATAACGGAAGCGTCTTACATCTCCTTTGATAGCGGATACCCTTACCTCACAAACCGGACTAACTACCATATACAAGTAAAATTTATGTCAATCTCTCAGAATGGTATCACACACAACCAGTCATACACACGCTCATGGTGAGATGTTTACACGATGTCCGATCGTTGTGTTAACATTATAGGTCTTAGAGCGACCACACACACACACACACACACACGCGCGCGCGCGCGCGCGCTCTCATGGTGACATGATTACATGATGTCTGATCATTGTGGTAATATGATAGCTCTGTAGAGCGATCACACACACACACACACACACACACACACACACACACACACACACACACACACCACCACCACCACCACCACCAACAACAACAACAACACACACACACACATAGGCGCACACGCAGTCATAGATACCAGTATATCCACATAGAGATACACAAACCCAACGACAAATAAGCAGATACACGCATGCATACAGATATGCAGATAGACATATAGATATACTGGCAGATAGATAGACACATAACTATATGGATACACAGACAGATGGACAGACACACATACTTTCAGTCATAGACGCAAACACACACACACAAACCATTAACAAGCTCTCACGCAAATAGATAAATGAAACAGCAAACACATTATGCACACGGCCCGGAAGTGTTCCCGCCATAACATTACATTCTTACTTTTCAATAACAATCCTTGTGCTCAGAATATGGTGAATTAAATATAGATTTATTCTGATAATGACACCAAAATACATCTGATTATCATGTAAGTGATTACACATCTATCCACCCATCATGTCGATAAGCGTGGGCGGTCATGTTCTGCCATTTCACTCGATCAGCCGAGTCATGGACCAGCTCTGGTCTTGACCATACCCCTTGGTAAACCCATCCAGTTATTTACTTCTAGGTCTTCCCATTGTTCTCTTCCCTTCGATTTTGGTGGTTGTCACCAAGTTCTCCATTTTATTTTCTTCTCATAAAATACCCCCCCCCCCCCCCCCCCCCCCCCCCCCCCAAAAAAAAAAAATAATTGACAATCTACGTCCAATTTCTCTAATCTATTTACGATTTTCATTTGTTTCTTGTAGGACCTGGTCATTGGTTATTTTCTGTCTGCCCATGGTATTTGTATTTGTCTCAGAAACCACATTTCCACACCCATCAGATGTTTTTCAGCATGTTCATTGACAATGCTACACATCCATACAAAAGTAACAATATGGAGCACTTCAACACGGTTTTTTCTAATTACAATTGATATCTTTTTTTTTATTGGTGAGTATGTTGTTCATCTTGCAAAATTCTACATTCGCCATGGTGATTTTTCTTGTAATCTCTTCAAGCCATCTCCCATCAGATGTTATGACTGTTCCGAGATAATTGTATCGATTCACTTGTTTAAGAATATTCCCATTTACTTGTATATTACATTGTGGTGTTTCCTTTTTCCTAGTGATGACCATAATCTGTGTCTTCTTTTCAGTTTAATTCTCACCCTAGTTGTTCACAGTGTGCAACAACCGCATCTACCAAATTTTGCAGATTCTGTTCATTGTCTGCAATCAAGACTGTATCATTTGCATATCAATTGTTATTGATGTATCGTCCCCCAATGTTGCTTCCTTTCATATCTTCTATATTTCTGAAAACACTTTCACTGTACAAGGAAAAACATTACACATCCCTGTCGAACGTCTATCTTAATAGGCTGACATTTACCTATTTCATTATCAATCCTTATGGTAGCTTGTTTTCTATATGTTTTTATTTACAAGTCTAAGGTCTTTCCCAGCACTTTGTAGATCTACAAACATCTAATTTGTTGACATCCCTTACACTATTGAAAGCCTTACACATGTGACTCTTAAAACATGCACACCTGTTTTAGTGTTATGTTTTTGTTTTAAACTTTTAGTGAGTGTTAAAACCATTGTGTTTGGATTGTTCGTGTTTTTACAGAGCGTTGCATACGACCGTGTAGGTGACTTATGCGCAATTTTACATTCTGTACCTTTGAAATGTAGGTAACGAAAACAAATACTGTAACGGCAATTAAAAGGGAGAAATAAAGAGAACAAGTAACAATAGATAAAGTACGACAGAACTTGTGACAGTCTTGTTCACCCGATCTCTCTCTCTCTCTCTCTCTCTCTCTCTCTCTCTCTCTCTCTCTCTCTCTCTCTCTCTCTCTCTCTCCTACACCAATTGTTGGACATTGTATTAATATGGAGTGCATAGAAAGGACTCCGTGAATAGAAAACAATAACAACAGTGATATCAAAGAAAGTAAATAAATAAATAAATGTTTTGCATATTCTTTACAGGACATCGCTGTCAACATCACCATCTTTTAGCTAAATGTTGATTTCTTGGGAAGATTACGCTCAGTAGTTTTCCATTGCTTTCTGAGCGGCCGGCTCACATACCCCCGTAAGTTACCAACGCGATTCGAACTAGTGCTGATTCTCACAGTCGTCATGTTACTTACGAGAGTATACGAGATTACGGAGAAAAGTCGCTAACCTCTAGGCCAGGAAGCCGGTATTAAAGAAAGTGGTGACACCAAATTGTGACATAGAAAGGTGAATTCTTAACCAAGTGGATAATTTTTAAATACCTAGGGGCATTTATCAGATGGAAGATGTACAACAGAGATTAATGAACAGAATAGGGCAAGCCAAAGCTGCAATTTCAGAAAATGAAAAGTATTTTATGCAGTAAGTCACTATTACTGAATATAAGAATGAGAGTGTTATAATATATAGAACCAGTTTTTGGTGGTATGGCAGTGAATCTTGGAATGAACAAAATTGAGAAGAAACTAGAAGCAGAGATGTGGTTTGTAAGACGAATGTTGCGAATTCCCTGCGAGAGTAACTAACAACTGGAAAAAACTAGATAATCAATAAGAAAGAGACAAACAGATGTCTTCGGCCATGTAATGATAAGAGACGCAAGAACATCGTGAAACAGCTGGGGAGAGTGGCAGACCCAGAGACATTATGGTGGATGGATTGCAACGGTGGCATGTCAGCAGAGTTGATTTCAGAACACCAAAGTCCGACAGCGCCATGAATGCCTACTCCAGGGCATTTGATGATGATGAATAGATCATATGTGTTGCAGACATGACCCATTGTGAAAGGTAAATTTTAAAAAAAAACAGGTATGTGTGGCGTTTGTGTCGGGAACTCGAGATCGGAATGAGAGAGGTAGAATGTGCGAGTGTGGCATTGTCATTGTACTAAGGAGAGCGAAAAGAAAAGTCTTTGCTTTTTCTTTAATATACCATTGTTTCTGTTTACACTCAGAATATAGCGAATTAAAATTTAGATTTATTCTGATAATGATATCAAAATTAAATCTGATTATATTGTTGAGTTGCAAATACAACATTAAATCGTTTCTTGCGTGAAACATTTCCACCGTCAGAGCTTCCTTGGGATTCTTTGACTGAAAAACAGATCCACGAGGCTGTAAAAGCCGACACATTTTTTCGAGTTGGTTGAATGTGATATTGAGACCCCGGCTGATTTACAAGAGTCATTTGCCGAAATTCCCCCTATTTTCAAGAATACGGAAGTGTCGAGAAACGACATTGGCGAATTTATGAAAGAATACGCCATAAAAATTAAACTACTGACTACCCCACGACGGACATTGATTGGTAGTTATTTCGGGAAGAAAATTTTATTATCCACCCCTCAGTGGTATCTAGCTCATGGATTGGTGGTTACTCACATCTACCAGACAATAGAATATCGACCGGTTAGTTGTTTTAAACAATTTGGGGAAACAGTCTCTAATGCCTGCCGCGAAGGGGACAAAAATCCGGCCGAGACTATTACAGCCGACGCTATGAAGTTGTTAGGTAACACCGCTTACGGCAAAACGTTAAGCAATAAAACCAAACATACCGATGTCTCCTACTGTCAGGGAAAAGACACTACCAAACTACTCAATAACCCCAGGTTCAAAAGCATGACTGGTATTACAGATGATCTCTTCGAAGTTGAAATGCTAAAGAAGAAAACGGTCTGGGATCTGCCTCTGCAGATTGGTTTCTTTGTCTACCAGTATGCCAAGTTGCGCATGCTAGCTTTCTATTATGACTTTCTTGACAAATGTATCTCTAAAGACGACTACCAACTCACCGAGATGGACACTGACTCTCTCTACTTGGCCCTTAGCGCTGATTCACTCTCTGAAGTAGTTAGACCACACCTACGAGAAGAATATGACAGTGTACAATCAGTGGTTTCCGTCTGAAGTTTGCGCTGTTCATAGAACTACTACTACTACCTGTCAGGACTGTGTGGATATCAAAGCCTATGAAAAGAGAACCCCCGGGCTATTTAAACTAGAATACGAAGGGAAGGAAGTGGTCTCGTTATGTAGTAAGACGTATATTTGTGTCGGAGATTATGATAAAATCAGTACCAAAGGTCTGACCAAAAACCACAATGTCTTGGACAAGGACACTTTCTTGAATGTTCTCACCACCCAAGAAGCGGGTGGTGGGGGGGGGGGGACCAATATAGGATTCAAAACACACGACTCTGGTATTTATACATATTAACAACATCGCGCTTCCCTGTCATATCTGTATATAAAGAGACAAATACAATCTGATAATTTATCGACCATACCACTACTTATTTAATTGTTAAATATGCATTGTATTGTTTGTCTATACATGGTTTATTAAAATTATTATATACCGTACTTGACTCGTTTGTTTGTTATTTTGTATGTTGTATACTATAGTACCTACAATTTAAGGGGTCACCTGAACACCACACCTACTCTGATGAGTCACTAGAACACGCCTACATTTTTGAAAAACCTGAAGAGTTATCACCCTTTGTGGTGGAATATCGACTTCCACCACAAATGCGCGTCCTTTCCTCCTTCTACACTGCTTCGGTAGCATACTTCCTGAGTTTGTTATAAACACATGTCTGGCTGGGCTGCCCTCCAACCACTGCCATAACAGGCTGACCTTCCATTCTCATACTAGATGCTGTAGTAGCTTATGCCATTCTCCTCTTTAGAAGTGTCCTAATGAAAACCTACCAACTCCTTTGATCTCTCACCAGAAACGCATCAGTGTATATAATCACATCGTCAGGGTGTAAGTTGTCTTCTATCATCTGGTTCACTGATACTTGTAGCATCCTTCCATCATGTGTCATACCGATAAGCGTGGGCAGTCATGATTCACCATTTCACCCGATCACCAGTCGTGGATCAGCTCAGTGTTCTTGTCACGGCCATACCACGTGGCCAAGCCATCCGGGTATTTACTTCTGTCTTTCCTTTGTTCTCTTCCCCTCGATTTTGTCAGTTGTCACCAAGTACTCCAATTTATTTCTATGCCCAACAAATTTTGACTGTCTACGTCTAATTTCTCTAATCAGTTTAAGATTTTCATTTGTCTTGTAGGACTTGGTCATTGGTTTTTCTGTCCATGATATTCGTTATATTTTCCTCAGAAACCACATTTCCACAGCCATCAGATGTTTTTCAGCTTGACTGCTCATTTTCCACACTTCACATCCATACAAAAGTACAGGCTCTATGTAGCACCTCAACACTATTTTTCTCGTAGCAATTGAGATCTTTTTATTGGTCAGTATGTTTTTCATCTTGCAAAAGGCTACCTTTGCCATTTTGATTCTCGTTCTAATCTCTTCAAGGCATCTCCCATCAGAGGTTGTGAGTCTTCCAAGATAATTGTACCCATTCACTTGTTTAAGAATATTCCCATTTACTTGTATATTGCATTGTGGTATTTCCTTCTTCCTAGTGGAACAAACATTCCATGTTGCTAATTTCAGTGTCCTTGTCCTTTTCTTGTGATGATCTGTAATCAGGCGAACCATGATAAACTAGGCATTTCATTGGCACCTTTCCATCTTGACAGACGATAGTTGGGTACATTGTGCTTCAAAAAGGCTTATTAACTACGACCCATAGCGGTGGCGAGTGTGGCTGGTAAGGCCAATTCTTGCTGCAAATATTTGCCCACAGTAGATGCATGTGAAAACATGGTCATTTCCACCATTGTGCACCAGCTTACGTCTCTCACGCTCTGTGTGTGCTTTATCTGCAATCATTTTCTCCTTTGTCTTTATTCCATTTCTAATAGTTGCCCTCCATGCAACACGTTCAGCGGCGATTTGCTCCCAGTGTGTATTATCAATGCCTGTATCAATCATGTCCCGCTTACACACATCTTTGTATCGTAGTAGAGGCTGACCCTGAGATCTCCTGCCCGTCTGTAATTCACCAAAAAATATGTCCTTTGGTATTCTGCACGGCATCTTACAAACTCCACAAATTTAATTGATTGTCTTCAGTTTGTGCCACCCAAGGCCTGCCTCTCTTCAACCTATGTCTCTTGGTATCACCCAAAGCTTCACAGAAGTAATGCTGCCTGTCTGCTGCGCCCCTAAGATACCTTTTTTTTCATATCCTTTACAGGACATCGCTGTCAACACCAGCATCTTTTAGCTGTGTGTTGATTTCTTGGCAAGATTACGCTCAGTAGTTTGCCATTGCTTTCTGAGCGGCCGGCTCACATACCCCGTTAAGTTACCGATGCGATTCGAACCACTGCTGATTCTCACCGTCATCACGTTACCGACGAGAGTATACGAGATTACGGAGAAAAGTCATAACCTCTAAGCCGGCCCTAAGATACCTAATAATATTAAATAAGAGACTCCTGTGTGTTGCCGGGGCCCATAAGGGAAGCAAAGAATAGCAACACTGTAGCCTACCACGCATGTTTCCGTCGCCCTGCTACTGAGTGAGTGCGTGGCGCGACACTGTGAGCTGTGGGTTTCGTGTGAAATGCTTCTGAATCTGCCCGAGGTGTTTTGGAACGTGACTGCATGTTCGGAGCGATGGCAGCTGGCTATGTCCCAGAGATGACCGGTTTTTGCCTTATGCAGAAATGCATGGCTGCTGGGCTTCTGGTTGACTGCCACTGCCATCGACGATGAACTGTATTTTCGTGTACTGTGTGGGTGAACATCTAGGAAACATTCAGATGGGATAATGACTGCCAATTCCATTAGAGATGAACTGGATGTTTCAAGGGGGACTATTGTGTTGACATTCTGGCGGCGGCATTATGCACAGTGTATCTGTGCTGGCTGTTGTTTGTCGAGACTCCTGTCTTTTCCACTTTTCACATTGGGCAGTGGGAGGCGTTTTGTGTGATATTCACTGGCACAGGAACGGAGCATAATGGGGACGACCCGTTGCTGTGAGGTTGGAACCGCGACTAACTAACTAACTATTAAATAAGAGAAGTAACAGCTGCATCAGGATATACCAATAGTTGGATGTACGTTGGGATATTTGTTGGATATACGTTGGGGTATTTGTTGGATGTATGTTGGGGTATTTGTTGGATGTATGTTGGGGTATTTGTTGGATGTATGTTGGGGTATTTATTGGATATATGTTGCTGTATTTGTTGGATGTATGTTGGGTCTCCGTGGCCAAAGGCTTGCGAACGCGGTTCATGAGCCGCTCACCAGGCGTTCAAAACTCAGCTGTGACCGATTTGTGCAGCAGACCATATCGCGTTGTGTTATAACGTGTTGGTATGGGAGCCGGTCTTTCAGACAGCAGTGGCAAATTACTGAACGTAAAACTTGCCTAGTACATCAACAGCAGCTGAAAAATGCTGGTGTTGACTGCAACGTCCTGTAAGGGATCATCATCATCATCAAGTGCCGTGCCGGCTGGCATAGGCGTTCATGGCTCTCCACAGATCTCGGTCTTTGGTGTTCTGGATCAACTCTGCTGATGATATTCCTCCATGTCACCGTCTCAATCCGTCCAGCATCATTTCTCTTGGTCTGCCTCTGCCTCTCTTCCCCTAGATCTTTCCAGTTGTCACGATGTTCTCCAATGCCTCTCTTCTCATCACATGACCAAAGAAAGCTGTTTGTCTCTTTCTTTTTGTTGTATATAGTGTTCTAGTTTCATTAGCCTCTTTCAGGCAATCGTTGTTAGTTACTCTGGCAGTCCAAGGAATTCGCAACATTCGTCTTAAAAACCACATCTCTGTTGCTTCTAAGTTCTTCCTAATTTGTTAATTTACATTCCAAGATTCGCTGCAATACAGCAAAACTGGTTCTATATAGCATTTTAGCACTCTCTTACATTCATTGATAAGGACTTATTGCATAAGATACTCTTCATTTTCTGAAATGCGGCTTTTGCCTGCCCTATTCTGCTCTTAAGCTATGTTGTACATCTTCCATCTGATGTTATAAGTGCCCCTAGGTATTTAAAATTATCCACTTGGTTGAGAATCTCCCCTTCTATTTCTATGTCACATTTTGGTGTCCCCATTTTCTTTGATATCACCATTGTTACTGTTTTCTTGATATTCAAGGAGAGTCCTTTCTGTGCACTCTCTGATACTACAATGTCCAATAATTGTTGTAGGTCTGTTGCATTATCCGCCACCAATACTGTGTCATCTGCATAGCGTATATTGTTTATATTATATCCTCCGATTAGTATTCCTGGCTTCTCTTTGATCTCTCTCATTATTACTTCGCTATATAGGGAGAAGAGATCGGGTGACAAGACACACCCCTGTTGTACTCCTAGCTTTATCTGTTCGTAACTACCCTCTTTATTTCCCATTTTAATTGCAGCTACTTGGTTCCAGTATATATTCTTTATTATTCTTAAATCTTTCCCATCAATGTTGATAACTTCCAACATTTTAATCAGCTCATCATGTTTTACTTTATCAAATGCCTTAGTATAATCTATGAAGCATAAATATAGTCTCTCTGTTTCTCTATTGACCTTTCTATTAGTGTTCATAATATTAATTTGTACCCTTTCCTTCCATAAAACCATACTGTTCTTCACTAATTTCCATTTTTATTTTCTTTCTTGTTCTTCTCATTATAATTCTGAGTAGAAGCTTAGAGACATGGTTATGAGGTTAAATGTACGAAAATCTTCACATTCAATTGCTGTAAGGGATATACAACAACAACAAAATGCTGGGGTATTTGTATGTTGCTGTATTTGTTGGATGTATGTTGCTGTATTTGGAGACTTATAGTAGCCACCATTGCTCTGTGCATTCAGGCCAACAAAATGCCATGGCCCTATCATATCACAGACCCATAGCAGGAAACTACATGCCCCAACAGCAGTATCTGCCTCACCCTTTAGAGAATGGGCAGAAATGAGGAGTTTCAGTATGGATAGAAATGAGAAGTTGGCTACATGAATCAGCATGGATAGAAATGGCTACATGAAGCAGCATGGATAGAAATGGCTACATGAACCAGCATGGATAGAAATGAGAAGTTTTCTACATGAATCAGCATGGATAGAAATGGCTACATGAATCAGCATAGATAGAAATGGCTACATGAATCAGCATGGATAGAAATGGCTACATGAAGCAGCATGGATAGAAATGGCTACATGAATCAGCATGGATAGAAATGAGAAGTTTGGTTACATGAATCAGCATGGATAGAAATGGCTACATGAATCAGCATGGATAGAAATGGCTACATGAATCAGCATGGATAGAAATGGCTACATGAATCAGCATGGATAGAAATGGCTACATGAATCAGCATGGATAGAAATGAGAAGTTTGGCTACATGAAGCAGCATGGATAGAAATGAGAAGTTTGGCTACAAGAAGCAGGATGGAAAGAAATGGCTACATGAATCAGCATGGATAGAAATGGCTACATGAATCAGCATGGATAGAAATGGCTACATGAATCAGCATGAATATAAATGAGAAGTTTTCTACATGAATCAGCATGGATATAAATGGCTACATGAATCAGCATGGATAGAAATGAGAAGTTTGGCTACATGAATCAGCATGGATATAAATGGCTACATGAATCAGCATGGATAGAAATGGCTACATGAATCAACATGGATAGAATTGGCTACATGAATCAGCATGGATAGAAATGATAAGTTTTCTACATGAATCAGCATGGATAGAAATGAGAAGTTTGGCTACATGAAGCAGCATGGATAGAAATGGCTACATGAATTAGCATGGATAGAAATGGCTACATGAATCAGCATGGATAGAAATGGCTACATGAATCAGCATGGATAGAAATGGCTACATGAATCAGCATGGATAGAAATGGCTACATGAATCAGCATGGATAGAAATGGCTACATGAATCAGCATGGATAGAAATGGCTACATGAATCAGCATGGATAGAAATGAGAAGTTTTCTACATGAATCAATATGGATAGAAATGAGAAGTTTTCTACATGAATCAGCATGGATAGAAATGGCTACATGAATCAGCATGGATAGAAATGAGAAGTTTTCTACATGAATCAGTATGGATAGAAATGAGAAGTTTGGCTACATGAATCAGCATGGATAGAAATGAGATCCCAGGAAGAAAGGAGGAAGAATAGAGAGACAGTAAGATAGAGAAAGTGAAAGAAAATGAGAGGGGGGAGAGGCAAAGTGGAGAGGAGGTAAAGCAAGAAAAACAGTAAGGGAGTTATCAGAGTGCATGGGAGAGAAATTAACTGAGTGCGTTTAAGATACAGAGACTTGTGCATTAGTGCTGAGTTCTTTGTGGGCGCTGATCTTCTTGTGATCATAAGCCCTGAAAAGTTGCCCAATTCTCCCAATTCTTGTTTTAGTTAATGGAAAGCTGTGACAATGTTATTTTTCAGAAGTTACTCAGTAGTCACAACAAAGCTCAAAATTCAAAGCACACAATTTGTAGATTTATTCAAAATGTATCACTCTTTCAAAAACAAAACAAATTGCAAAATACAGCTCATTATGACATATAAGCTCTAATGAAGCAAATATTGATGGTGCTTGGTACATTTCTAAATGTACTGGTGAAATACAAATCTGTGTGGTGAGAACTGTACAACTTACTCAACAGGCATAATTGCACTCCTGATAAACAAATGTGTGTTTAGTTCCCCTCAACAATATCTTCATCTGTACTTTTCAATAGAGGATAGTTATGGACACAGTCAACAGACTTGACTGTCACCAGCTCTAAAAGTAAACTACAACTTTATTAGAACTTTACTGGATGAATCTTACTAGACACCTCTACTGGAGAATCTTGCTGGACAACTCAGCAGGTGAATATGATCTGTGGACATCCAAGCCACCTGGCGGTGAACCACACTGTGCAGTTGATTAATTTCTCTCTACAAGGCTTTTATTAAAAAATATAACCATACTTTCAAGTTTCCAAGTAACATAATACAATTGTCTGGAAAGTCATAAATTACATACATAAAGAAAGATAATTATTCTTCAAAGAATCTGTTACTAATATAATTATTCTTCAAAGAATCTGTTACTAATATAATTATTCTTCAAAGAATCTGTTACTAATTGATTAGTATAATAAAGAAAAGTCAAAACCCGTGTCTACACCTTGATGCTAGCACTAAATGCCCTCACTGGTGTTGTGGCCAACATCACGCCAGCCGCCCTTACTCCCAAAAACATTTCCAGGCACCTATGTTAGACTGGGTCAATTTTATAGCCAGGTCAATTTTAACACTAACCTACCATGCATGTCACAGGAGGAGACTAAGGTGGGTTGGCATGAGACTGACTACTTCATGCTGTAGAACACTTTAGCTGCACAGTCCAACTAAACCAGGACAAAATCCAACAAAACCTGGACAAAATCCAACAAAACCTGGACAAAATTCGACAAAATCCAACTAAACCAGGACATGTCTACACAGGGCTTGGCGTGTTGGGTGAGGGCCTGTGCTCTATTGAGAGAGGTATTTTGACAATTAATTCATACCAAATAAGGCAAAGATGAGTGTGCTACTCAATTCAGGATTGAATGTTTTTATGCCCCAATGTGGAATACTTTATGAATTTCACAGCTGCAGAAGAACAGGTTATTGTTTGTTCTCCCCATTATTTGGCTCAGGCATGATGCCTTCCCAGTCATGAGGCTCAATGATGTGCTTTTTCCCATGCGGTGGCGGCCCAATCAGCTTCTCAATGTCATCGTAGTTGAGTACTTCCTTCTCCAACAGTGTTGTGGCAAGCTGAAGAGAACAAATGCAAGCATGTGAATATTACAGATTATGTCTTTATGTAGTCAACAAAAGGAAAGGACCCTTCTCCAGCAGTGTTGTCACAAGCTGAAGAGAAAAAATTGCAAGCATGTGAATATTACAGGTCATTTGTAAAAAATAGAAAAGGACTCTTTTTACACCCTTTAATTGAGATCCACAGAGTATACACTTCAGAGGCTACTTCACTTCAGAGCATAGACTTCAGAGGAAACTTCGCCCCAGAGCATAGACTTCAGAGGATACTTCACTCCACAGAGCATAGACTTCAGAGGATACTTCACTCTGCAGAGCATAGACTTCAGAGGATACTTCACTCCACAGAGCATAGACTTCAGAGGATACTTCACTCCACAGAGCATAGACTTCAGAGGTTACTTCACACCGCAGAGCATAGACTTCAGAGGATACTTCACGCCCCAGAGCATAGACTTCAGAGGATACTTCATTCCACAGAGCATAGACTTCAGAGGATACTTCACTCCACAGAGCATAGACTTCAGAGGATACTTCACTCCACAGAGCATAGACTTCAGAGGATACTTCACTCCACAGAGCATAGACTTCAGAGGATACTTCGCCCCAGAGCGTAAACTTCAGAGGATACTTCACTCCACAGAGCATAGACTTCAGTGGATACTTCACCCCAGAGCACAGACTTCAAAGGATACTTCCTCCCAGAGCATAGACTTCAGAGGATCTTCACTCCACAGAGCATAGACTTCAGAGGATACTTCACTCCACAGAGCATAGACTTCAGAGGATACTTCACTCCGCAGAGCATAGACTTCAGAGGTCACTTCACTCAGCAGAGCATAGACTTCAGAGGATACTTCACTCCACAGAGCATAGACTTCAGAGGATACTTCACTCCGCAGAGCATAGACTTCAGAGGATACTTCATTCTGCAGAGCATAGACTTCAGAGGATACTTCACTCCACAGAGCATAGACTTCAGAGGATACTTCACTCCGCAGAGCATAGACTTCAGAGGATACTTCACTCCGCAGAGCATAGACTTCAGAGGATACTTCACTCTGCAGAGCATAGACTTCAGAGGATACTTCACTCCACAGAGCATAGACTTCAGAGGATACTTCACTCCAGAGCATAGACTTCAGAGGATACTTTCACTCCAGAGCATAGACTTCAGAGGATACTTCACTCCGCAGAGCATAGACTTCAGAGGATACTTCACTCGCAGAGCATAGACTTCAGAGGTACTTCACTCCGCCAGAGCATAACTTCAGAGGTACTTCACTCACAGAGCATAGACTTCAGAGATACTTCACTCCACAGAGCATAGACTTCAGAGGATACTTCACTCCGCAGAGCATAGACTTCAGAGGTACTTCACTCCAGCAGAGCATAGACTTCAGAGGTACTTCACTCCACAGAGCATAGACTTCAGAGGATACTTCACTCCACAGAGCATAGACTTCAGAGGATACTTCACTCCGCAGAGCATAGACTTCAGAGGATACTTCACTCCACAGAGCATAGACTTCAGAGGATACTTCACTCCGCAGAGCATAGACTTCAGAGGATACTTCACTCCGACAGAGCATAGACTTCAGAGGATACTTCACTCCACGAGAGCATAGACTTCAGAGGATTACTTCACATCCACAGAGCCTAGACTTCAGAGGATACTTCACTCCACAGAGCATAGACTTCAGAGGTACTTCACTCCACAGAGCATAGACTTCAGAGGATACTTTCACTCCACAGAGCATAGACTTCAGAGGATACTTCACTCCGCAGAGCATAGACTCAGAGGATACTTCACTCCACAGAGCATAGACTTCAGAGGATACTTCACTCCACAGAGCATAGACTTCAGAGGATACTTCACTCCACAGAGCATAGACTTCAGAGGATACTTCACTCCCAGAGCATAGGACTTCAGAGGATACTTCACTCCCCAGAGCATAGACTTCAGAGGATACTTCACTCCACAGAGCATAGACTTACAGAGGATACTTCACTCCGCAGAGCATAGACTTCAGAGGATACTTCACTCCGCAGAAGCATAGACTTCAGAGGTACTTTCACTCCACGAGCATAGACTTCAGAGGATACTTCACTCACAGAGCATAGACTTCAGAGGATACTTCACTCGACAGAGCATAGACTTCAGAGGATACTTCACTCCACAGAGCATAGACTTCAGAGGATACTTCACTCCACAGAGCATAGACTTCAGAGGGATACTTCACTCCACAGAGCATAGACTTCAGAGGATACTTCACTAAGGATACAGAGCATAGACTTCAGAGGATACTTCACTCCCACAGAGCATAGACTTCAGAGGATACTTCACTCCACAGAGCATAGACTTCAGAGGATACTTCACTCCACAGAGCATAGACTTCAGAGGATACTTCACTCCACGAGCATAGACTTCAGAGGATACTTCACTCCACAGAGCATAGACTTCAGAGGATTACTTTCACTCCCAGAGCATAGACTTCAGAGGATACTTCACTCCACAGAGCATAGACTTCAGAGGATACTTCACTCCACAGAGCCTAGACTTTCAGAGGTACTTCACTCCGCAGAGCATAGACTTCAGAGGATACTTCACTCCACAGAGCATAGACTTCAGAGGATACTTCACGCCACAGAGCATAGACTTCAGAGGTATACTTCACTCCACAGCGCATAGACTTCAGGAGGATACTTCACTCCACAGAAGCATAGACTTCAGAGGATACTTCACTCCACAGAGAATAGACTTCAGAGGATACTTCACTCCACAGAGCATAGACTTCAGAGGATACTTCACTACCAGAGCATAGACTTCAGATGATACTTCACTCCGCAGAGCATAGACTTCAGAGGATACTTCACTCCACAGAGCATAGACTTCAGAGGATACTTTACTCCTAGAGCATAGACTTCAGAGGATACTTCACTCCCCAGAGCATAGACTTCAGATGTTACTTCACTCACAGAGCATAGACTTCAGATGATACTTCACTCCACAGAGCATAGACTTCAGAGGTACTTCACTCCGCAAGCATAGACTTCAGAGGCTACTTCGCTCCCAGAGCATAGACTTAGAGGTCACTTCACTCCTGCAGAGCATAGACTTCAGAGGTCACTTCACTCCTCAGAGCATAGACTTCAGAGGATACTTTACTCTGCAGAGCATAGACTTCAGAGGATACTTCACTCCGCAGAGCATAGACTTCAGAGGATACTTCACTCCGCAGAGCATAAACTTCAGAGGATACTTCACTCCACAGAGCATAGACTTCAGAGGATCTTCACTCCACAGAGCATAGACTTCAGAGGATACTTCACTCACAGAGCATAGACTTCAGAGGTACTTCACTCCCAGAGCATAGACTTCAGAGGATACTTCACTCCACAGAGCATAGACTTCAGAGGATACTTCACTCCACAGAGCATAGACTTCAGAGGATACTTCACTCCGCAGAGCATAGACTTCAGAGGATACTTCACACCACAGAGCATAGACTTCAGAGGATACTTCACTCCACAGAGCATAGACTTCAGAGGATACTTCACTCCACAGAGCATAGACTTCAGAGTCACTTCACTTGCAGAGCATAGACTTCAGAGGATACTTTGCTCCACAGAGCATAGGACTTCAGAGGATACTTCACTCCACAGAGCATAGACTTCAGAGGATACTTCACTCCACAGAGCATAGACTTCAGAGGATCACTTCACTCCACAGAGCATAGACTCAGAGGATACTTCACTCCAGAGCATAGGACTTTCAGAGGAACTTCACTCCACAGAGCATAGACTTCAGAGGATACTTCACTCCACAGAGCATAGACTTCAGAGGATACTTCACTCCACAGAGCATAGACTTCAGAGGATTACTTCACTCCCAAGAGCATAGACTTCAGAGGATTACTTCACTCCACAGAGCATAGACTTCAGAGGATACTTCACTCCACAGAGCATAGACTTCAGAGGATACTTCACTCCACAGAGCATAGACTTCAGAGGATACTTTACTCCGCAGAGCATAGACTTCAGAGGATACTTCACTCTGCAGAGCATAGACTTCAGAGGATACTTCACTCCACAGAGCATAGACTTCAGAGGATACTTTCACTCCACAGAGCATAGACTTTCAGATGGATACTTTCACTCAGCAGAGCATAGACTTCAGAGGTTACTTTCCTCCAGAGCATAGACTTCAGAGGTTACTTTGCTCCAGAGCATAGACTTCAGAGGTTACTTTGCTCCAGGAGCATAGACTTCAGAGGTTACTTTGCTCCAGAGCATAGACTTCAGAGGTTACTTTGCTCCAGAGCATAGACTTCAGAGGTCACTTCACTCCGCAGAGCATAGACTTCAGAGGTCACTTCACTCCACAGAGCATAGACTTCAGAGGTTACTTTGCTCCAAGAGCATAGACTTCAGAGGTTACTTTGCTCCAGAGCATAGACTTCAGAGGATACTTCACTCCGCAGAGCATAGACTTCAGAGGATACTTTGCTCCAGAGCATAGACTTCAGAGGTTACTTTGCTCCAGAGCATAGACTTCAGAGGTTACTTTGCTCCAGAGCATAGACTTCAGAGGATGCTTCACTCCACAGAGCATAGACTTCAGAGGATACTTCACTCCGCAGAGCATAGACTTCAGAGGATACTTCACTCCACAGAGCATAGACTTCAGAGGTTACTTCGCTCACAGAGCATAGACTTCAGAGGTTACATTGCTCCAGAGCATAGACTTCAGAGGATACTTAACTCCACAGAGCATAGACTTCAGAGGATACTTGCACTCCACAGAGCATAGACTTCAGAGGATACTTCACTCCACAGAGCATAGACTTCAGAGGATACTTCACTCCACAGAGCATAGACTTCAGAGGATACTTCACTCCACAGAGCATAGACTTCAGAGGATACTTCACTCCACAGAGCATAGACTTCAGAGGATACTTTACTCCACAGAGCAAGACTTCAGAGGTTACTTTGCTCGCAGAGCATAGACTTCAGAGGTTACTTCACTCACAGAGCATAGACTTCAGAGGATTCACTTCCTCAAAGCATAGACTTCAGAGGTTACTTGCCTCCAGAGCATAGACTTCAGAGGATACTTCACTCCGCAGAGCATAGACTTCAGGAGGAATACTTCACTATCCACAGAGCATAGGACTTCAGAGGATACTTCACTCCGCAGAGCATAGACTTCAGAGGATTAATTTACTCGCAGAGCAGAGACTCAGAGGATACTTCACTCCTAGCAGAGCATAGACTTCAGAGGATACTTCAATCACAGAGCATAGACTTCAGAGGATACTTCACTCCACAGACGCATTAGACTTCAGAGGATACTTCACTCCACAGAGCTATAGACTTCAGAGGATGGACTTCACTATGCAAGAGCATGACTTCAGAGATACTTGATCCACAGAGCATAGACTGTCAGAGGATAACTTCACTCCACAGAGCATAGGACTTCAGAGGATTTACTTCACTCCACAGAGCATAGACTTTCAGAGGAATACTTTCACATCCACAGAGGCATAGAACTTCAGAGGATCCTTCACTCCGCAGAGCATAGACTTCAGAGTCTACTTCACTGCCCAGAGCAGAGACTTCAGAGGATACTTGCTTCACAGAGCATAGACTTCAGAGGATACTTCACTCCGCAGAGCATAGACTTCAGAGGATACTTCACTCCGCAGAGCATAGACTTCAGAGGATACTTCACTCCGCAGAGCATAGACTTCAGAGGATACTTCACTCCACAGAGCATAGACTTCAGAGGATACTTCACTCCACAGAGCATAGACTTCAGAGGATACTTCACTCCACAGAGCATAGACTTCAGAGGATACTTCACTCCACAGAGCATAGACTTCAGAGGTACTTCACTATGCAGAGCATAGACTTCAGAGGTTACTTTGCTCCAGAGCATAGACTTCAGAGGATACTTCACTCCACAGAGCATAGACTTCAGAGATTACTTCACTCCACAGAGCATAGACTTCAGAGGATACTTCACTCCACAGAGCATAGACTTCAGAGGATACTTCACTCCGCAGAGCATAGACTTCAGAGGTACTTCACTCCACAGAGCATAGACTTCAGAGGATACTTCACTCCACAGAGCATAGACTTCAGAGGATACTTCACTCCGCAGAGCATAGACTTCAGAGGATACTTCACTCCGCAGAGCATAGACTTCAGAGGATACTTCACTCCGCAGAGCATAGACTTCAGAGGATACTTCACTCCACAGAGCATAGACTTCAGAGGATACTTCACTCCACAGAGCATAGACTTCAGAGGATACTTCACTCCACAGAGCATAGACTTCAGAGGATACTTCACTCCACAGAGCATAGACTTCAGAGGATACTTCACTCCACAGAGCATAGACTTCAGAGGATACTTCGCCCCAGAGCGTAAACTTCAGAGGATACTTCACTCCACAGAGCATAGACTTCAGAGGATACTTCACTCCACAGAGCATAGACTTCAGAGGATACTTCACTCCACAGAGCATAGACTTCAGAGGATACTTCACTCCGCAGAGCATAGACTTCAGAGGATACTTCACTCCACAGAGCATAGACTTCAGAGGATACTTCACTCCACAGAGCATAGACTTCAGAGGATACTTCACTCCGCAGAGCATAGACTTCAGAGATACTTCAACTCCGCAGAGCATAGACTTCAGAGGATACTTCACTCTGCAGAGCATAGACTTCAGAGGATACTTCAGCTCCACAGAGCATAGACTTCAGAGGATACTTTCACTCCACAAGCATAGACTTCAGAGATACTTCACTTCCACAGAGTATAGACTTTAGAGGTCACTTTCACTATGCAGAGCATAGCCTTCAGAGGATACTTTTGCTCCAGAGAATAGACTTCAGAGAATACTTCACTCCACAGAGCATAGACTTCAGAGTTACTTTCACTCCACAGAGCATAAATTTCAGAGGTACTTCACTCCACAGAGCATAGACTTCGAGGTACTTCACTCCGCAAAGCATAGACTTCAAAGGTACTTCACTCCACAGAGCATAGACTTCAGAGGATACTTCACTCACAGAGCATAGACTTCAGAGGATACTTCATTCCGCAGAGCATAGACTTCAGAGGTTACTTTGCTCCAGACCATAGACTTTAGAGGTTACATTGCTCCAGAACATAGACTTCAGAGGTACTTCACTCCGAGAGCATAGACTTCAGAGGTACTTCACTCCACAGAGCAATAGACTTCAGAGGTACTTCACTCCACAGAGCATAGACTTTCAGAGGATACTTCACTCGCAGAGCATAGACTTCAGAGGTCACTTCACTCCGCAGAGCATAGACTTCAGAGGATACTTCACTCCACAGAGCATAGACTTCAGAGGATACTTCACTCTCAGAGCATAGACTTCAGAGGTTACTTCACTCACAGAGCATAGACTTCAGAGGGTACTTCACTCCACAGAGCATAGACTTCAGAGGATACTTCACTCACAGAGCATAGACTTCAGAGGATACTTACTCCAGAGCATAGACTTCAGAGGATTACTTCACTCCACAGAGCATAGACTTCAGAGGATACTTCACTCCGCAAGAGCATAGACTTCAGAGGATACTTCACTCCACAGAGCATAGACTTCAGAGGATACTTCACTCCACAGAGCATAGACTTCAGAGGTTACTTTGCTCCAGAGCATAGACTTCAGAGGATACTTCACTCCGCAGAGCATAGACTTCAGAGGATACTTCACTCCACAGAGCATAGACTTCAGAGGTCACTTCACTCCACAGAGCATAGACTTCAGAGGTTACTTTGACTCACAGAGCATAGACTTCAGAGGTTACTTTCACTCCACAGAGCATAGACTTCAGAGGATACTTCACTCCACAGAGCATAGACTTCAGAGGATACACTTCAGAGCATAGACTTCAGAGGTTACTTTCACTCCAGAGCATAGACTTCAGAGGATACTTGCCTCCAGAGCATAGACTTCAGAGGATACTTCACTCCACAGAGCATAAACTTCAGAGGATACTTCACTCCACACAGCATAGACTTCAGAGGTTACTTTGCTCCAGAGCATAGACTTCAGAGGATACTTCACTCACAGAGCATAGACTTCAGAGGATACTTTCACTCCGCAGAGCATAGACTTCAGAGGATACTTCACTCCACAGAGCATAGACTTCAGAGGATACTTCACTCCACAGAGCATAGAACTTCAGAGGATACTTCACTCCAGCAGAGCATAGACTTCAGAGGATACTTCACTCCACAGAGAATAGACTTTCAGAGGAATACTTCACTCCACAGAGCATAGACTTCAGAGATTACTTCACTCCACAGAGCATAAACTTCAGAGGATACTTCACTCCACAGAGCATAGACTTCAGAGGATACTTCACTCCTCAAAGCATAGACTTCAAGAGTATACTTCACTCCACAGAGCATAGACTTCAGAGGATACTTCACTCACAGAGCATAGACTTCAGAGGATACTTCACACCACAGAGCATAGACTTCAGAGGATACTTCACTCCACAGAGCATAGACTTCAGAGGTCACTTCACTCCGCAGAGCATAGACTTCAGAGGATACTTCACTCCACAGAGCATAGACTTCAGAGGATACTTTACTCCAGAGCATAGACTTCAGAGGATACTTCACTCCGCAGAGCATAGACTTCAGAGGATACTTCACTCCGCAGAGCATAGGACTTCAGAGGTACTTCACTCCACAGAGCATAGACTTCAGAGATGTCACTTCACTCCACAGAGCATAGACTTGCAGAGGTTACTTGCTCCAGAGCATAGGACTTCAGAGGATCACTTCACTCCACAGAGCATAGACTTCAGAGGATACTTCACTCCACAGAGCATAGACTTCAGAGGATACTTTCACTCTAGAGCATAGACTTCAGAGGATTACTTCACTCCGCAGAGCATAGACTTCAGAGGTTACTTCACTCACAGAGCATAGACTTTCAGATGATACTTCACTCCACAGAGCATAGACTTCAGAGGTACTTCACTCCCAGAGCATAGACTTCAGAGGATTACTTTGCACTCCGCAGAGCATAGACTTCAGAGGATCACTTCACTCCGCAGAGCATAGACTTCAGAGGATACTTCACTCCACAGAGCATAGACTTCAGAGGATTACTTCACTCCCAGAAGCATAGACTTCAGAGGATTACTTTCACTCCACAGAGCATAGACTTCAGAGGATCACTTCACTCCGCAGAGCATAGACTTCAGAGGATACTTCACTCCGCAGAGCATAGACTTCAGAGGATACTTCACTCCACAGAGCATAGACTTCAGAGGTTACTTCACTCCACAGAGCATAGACTTTCAGAGGATACTTCACTCCACAGAGCATAGACTTCAGAGGATACTTCACTCGCAGAGCATAGACTTCAGAGGATACTTTTGCTCCAGAGCATAGACTTCAGAGGATACTTCACTCCACAGAGCATAGACTTCAGAGGATTACTTCACTCCACAGAGCATAGACTTCAGAGGATACTTCACTCCACAGAGCATAGACTTCAGAGGATACTTCACTCCACAGAGCATAGACTTCAGAGGATACTTCACTCCCAGAGCATAGACTTCAGAGGATACTTCACTCCACAGAGCATAGACTTCAGAGGATACTTCACTCCACAGAGCATAGACTTCAGAGGATACTTCACTCCGCAGAGCATAGACTTCAGAGGATACTTCACTCCACAGAGCATAGACTTCAGAGGATACTTCACTCCCAGAGCATAGACTTCAGAGGATACTTCCTCCACAGAGCATAGACTTCAGAGGATACTTCACTCCGCAGAGCATAGACTTCAGAGGATACTTCACTCCACAGAGCATAGACTTCAGAGGATACTTCACTCCACAGAGCATAGACTTCAGAGGATACTTTCACTCCACAGAGCATAGACTTCAGAGGATACTTCACTCCACAGAGCATAGACTTCAGAGGATACTTCACTCCACAGAGCATAGACTTCAGAGGATACTTCACTCCACAGAGCATAGACTTCAGAGGATACTTCACCCCAGAGCATAGACTTCAGAGGATACTTCACTCCACAGAGCATAGACTTCAGAGGATACTTCACTCCACAGAGCATAGACTTCAGAGGATACTTCACTCCACAGAGCATAGACTTCAGAGGATACTTCACTCCACAGAGCATAGACTTCAGAGGATACTTCACTCCACAGAGCATAGACTTCAGAGGATACTTCACTCCGCAGAGCATAGACTTCAGAGGATACTTCACTCCACAGAGCATAGACTTCAGAGGATACTTCACTCCACAGAGCATAGACTTCAGAGGATACTTCACTCCACAGAGCATAGACTTCAGAGGATACTTCACTCCGCAGAGCATAGACTTCAGAGGATACTTCACTCCACAGAGCATAGACTTCAGAGGATACTTCACTCCACAGAGCATAGACTTCAGAGGATACTTCACTCCACAGAGCATAGACTTCAGAGGATACTTCACTCCACAGAGCATAGACTTCAGAGGATACTTCACTCCGACAGAGCATAGACTTCAGAGGATACTTCACTCCCAGAGCATAGACTTCAGAGGATACTTCACTCCACAGAGCATAGACTTCAGAGGATACTTCACTCCACAGAGCATAGACTTCAGAGGATACTTCACTTCCACAGAGCATAGACTTCAGAGGATACTTCACTCTGCAGAGCATAGACTTCAGAGGATACTTCACTCCGCAGAGCATAGACTTCAGAGGTACTTCACTCCGCAGAGCATAGACTTCAGAGGATACTTCACTCCACAGAGCATAGACTTCAGAGGATACTTCACTCCTGCAGAGCATAGACTTCAGAGGATACTTCACTCCGCAGAGCATAGACTTCAGAGGATACTTACTCGCAAGAGCATAGACTTCAGAGGTATACTTCACTCCACAGAGCATAGACTTCAGAGGATACTTCACTCCACAGAGCATAGACTTCAGAGGATACTTCACTCAGCAGAGCATAGACTTCAGAGGATACTTCACTCCACAGAGCATAGACTTCAGAGGATACTTCACTCCACAGAGCATAGACTTCAGAGGATACTTCACTCCGCAGAGCATAGACTTCAGAGGTATACTTCCTCCAGAGCATAGACTTCAGAGGATACTTTCACTCCCAGAGCATAGACTTCAGAGGATACTTTCACTCCACAGAGCATAGACTTCAGAGGATACTTACTCCACAGAGCATAGACTTCAGAGGTCACTTCACTCCGCAGAGCATAGACTTCAGAGGTCACCTCACTCGACAGAGCATAGACTTCAGAGGTCACTTCACTCCACAGAGCATAGACTTCAGAGGTCACTTCACTCCACAGAGCATAGACTTCAGAGGATACTTCACTCCACAGAGCATAGACTTCAGAGGATACTTCACTCCACAGAGCATAGACTTCAGAGGATACTTTGCTCCAGAGCATAGACTTCAGAGGTTACTTTGCTCCAGAGCATAGACTTCAGAGGTTACTTCACTCACAGAGCATAGACTTCAGAGGATACTTCACTCCACAGAGCATAGACTTCAGAGGATACTTCACTCCACAGAGCATAGACTTCAGAGGTTACTTTGCTCCAGAGCATAGACTTCAGAGGTTACTTTCACTCACAGAGCATAGACTTCAGAGGATACTTCACTCCACAGAGCATAGACTTCAGAGGATACTTCACTCCACTAGAGCATAGACTTCAGAGGTTACTTTGCTCCAGAGCATAGACTTCAGAGGTTACTTTGCTCCAGAGCATAGATTTCAGATGATACTTCACTCCACAGAGCATAGACTTCAGAGGTTACTTTGCTCCAGAGCATAGACTTCAGAGGTTACTTTGCTCCAGAGCATAGACTTCAGAGGTCACTTCACTCCGAGAGCATAGACTTTCAGAGGATACTTCACTCCCCAGAGCATAGACTTCAGAGGTTACTTCAGCTCCAGAGCATAGACTTCAGAGGTTACTTTGCTCCAGAGCATAGACTTCAGAGGATACTTCACTCCGCAGAGCATAGACTTCAGAGGATAACTTCACTTCACAGAGCATAGACTTCAGAGGATACTTCACTCCCAGAGCATAGACTTCAGAGGATACTTCACTCCCAGAGCATAGACTTCAGAGGATACTTCACTCCACAGAGCATAGACTTCAGAGGATACTTCACTCCAGCAGAGCATAGACTTCAGAGGATTACTTCACATCCACAGAGCATAGACTTCAGAGGATAACTTCACTCCACAGAGCATAGACTTCAGAGGATACTTCACTCCACAGAGCATAGACTTCAGAGGATACTTCACTCCACAGAGCATAGACTTCAGAGGATACTTCACTCCGCAGAGCATAGACTTCAGAGGTTACTTCACTCCACAGAGCATAGACTTCAGAGGATACTTCACTCCACAGAGCATAGACTTCAGAGGATACTTCACTCCGCAGAGCATAGACTTCAGAGGATACTTCACTCCACAGAGCATAGACTTCAGAGGATACTTCACTCCACAGAGCATAGACTTCAGAGGATACTTCACTCCACAGAGCATAGACTTCAGAGGATACTTCACTCCACAGAGCATAGACCTCAGAGGTCCTTCACTCCGAGAGCATAGACTTCAGAGGATACTTCACTCCACAGAGCATAAACTTCAGAGGACACTTCACTCCGCAGAGCATAGACTTCAGAGGATACAACACACCACAGAGCATAGACTTCAGAGGATACTTCACTCCAGCAGAGCATAGACTTCAGAGGATACTTCTCTCCGCAGAGCATAGACTTCAGAGGATACTTCACTCCACAGAGCATAGACTTCAGAGGATACTTCACTCCTCAGAGCATAGACTTCAGAGGATACTTCACTCCACAGAGCATAGACTTCAGAGGATACTTCACTCCGCAGAGCATAGACTTCAGAGGATACTTCACTCCGCAGAGCATAGACTTCAGAGGATACTTCACTCCACAGAGCATAGACTTCAGAGGATACTTCACTCCACAGAGCATAGACTTCAGAGGATACTTCACTCCACAGAGCATAGACTTCAGAGGTACTTCACTCCACAGAGCATAGACTTTCAGAGGATATACTTCACTCCACAGAGCATAGACTTCAGAGGATACTTCACTCCACAGAGCATAGACTTCAGAGGATACTTCACTCCGACAGAGCATAGACTTCAGAGGATACTTCACTCCACAGAGCATAGACTTCAGAGGATGCTTTACTCTGCAGAGTATAGACTTCAGAGATTACTTCACTCCACAGAGCATAGACTTCAGAGGATACTTCGTTCCACAGAGCATAGACTTCAGAGGATACTTCACTCCGCAAGCATAGACTTCAGAGGTACTTCACTCCACAGAGCATAGACTTCAGAGGATACTTCACTCACAGAGCATAGACTTCAGAGGATACTTCACTCCGCAGAGCATAGACTTCAGAGGATACTTCTCTCTGCAGAGCATAGACTTCAGAGGTCACTTCACTCCGCAGAGCATAGACTTCAGAGGATACTTCACTCCTCAGAGCATAGACTTCAGAGGATGCTTTACTCTGCAGAGTATAGACTTCAGAGGATACTTCACTCCGCAGAGCATAGACTTCAGAGGATACTTCACTCCTCAGAGCATAGACTTCAGAGGATGCTTCACTCCACAGAGCATAGACTTCAGAGGATACTTCACTTCACAGAGCATAGACTTCAGAGGATACTTCACTCCACAGAGCATAGACTTCAGAGAATACTTCACTCCACAGAGCATAGATTTCAGAGGATACTTCACTCCGCAGAGCATAGACTTCAGAGGTTACTTCACTCCACAGAGCATAGACTTCAGAGGATACTTCACTCAGCAGAGCATAGACTTCAGAGAATACTTCACTCCACAGAGCATAGACTTCAGAGGATACTTCACTCCGCAGAGCATAGACTTCAGAGGATACTTCACTCCGCAGAGCATAGACTTCAGAGGATACTTCACTCCACAGAGCATAGACTTCAGAGGATACTTCACTCCGCAGAGCATAGACTTCAGAGGATACTTCACTCCGCAGAGCATAGACTTCAGAGGATACTTCACTCTGCAGAGCATAGACTTCAGAGGATACTTCACTCCACAGAGCATAGACTTCAGAGGATACTTCACTCCACAAAGCATAGACTTCAGAGGATACTTCACTCCACAGAGTATAGACTTTAGAGGTCACTTCACTATGCAGAGCATAGCCTTCAGAGGATACTTTGCTCCAGAGAATAGACTTCAGAGGAAACTTCACTCCACAGAGCATAGACTTCAGAGATTACTTCACTCCACAGAGCATAAATTTCAGAGGATACTTCACTCCACAGAGCATAGACTTCAGAGGATACTTCACTCCGCAAAGCATAGACTTCAAAGGTTACTTCACTGACAGAGCATAGACTTCAGAGGATACTTCACTTCACAGAGCATAGACTTCAGAGGATACTTCACTCCGCAGAGCATAGACTTCAGAGGATGCTTTACTCTGCAGAGCATAGACTTCAGAGGATACTTCACTCCGCAGAGCATAGACTTCAGAGGATACTTAACTCCGCAAAGCATAGACTTCAAAGGTTACTTCACTCCACAGAGCATAGACTTCAGAGGATGCTTCACTCCACAGAGCATAGACTTCAGAGGATACTTCACTTCACAGAGCATAGACTTCAGAGGATACTTCACTCCACAGAGCATAGACTTCAGAGAATACTTCACTCCACAGAGCATAGACTTTCAGAGGATACTTCACTCCGCAGAGCATAGACTTCAGAGGATACTTCACTCCAGCAGAGCATAGACTTCAGAGGATACTTCACTCCACAGAGCATAGACTTCAGAGGATACTTCACTCCACAGAGCATAGACTTCAGAGGATACTTCACTCCACAGAGCATAGACTTCAGAGGATACTTCACTCTGCAGAGCATAGACTTCAGAGGATACTTCACTCCACAGAGCATAGACTTCAGAGGATACTTCACTCCGCAGAGCATAGACTTCAGAGGATACTTCACTCCGCAGAGCATAGACTTCAGAGGATACTTCACTCCACAGAGCATAGACTTCAGAGTATACTTCACTCCACAAAGCATAGACTTCAGAGGATACTTCACTCCACAGAGTATAGACTTCAGAGATCACTTCACTATGCAGAGCATAGCCTTCAGAGGATACTTTGCTCCAGAGCATAGACTTCAGAGGATGCTTCACTCCACAGAGCATAGACTTCAGAGGATACTTCACTCCATAGAGCATAGACTTCAGAGGATACTTCACTCCACAGAGCATAGACTTCAGAGGATACTTCACGCCACAGAGCATAGACTTCAGAGGATACTTCACTCCAGAGCATAGACTTCAGAGGATACTTCACTCCACAGAGCATAGACTTCAGAGGATACTTCACGCCCCAGAGCATAAACTTCAGAGGATACTTCACTCCGCAGAGCATAGACTTCAGAGGATACTTCACTCCGCAGAGCATAGACTTCAGAGGATACTTCACTCCGCAGAGCATAGACTTCAGAGGATACTTCACTCCGCAGAGCATAGACTTCAGAGGATACTTCACTCCACAGAGCATAGACTTCAGAGGATACTTCACTCCACAGAGCATAGACTTCAGAGGATACTTCACTCCACAGAGCATAGACTTCAGAGGATACTTCACTCCGCAGAGCATAGACTTCAGAGGATACTTCACTCCCAGAGCATAGACTTCAGAGGATACTTCACTCCACAGAGCATAGACTTCAGAGGATACTTCACTCCGCAGAGCATAGACTTCAGAGGATACTTCACTCCGCAGAGCATAGACTTCAGAGGATACTTCACTCCACAGAGCATAGACTTCAGAGATTACTTCACTCCACAGAGCATAGACTTCAGAGGATACTTCACTCCACAGAGCATAGACTTCAGAGGATACTTCACTCCGCAGAGCATAGACTTCAGAGGATACTTCACTCCACAGAGCATAGACTTCAGAGGATACTTCACTTCACAGAGCATAGACTTCAGAGGATACTTCACTCCGCAGAGCATAGACTTCAGAGGATACTTCTCTCCACAGAGCATAGACTTCAGAGGATACTTCACTCCACAGAGCATAGACTTCAGAGGATACTTCACTCCGCAGAGCATAGACTTCAGAGGATACTTCACTCCACAGAGCATAGACTTCAGAGGATACTTCACTCCGCAGAGCATAGACTTCAGAGGATACTTCACTCCACAGAGCATAGACTTCAGAGGATACTTCACTCCGCAGAGCATAGACTTCAGAGGATACTTCACATCCACAGAGCATAGACTTCAGAGGATACTTCACTCCACAGAGCATAGACTTCAGAGGATACTTCACTCCACAAAGCATAGACTTCAGAGGATACTTCACTCCACAGAGCATAAACTTCAGAGGATACTTTACTCCACAGGGCATAGACTTCAGAGGATACTTCACTCCACAGAGCATAGACTTCAGAGGATACTTCACTCCAGCAGAGCATAGACTTCAGAGGTCACTTCACTCATGCAGAGCATAGACTTCAGAGGATACTTCACTTCCAGAGCATAGACTTCAGAGGATACTTCACTCCACAGAGCATAGACTTCAGAGGATACTTCACTCCACAGAGCATAGACTTCAGAGGATACTTCACTCCGCAGAGCATAGACTTCAGAGGTACTTCACTCCACAGAGCATAGACTTCAGAGGATACTTCACTCCACAGAGCATAGACTTCAGAGGATACTTCACTCCACAGAGCATAGACTTCAGAGGATACTTCACTCCGCAGAGCATAGACTTCAGAGGATGCTTTACTCTGCAGAGTATAGACTTCAGAGATTACTTCACTCCACAGAGCATAAATTTCAGAGGATACTTCGTTCCACAGAGCATAGACTTCAGAGGATACTTCACTCCGCAAAGCATAGACTTCAAAGGTTACTTCACTCCACAGAGCATAGACTTCAGAGGATACTTCACTTCACAGAGCATAGACTTCAGAGGATACTTCACTCCGCAGAGCATAGACTTCAGAGGATACTTCTCTCTGCAGAGCATAGACTTCAGAGGTCACTTCACTCCGCAGAGCATAGACTTCAGAGGATACTTCACTCCTCAGAGCATAGACTTCAGAGGATGCTTTACTCTGCAGAGTATAGACTTCAGAGGATACTTCACTCCGCAGAGCATAGACTTCAGAGGATACGTACCTCCGCAAAGCATAGACTTCAAAGGTTACTTCACTCCACAGAGCATAGACTTCAGAGGATGCTTCACTCCACAGAGCATAGACTTCAGAGGATACTTCACTTCACAGAGCATAGACTTCAGAGGATACTTCACTCCACAGAGCATAGACTTCAGAGAATACTTCACTCCACAGAGCATAGATTTCAGAGGATACTTCACTCCGCAGAGCATAGACTTCAGAGGTTACTTCACTCCACAGAGCATAGACTTCAGAGGATACTTCACTCAGCAGAGCATAGACTTCAGAGAATACTTCACTCCACAGAGCATAGACTTCAGAGGATACTTCACTCCGCAGAGCATAGACTTCAGAGGATACTTCACTCCGCAGAGCATAGACTTCAGAGGATACTTCACTCCACAGAGCATAGACTTCAGAGGATACTTCACTCCGCAGAGCATAGACTTCAGAGGATACTTCACTCCGCAGAGCATAGACTTCAGAGGATACTTCACTCTGCAGAGCATAGACTTCAGAGGATACTTCACTCCACAGAGCATAGACTTCAGAGGATACTTCACTCCACAAAGCATAGACTTCAGAGGATACTTCACTCCACAGAGTATAGACTTTAGAGGTCACTTCACTATGCAGAGCATAGCCTTCAGAGGATACTTTGCTCCAGAGAATAGACTTCAGAGGAAACTTCACTCCACAGAGCATAGACTTCAGAGATTACTTCACTCCACAGAGCATAAATTTCAGAGGATACTTCACTCCACAGAGCATAGACTTCAGAGGATACTTCACTCCGCAAAGCATAGACTTCAAAGGTTACTTCACTGACAGAGCATAGACTTCAGAGGATACTTCACTTCACAGAGCATAGACTTCAGAGGATACTTCACTCCGCAGAGCATAGACTTCAGAGGATACTTCTCTCCGCAGAGCATAGACTTCAGAGGTCACTTCACTCCACAGAGCATAGACTTCAGAGGATACTTCACTCCTCAGAGCATAGACTTCAGAGGATGCTTTACTCTGCAGAGCATAGACTTCAGAGGATACTTCACTCCGCAGAGCATAGACTTCAGAGGATACTTAACTCCGCAAGCATAGACTTCAAGGATTACTTCACTCCACAGAGCATAGACTTCAGAGGATGCTTCACTCCACAGAGCATAGACTTCAGAGGATACTTCACTTCACAGAGCATAGACTTCAGAGGTCACTTCACTCTGCAGAGCATAGACTTCAGAGGATACTTCACTCCACAGAGCATAGACTTCAGAGGATACTTCACTCCGCAGAGCATAGACTTCAGAGGATACTTCACTCCGCAGAGCATAGACTTCAGAGGATACTTCACTCCACAGAGCATAGACTTCAGAGTATACTTCACTCCACAAAGCATAGACTTCAGAGGATACTTCACTCCACAGAGTATAGACTTCAGAGATCACTTCACTATGCAGAGCATAGCCTTCAGAGGATACTTTGCTCCAGAGCATAGACTTCAGAGGATGCTTCACTCCACAGAGCATAGACTTCAGAGGATACTTCACTCCATAGAGCATAGACTTCAGAGGATACTTCACTCCGCAGAGCATAGACTTCAGAGGTCACTTCACTCCTGCAGAGCATAGACTTCAGAGGATACTTCACTCCACAGAGCATAGACTTCAGAGGATACTTCACTCCACAGAGCATAGACTTCAGAGGTCACTTCACTCCGCAGAACATAGACTTCAGAGGATACTTCACTCCACAGAGCATAGACTTCAGAGGATACTTCACTCCGCAGAGCATAGACTTCAGAGGATACTTCACTCCGCAGAGCATAGACTTCAGAGGATACTTCACTCCACAGAGCATAGACTTCAGAGGATACTTCACTCCGCAGAGCATAGACTTCAGAGGATACTTCACTCCACAGAGCATAGACTTCAGAGGATACTTCACTCCGCAGAGCATAGACTTCAGAGGATACTTCACTCCCAGAGCATAGACTTCAGAGGATACTTCACTCCACAGAGCATAGACTTCAGAGGATACTTCACTCCACAGAGCATAGACTTCAGAGGATACTTCACTCCGCAGAGCATAGACTTCAGAGGATACTTCACTCCACAGAGCATAGACTTCAGAGGATACTTCACTCCACAGAGCATAGACTTCAGAGGATACTTCACTCCACAGAGCATAGACTTCAGAGGATACTTCACTCCACAGAGCATAGACTTCAGAGGTACTTCACTCCGCAGAGCATAGACTTTAGAGGTCACTTCACTCCACAGAGCATAGACTTCAGAGGATACTTCACTCCGCAGAGCATAGACTTCAGAGGATACTTCACTCCACAGAGCATAGACTTCAGAGGTCACTTCACTCCGCAGAGCATAGACTTCAGAGGATACTTCACTCCTCAGAGCATAGACTTCAGAGGATGCTTTACTCTGCAGAGCATAGACTTCAGAGGATACTTCACTCCGCAGAGCATAGACTTCAGAGGATACTTAACTCCGCAAAGCATAGACTTCAAAGGTTACTTCACTCCACAGAGCATAGACTTCAGAGGATGCTTCACTCCACAGAGCATAGACTTCAGAGGATACTTCACTTCACAGAGCATAGACTTCAGAGGATACTTCACTCCACAGAGCATAGACTTCAGAGAATACTTCACTCCACAGAGCATAGATTTCAGAGGATACTTCACTCCGCAGAGCATAGACTTCAGAGGATACTTCACTCCGCAGAGCATAGACTTCAGAGGATACTTCACTCCACAGAGCATAGACTTCAGAGGATACTTCACTCCACAGAGCATAGACTTCAGAGGATACTTCACTCCACAGAGCATAGACTTCAGAGGATACTTCACTCTGCAGAGCATAGACTTCAGAGGATACTTCACTCCACAGAGCATAGACTTCAGAGGATACTTCACTCCGCAGAGCATAGACTTCAGAGGATACTTCACTCCGCAGAGCATAGACTTCAGAGGATACTTCACTCCACAGAGCATAGACTTCAGAGTATACTTCACTCCACAAAGCATAGACTTCAGAGGATACTTCACTCCACAGAGTATAGACTTCAGAGATCACTTCACTATGCAGAGCATAGCCTTCAGAGGATACTTTGCTCCAGAGCATAGACTTCAGAGGATGCTTCACTCCATAGAGCATAGACTTCAGAGGATACTTCACTCCATAGAGCATAGACTTCAGAGGATACTTCACTCCGCAGAGCATAGACTTCAGAGGTCACTTCACTCAGCAGAGCATAGACTTCAGAGAATACTTCACTCCACAGAGCATAGACTTCAGAGGATACTTCACTCCGCAGAGCATAGACTTCAGAGGATACTTCACTCCGCAGAGCATAGACTTCAGAGGATACTTCACTCCTCAGAGCATAGACTTCAGAGGATACTTCACTCCGCAGAGCATAGACTTCAGAGGATACTTCACTCCGCAGAGCATAGACTTCAGAGGATACTTCACTCTGCAGAGCATAGACTTCAGAGGATACTTCACTCCACAGAGCATAGACTTCAGAGGATACTTCACTCCACAAAGCATAGACTTCAGAGGATACTTCACTCCACAGAGTATAGACTTTAGAGGTCACTTCACTATGCAGAGCATAGCCTTCAGAGGATACTTTGCTCCAGAGAATAGACTTCAGAGGAAACTTCACTCCACAGAGCATAGACTTCAGAGATTACTTCACTCCACAGAGCATAAATTTCAGAGGATACTTCACTCCACAGAGCATAGACTTCAGAGGATACTTCACTCCGCAAAGCATAGACTTCAAAGGTTACTTCACTCCACAGAGCATAGACTTCAGAGGATACTTCACTTCACAGAGCATAGACTTCAGAGGATACTTCACTCCGCAGAGCATAGACTTCAGAGGATACTTCTCTCCGCAGAGCATAGACTTCAGAGGTCACTTCACTCCACAGAGCATAGACTTCAGAGGATACTTCACTCCTCAGAGCATAGACTTCAGAGGATGCTTTACTCTGCAGAGCATAGACTTCAGAGGATACTTCACTCCGCAGAGCATAGACTTCAGAGGATACTTAACTCCGCAAAGCATAGACTTCAAAGGTTACTTCACTCCACAGAGCATAGACTTCAGAGGATGCTTCACTCCACAGAGCATAGACTTCAGAGGATACTTCACTTCACAGAGCATAGACTTCAGAGGTCACTTCACTCTGCAGAGCATAGACTTCAGAGGATACTTCACTCCACAGAGCATAGACTTCAGAGGATACTTCACTCCGCAGAGCATAGACTTCAGAGGATACTTCACTCCGCAGAGCATAGACTTCAGAGGATACTTCACTCCACAGAGCATAGACTTCAGAGTATACTTCACTCCACAAAGCATAGACTTCAGAGGATACTTCACTCCACAGAGTATAGACTTCAGAGATCACTTCACTATGCAGAGCATAGCCTTCAGAGGATACTTTGCTCCAGAGCATAGACTTCAGAGGATGCTTCACTCCACAGAGCATAGACTTCAGAGGATACTTCACTCCATAGAGCATAGACTTCAGAGGATACTTCACTCCGCAGAGCATAGACTTCAGAGGTCACTTCACTATGCAGAGCATAGACTTCAGAGGATACTTCACTTCACAGAGCATAGACTTCAGAGGATACTTCACTCCACAGAGCATAGACTTCAGAGGTCACTTCAATCCGCAGAACATAAACTTCAGAGGATACTTCACTCCTCAGAGCATAGACTTCAGAGGATGCTTTACTCTGCAGAGCATAGACTTCAGAGGATACTTCACTCCACAGAGCATAGACTTCAGAGGATACTTAACTCCGCAAAGCATAGACTTCAAAGGTTACTTCACTCCGCAGAGCATAGACTTCAGAGGATACTTCACTCCACAGAGCATAGACTTCAGAGGATACTTCACTCCGCAGAGCATAGACTTCAGAGGATACTTCACTCCGCAGAGCATAGACTTCAGAGGATACTTCACTCCACAGAGCATAGACTTCAGAGGATACTTCACTCCGCAGAGCATAGACTTCAGAGGATACTTCACTCCGCAGAGAATAGACTTCAGAGGAAACTTCACTCCACAGAGCATAGACTTCAGAGATTACTTCACTCCACAGAGCATAAACTTCAGAGGATACTTCACTCCACAGAGCATAGACTTCAGAGGATACTTCACTCCGCAAAGCATAGACTTCAAAGGTTACTTCACTCCACAGAGCATAGACTTCAGAGGATACTTCACTTCACAGAGCATAGACTTCAGAGGATACTTCACTCTGCAGAGCATAGACTTCAGAGGATACTTCTCTCCGCAGAGCATAGACTTCAGAGGTCACTTCACTCCGCAGAGCATAGACTTCAGAGGATACTTCACTCCTCAGAGCATAGACTTCAGAGGATGCTTTACTCTGCAGAGCATAGACTTCAGAGGATACTTCACTCCGCAGAGCATAGACTTCAGAGGATACTTAACTCCGCAAAGCATAGACTTCAAAGGTTACTTCACTCCACAGAGCATAGACTTCAGAGGATGCTTCACTCCACAGAGCATAGACTTCAGAGGATACTTCACTTCACAGAGCATAGACTTCAGAGGATACTTCACTCCACAGAGCATAGACTTCAGAGAATACTTCACTCCACAGAGCATAGATTTCAGAGGATACTTCACTCCGCAGAGCATAGACTTCAGAGGATACTTCACTCCGCAGAGCATAGACTTCAGAGGATACTTCACTCCACAGAGCATAGACTTCAGAGGATACTTCACTCCACAGAGCATAGACTTCAGAGGATACTTCACTCCACAGAGCATAGACTTCAGAGGATACTTCACTCTGCAGAGCATAGACTTCAGAGGATACTTCACTCCACAGAGCATAGACTTCAGAGGATACTTCACTCCGCAGAGCATAGACTTCAGAGGATACTTCACTCCGCAGAGCATAGACTTCAGAGGATACTTCACTCCACAGAGCATAGACTTCAGAGTATACTTCACTCCACAAAGCATAGACTTCAGAGGATACTTCACTCCACAGAGTATAGACTTCAGAGATCACTTCACTATGCAGAGCATAGCCTTCAGAGGATACTTTGCTCCAGAGCATAGACTTCAGAGGATGCTTCACTCCACAGAGCATAGACTTCAGAGGATACTTCACTCCATAGAGCATAGACTTCAGAGGATACTTCACTCCGCAGAGCATAGACTTCAGAGGTCACTTCACTATGCAGAGCATAGACTTCAGAGGATACTTCACTTCACAGAGCATAGACTTCAGAGGATACTTCACTCCACAGAGCATAGACTTCAGAGGTCACTTCAATCCGCAGAACATAAACTTCAGAGGATACTTCACTCCTCAGAGCATAGACTTCAGAGGATGCTTTACTCTGCACAGCATAGACTTCAGAGGATACTTCACTCCGCAGAGCATAGACTTCAGAGGATACTTAACTCCGCAAAGCATAGACTTCAAAGGTTACTTCACTCCACAGAGCATAGACTTCAGAGGATGCTTCACTCCACAGAGCATAGACTTCAAAGGATACTTCACTTCACAGAGCATAGACTTCAGAGGATACTTCACTCCGCAGAGCATAGACTTCAGATGAATACTTCACTCCACAGAGCATAGATTTCAGAGGATACTTCACTCCGCAGAGCATAGACTTCAGAGGATACTTCACTCCGCAGAGCATAGACTTCAGAGGATACTTCACTCCACAGAGCATAGACTTCAGAGGATACTTCACTCCACAGAGCATAGACTTCAGAGGATACTTCACTCTGCAGAGCATAGACTTCAGAGGATACTTCACTCCACAGAGCATAGACTTCAGAGGATACTTCACTCCGCAGAGCATAGACTTCAGAGGATACTTCACTCCGCAGAGCATAGACTTCAGAGGATACTTCACTCCACAGAGCATAGACTTCAGAGGATACTTCACTCCGCAAAGCATAGACTTCAGAGGATACTTCACTCCACAGAGTATAGACTTCAGAGGTCACTTCACTATGCAGAGCATAGCCTTCAGAGGATACTTTGCTCCAGAGCATAGACTTCAGAGGATGCTTCACTCCAGAGAGCATAGACTTCAGAGGATACTTCACTCCGCAAAGCATAGACTTCAGAGGATACTTCACTCCGAAGAGCATAGACTTCAGAGGTCACTTCACTATGCAGAGCATAGACTTCAGAGGATACTTCACTTCACAGAGCATAGACTTCAGAGGACGCTTCATTCCACAGAGCATAAACTTCAGAGGATACTTCACTCCACAGAGCATAGACTTCAGAGGTCACTTCACTCCGCAGAGCATAGATTTCAGAGGTCACTTCACTCCACAGAGCATAGACTTCAGAGGATACTTCACTCCACAGAGCATAGACTTCAGAGGATACTTCACTCCACAGAGCATAGACTTCAGAGGTCACTTCACTATGCAGAGCATAGACTTCAGAGATTACTTCACTCCACAGAGCATAAATTTCAGAGGATACTTCGTTCCACAGAGCATAGACTTCAGAGGATACTTCACTCCGCAAAGCATAGACTTCAAAGGTTACTTCACTCCACAGAGCATAGACTTCAGAGGATACTTCACTTCACAGAGCATAGACTTCAGAGGATACTTCACTCCGCAGAGCATAGACTTCAGAGGATACTTCTCTCCGCAGAGCATAGACTTCAGAGGTCACTTCACTCCGCAGAGCATAGACTTCAGAGGATACTTCACTCCACAGAGCATAGACTTCAGAGGATACTTCACTCCGCAAAGCATAGACTTCAGAGGATACTTCACTCCACAGAGTATAGACTTCAGAGGTCACTTCACTATGCAGAGCATAGCCTTCAGAGGATACTTTGCTCCAGAGCATAGACTTCAGAGGATGCTTCACTCCACAGAGCATAGACTTCAGAGGATACTTCACTCCGCAAAGCATAGACTTCAGAGGATACTTCACTCCGAAGAGCATAGACTTCAGAGGTCACTTCACTATGCAGAGCATAGACTTCAGAGGATACTTCACTTCACAGAGCATAGACTTCAGAGGATACTTCACTCCACAGAGCATAGACTTCAGAGGTCACTTCAATCCGCAGAACATAAACTTCAGAGGATACTTCACTCCTCAGAGCATAGACTTCAGAGGATGCTTTACTCTGCACAGCATAGACTTCAGAGGATACTTCACTCCGCAGAGCATAGACTTCAGAGGATACTTAACTCCGCAAAGCATAGACTTCAAAGGTTACTTCACTCCACAGAGCATAGACTTCAGAGGATGCTTCACTCCACAGAGCATAGACTTCAAAGGATACTTCACTTCACAGAGCATAGACTTCAGAGGATACTTCACTCCACAGAGCATAGACTTCAGTGAATACTTCACTCCACAGAGCATAGATTTCAGAGGATACTTCACTCCGCAGAGCATAGACTTCAGAGGATACTTCACTCCGCAGAGCATAGACTTCAGAGGATACTTCACTCCACAGAGCATAGACTTCAGAGGATACTTCACTCCACAGAGCATAGACTTCAGAGGATACTTCACTCTGCAGAGCATAGACTTCAGAGGATACTTCACTCCACAGAGCATAGACTTCAGAGGATACTTCACTCCGCAGAGCATAGACTTCAGAGGATACTTCACTCCGCAGAGCATAGACTTCAGAGGATACTTCACTCCACAGAGCATAGACTTCAGAGGATACTTCACTCCGCAAAGCATAGACTTCAGAGGATACTTCACTCCACAGAGTATAGACTTCAGAGGTCACTTCACTATGCAGAGCATAGCCTTCAGAGGATACTTTGCTCCAGAGCATAGACTTCAGAGGATGCTTCACTCCAGAGAGCATAGACTTCAGAGGATACTTCACTCCGCAAAGCATAGACTTCAGAGGATACTTCACTCCGAAGAGCATAGACTTCAGAGGTCACTTCACTATGCAGAGCATAGACTTCAGAGGATACTTCACTTCACAGAGCATAGACTTCAGAGGACGCTTCATTCCACAGAGCATAAACTTCAGAGGATACTTCACTCCACAGAGCATAGACTTCAGAGGTCACTTCACTCCGCAGAGCATAGATTTCAGAGGTCACTTCACTCCACAGAGCATAGACTTCAGAGGATACTTCACTCCACAGAGCATAGACTTCAGAGGATACTTCACTCCACAGAGCATAGACTTCAGAGGTCACTTCACTATGCAGAGCATAGACTTCAGAGATTACTTCACTCCACAGAGCATAAATTTCAGAGGATACTTCGTTCCACAGAGCATAGACTTCAGAGGATACTTCACTCCGCAAAGCATAGACTTCAAAGGTTACTTCACTCCACAGAGCATAGACTTCAGAGGATACTTCACTTCACAGAGCATAGACTTCAGAGGATACTTCACTCCGCAGAGCATAGACTTCAGAGGTCACTTCTCTCCGCAGAGCATAGACTTCAGAGGTCACTTCACTATGCAGAGCATAGCCTTCAGAGGATACTTTGCTCCAGAGCATAGACTTCAGAGGATGCTTCACTCCACAGAGCATAGACTTCAGAGGATACTTCACTCCGCAAAGCATAGACTTCAGAGGATACTTCACTCCGAAGAGCATAGACTTCAGAGGTCACTTCACTATGCAGAGCATAGACTTCAGAGGATACTTCACTTCACAGAGCATAGACTTCAGAGGACGCTTCACTCCACAGAGCATAAACTTCAGAGGATACTTCACTCCACAGAGCATAGACTTCAGAGGTCACTTCACTCCGCAGAGCATAGATTTCAGAGGTCACTTCACTCCACAGAGCATAGACTTCAGAGGATACTTCACTCCACAGAGCATAGACTTCAGAGGATACTTCACTCCACAGAGCATAGACTTCAGAGGTCACTTCACTATGCAGAGCATAGACTTCAGAGATTACTTCACTCCACAGAGCATAAATTTCAGAGGATACTTCGTTCCACAGAGCATAGACTTCAGAGGATACTTCACTCCGCAAAGCATAGACTTCAAAGGTTACTTCACTCCACAGAGCATAGACTTCAGAGGATACTTCACTTCACAGAGCATAGACTTCAGAGGATACTTCACTCCGCAGAGCATAGACTTCAGAGGATACTTCTCTCCGCAGAGCATAGACTTCAGAGGTCACTTTACTCCGCAGAGCATAGACTTCAGAGGATACTTCACTCCTCAGAGCATAGACTTCAGAGGATGCTTTACTCTGCAGAGTATAGACTTCAGAGGATACTTCACTCCGCAGAGCATAGACTTCAGAGGATACGTACCTCCGCAAAGCATAGACTTCAAAGGTTACTTCACTCCACAGAGCATAGACTTCAGAGGATGCTTCACTCCACAGAGCATAGACTTCAGAGGTTACTTCACTTCACAGAGCATAGACTTCAGAGGATACTTCACTCCACAGAGCATAGACTTCAGAGAATACTTCACTCCACAGAGCATAGATTTCAGAGGATACTTCACTCCGCAGAGCATAGACTTCAGAGGTTACTTCACTCCACAGAGCATAGACTTCAGAGGATACTTCACTCAGCAGAGCATAGACTTCAGAGGATACTTCACTCCACAGAGCATAGACTTCAGAGGATACTTCACTCCGCAGAGCATAGACTTCAGAGGATACTTCACTCCGCAGAGCATAGACTTCAGAGGATACTTCACTCCACAGAGCATAGACTTCAGAGGATACTTCACTCCGCAGAGCATAGACTTCAGAGGATACTTCACTCCGCAGAGCATAGACTTCAGAGTATACTTCACTCTGCAGAGCATAGACTTCAGAGGATACTTCACTCCGCAGAGCATAGACTTCAGAGGATACTTCACTCCACAGAGCATAGACTTCAGAGGATACTTCACTCCACAGAGTATAGACTTTAGAGGTCACTTCACTATGCAGAGCATAGCCTTCAGAGGATACTTTGCTCCAGAGCATAGACTTCAGAGGATGCTTCACTCCACAGAGCATAGACTTCAGAGGATACTTCACTCCATAGAGCATAGACTTCAGAGGATACTTCACTCCGCAAAGCATAGACTTCAGAGGATAATTCACTCCACAGAGCATAGACTTCAGAGGTCACTTCACTATGCAGAGCATAGCCTTCAGAGGATACTTTGCTCCAGAGCATAGACTTCAGAGGATGCTTCACTCCACAGAGCATAGACTTCAGAGGATACTTCACGCCCCAGAGCATAAACTTCAGAGGTTACTTCACTCCACAGAGCATAGACTTCAGAGGTTACTTCACTCCGCAGAGCATAAACTTCAGAGGATACTTTGCTCCAGAGCATAGACTTCAGAGGTCACTACACTCCACAGAGCATAGACTTCAGAGGATACTTTGCTCCAGAGCATAGTCTTCAGAGGTCACTACACTCCACAGAGCATAGACTTCAGAGGCTACTTCACTCCACAGAGCATAGACTTCTGAGGATACTTCACTCCACAGAGCATAGACTTCAGAGGATACTTCACTCCACAGAGCATAGACTTCAGAGGATACTTCACTCCACAGAGCATAGACTTCAGAGGATACTTCACTCCACAGAGCATAGACTTCAGAGGATACTTTGCTCCAGAGCATAGACTTCAGAGGATACTTCACTCCACAGAGCATAGACTTCAGAGGATACTTCACTCCACAGAGCATAGACTTCAGAGGATACTTCACTCCACAGAGCATAGACTTCAGAGGATACTTCACTCCACAGAGCATAGACTTCAGAGGATACTTCACTCCACAGAGCATAGACTTCAGAGGATACTTCACTCCACAGAGCATAGACTTCAGAGGATACTTTGCTCCAGAGCATAGACTTCAGAGGATACTTCACTCCACAGAGCATAGACTTCAGAGGATACTTCACTCCACAGAGCATAGACTTCAGAGGATACTTCACTCCACAGAGCATAGACTTCAGAGGATACTTTGCTCCAGAGCATAGACTTCCGAGGATACTTCACTCCGCAGAGCATAGACTTCAGAGGATACTTCACTCTGCAGAGCATAGACTTCAGAGGATACTTTGCTCCAGAGCATAGACTTCAGAGGATACTTCACTCCGCAGAGCATAGACTTCAGAGGTCACTTCACTCCGCAGAATATGTTTTACTGGCCATTCAGACAACACATGGAATTTTTCTGGAGACTACTGGGGGTCATCACTGCAGCTTCAGAGTCCATGCTCTCAGCAGTGGCCAGAGAGACTGAGCTAGATGGGGGTAAAACAATGCATGAAGTCAACCCCTCCCCTCTTTAACACACAAATACCTGAGATCAATCAGTCCAAGCTTTGGTGTTGAAGTTTAGTAGCCATTGCTTTCTGAATGAGAAGTCATTCCATTGTCCCTGTTCTCATCTTTATTAGTTTTTGCTTTCTAGAGAAGTCATTCATTGTCCCTGTTATCTTTAGTAGTAAATCATTCCATTGTCCCTGTTCTCTAGAAAGCCATGGCAAATTTCTAAAGAAGAGAAGTCATATCACTGTCCCTGTTCTCAACTTTTAGTAATTTGCCATTGCTTTCTAGAGAAGTCATATCATTGTCCCTGTTCTCAACTATAGGTCAGTTTCAAGACTGGTGGTCAGATCCTGTTTATGTGCCGAAGTACTTGCAGACATGTGTCATATAGTCTTATTCTAGGACGTACTCTTACTCTCCAGTATTTTCAGTAACAAAAGCCCATCTCTCATATTGTGACATCATTATGTTGTATCAAGCCTGTGGCCTCAGTACATTCAACTATGATGTCCATTGTTCAGGATTTTACCTTGAAGTGTATCCTATGCAATAAGTCACTATCATTGAATTTAAGAAAGAGTGCTAAAGTGCTAGATAGAACCTGTATTGCTGTATGTCAATGAATCTTGGAATGTAAATGAACAAATTAGGAAAAATTTGAAGCAACAGAGATGTGGTTCCTGTGACATGTTGGGAGTTGGAAGCAGTACCCACCTCGACTTACCCCACAATGAAGTAACGCTATGAGGATGGGACTAATTTCATTTGGAGGGGATGGGTCCTTGGAAGCCAAAGTGTCCCATAATAGCTCTGGAAATCTAGGGGTCTCCCAGAATTGTTAATTTCTTCCCTCCAAAATCTTCCTTCCCGAAAAGAGAAACTTATTTAGCTCAAGAGTCCCCCCACCTATGATCATTTTCCCTTTTAGGTGAAATGGTCACAGGAAATTTATAAGATTTAAAGTTCCCTTTTCTGAGAAACCTGGAACCAGGGAGATTACAATAGAACAGAAGTTAGCTGTCTATTAGTGTTTACCCAGTCACCTGTAGTTCCAGATACTACCATTATGTGATGTAGTTTCATTAACTAAACACATAGATAATAAAATGTTTTGTCACACCACAATGTACTGGACAGAAGAATGCAGGAAAAGTTAATTTTGTTTATTAACCAAAAAGCTGTGGAAGTAAACCAGTGAAGCATTATGATCATATGAACAATACACATCAGTCTTTGGAATAATGATCTATAGACACCATGGAGAATAGAACTCCCAGAAGATCTCATGGTTATTCAGTCATTTCATCACTGGACTACACCACTAATTTCCTATCATTGTCTCTGCACTACACAAATGTTCTTCTAGTGAACCTTCAGTTAGTTTATTAGTGAAAAACTTTGAGTTAACCAGTCTACACAAAATAAGATCTGGAGAGATTCATAAAATACTCTCCTCTCTGGAAGTTTTTGCTGGTTCCAGTGTTATCTAAATGGAAAACTGACTATACACAGTCCCTCCTTATTAATTTGTCATTCAGACTTCTGCCATGATTTTGATAATCTGCAAGTTCTTGTGAGGTATAAAATGATCCTAGTGATCTTAGAAATGTTCCTGAATCTCAAACATAGTCAATCATCAGAATGATCATGAAACACAGATCAGTTTTGGGCACAGTTCAGTGGGGACTCATTGAGTAATCTTGGTCCTGACCACAGATTCCTGTTGCACCTTTTTATTACAGATCTGCTCTAGGTTGACAGATCCATTGTACCTATTTGGGCAATGTTCTGCAACTCTGGATCATGACAATCTGCGAACACCGTCATCCTCACCTAAGGTGGATAAACATGGTGAACCTACTTATATCTAGTCAATGGATGATAATTCTCCAGCTGACAAGAATGGAAAGGGCTACAGACAGAGGGTCCAGAAGGTAACAGATTCAGGAAGTACCTACAGTTAGAGCTACAGTGTCTCTTATTTGTACTGGCATTAGACATCAGCAATTGTAGTTGGCAGGCCCTCTTCTTCTGCTCTTGTACATGATGATCTGTTGACTGATGTTCTCACAGAGGACACAGACACAGTGAATGACAAGGCGAGGAGAGGAATGATGGAGAGTTAATGATAAAATGCACCCAGCATAACTGATCCTAAATAGTAATGGAACAGAACAGGATGATTGTTTTAATTTCATAAACTCATGTTACCAATCAGTGCTGCCTCAATTGTTTTAGTCTGCCTGGTTACTTTCCTGTTTATACCTTCTCACCTCTTCTGTCATTGCCTTTACTTACTTCTTCTGACACTGGGGTGATATTCCCCTTGACAGCTTAGAAGTGATTATGCATGGAAGCATACTATATGTTCATCCTTTACTTACTCTGTCAAACAGGGTAATGCTTTAATAAAACTACAATCCACATGTTGAATCCAAGTAATAATGTAAAGAAACATACATTAAATATTTTCACTCCAAAGTTAATATAATTAACATATAATTGGTATGAATGTGGAGGTCTGTGACGAAGCGCCATGACAGCACAAGAACTGTTCTATCATTCTCTAAAACAATAAGCATCCACCAGAAAAGGATACAAACGCAAGAGAAAAATACAGAGTCACTTAGGGCCCGCGCTATCAATTTTACTACATTGTGCTCGTAGATCGTAGATCAAAGCAATGTCTGGTTTCTACATCTGAGAGATTTTCCCTTTGATGTTTTGATCAACCAGACATTGCGGAGCCAGTCAGTGGAGATTTACGTGTTAGTTTACAATCATGTGGTTGGAATAGGGACAGACACCTAACACCTTACGTTTAACAGGACCTAACGTGTGAACCAGCCACGGCAGAATGGGAGATAAGAGGGTCAGCCAGACCCGTCTGAAATAACACATGCCGCAAAGTCCAGACTTTGCGGAGACAGAAAACGTTTGTAGTTGCCGCAACAAACGAGCTCAGCCGACAGACGTGTGATTGTAAGAAGGCAATATAATGCAGGCCTTACACCTCGTTGTAACCCAGGAGATAAAGCTTGTTAACTCCCAGGAAAGCGAGGAGGCACCAGCAGATTGGAATGTAATGACGCAACTGCATCACTGCCCAAGCATGTTTCATTGTTTCAGGAATGTGGCGGGGCATCGGTCAATTTGATTGATAGATGGAACTACCGTCCACAGGAATGTAGGAGGGGTGAAAAGAATTTGGGACTTAATCCATCTCGGTAACTCATCCTACATGAAATAGAATAGGCGGAGTTAATGAATAGGGGACATACTAATTAGTCCGCGTGGAAACTAGCCAGGAACGGAGAGAATAAAACTATGAGCAGTGACAACAATCCTCAGACGCATTCACAATAGCATTCAGAGGATACCTACTGGAGAAATATTAACATTTCGTTCTGTTGGACTTCTGTACGAAGTATTATGATGGAATTTCCTAGCTATAACCCAGGTAATACCATTACTCTGATTAGTTTGTCTGCTAGTCTGAAGGCTTGTGTAGTTCCTGGTTTTACATATTCTCCTAAACTTTACACTGGTGGATTTTCTTTGTACTTAATGTTCCGGTTTCTAGATTTACTATTACACTGAGAACTACCTTCTTCTTTCATTCACCACTTGGTTGTCTGATTTGTTGTATGTGATAATTTGGAGAAATCCATTATCCAAGCTACATGAGCGTGTGGCTTATGCATGTACAGGAAATACATTTAGATTCATCCTGTATGATGTTAAACATTGGGGAGACTGACTACTTAGGAGAAATTCCTGAGAGCTACCAGTCTCTTGATAGCATCCAATTAACATTGATTATTTGGACCAACACTTTGAGTGCTTACCAAGATTGTGGTGAAACCACTTGGTTTGAGGAATGGCACCAGTTCACCTTGTCTGCATGATGTCTGCTTGAGGACAGACATGACTTAGGACATTCAATATCCCAGACAGATTCAGGGAAGGCATTTAATGTTCGACAGGACTGTGCGACCAGCCCTTCCGACAAGACAGTATGAATGAATCAGAAAGGGAGAGAGTAAGTGAGGTGAACTTATATGAAAAACACTCCATTACATAAATGTATGTGAATGATGTATGTTTTGAGCTATAGATGTTCTAAATAGTTTTATGAATATATACATATATATTTATTTATTTAGAACTGATATATGTTTATGTAACATGCCATCATATATCATCATACCATCATATATTATGACTTGAATGTATGTTTATATGAATGTATAGACATATGTGTTTGAGATGTGTAGACGTAGATACTACCCATCTCCGTTCGTTTCATTCCAGATCTCTTAGGAGCAATGGACAGTCAACAACCCATATCAGGAAGTGACTTAGCCTTGTGAAGGGACCAATTTGGACTCCTTCAATCTGACAGTGAACTGCGTCTCACTGGGGGAAGCATGACCTATGTGACCTCTTAAGTTACGTATACCATAATATAATCATCATCATCATATGATCATCAAGACTAGAAATAATAAACACAGTTGTTGTATTTTAAAACTCAATTTGTCCGTATAATTCTAAATGTTTATAAATGTTTGTGTAGCTTAAATAAGTACACACATTGTATCATTTAGTGGGGGTTCACACATATTGTCCAGAAGTAGGAATATATGTCAGGGAGGTACCTTGCATATGCAGTCCTAAGTAACCAGATTACGTTGCATAACTTAACTCCTCCTTTCTCACTTCTGGTGATACCAAGTACAGCCAAATCTATATAGATATATTCTATCTTCAACGAGCCACTTCTTGGCTGTTTTCTTGAGTATCAGGGACAGGTGTCTTAAATCAGCATAAAAGACACTTAGTTCCATGTTTTCTCTCTGGGATCTGGGGTGGTAATTAGTCCCATCTGACAGAGGTAAGGGATCTCAAACTGCATCCAGAACTAAACCCCAGTAGGAAGAAAATGAATTTGGCTGAGTGGTTGCCCATCTGGGATCTAACCCCAGCCAGTTGGTGACATATTGGTCTGCTCGTCCGCGATAGAATCCGGGAGTAAACCCTAGAACACTTTGGTTCGCTCGCAAGGAACGAACCTATTTCAAATCTGTTAGTCTGGTATTATTCTGGTCTGGCCCATGGATAGAACCTAGGTCATTCTCACTTACATTCTTAGCAGCATTAGTTAGTTATAATTTATTTCTAATGTAATAGCTTGCTTGTTTGTAGGCCAGATTTTGACACATTAGGACTTCTCGTCCATGACAGAATCAGAGAATAAATTCTAGACTATTGATTTTCATAATCCATTCTTTCATTCTTCACCCATTACATTTGCTAAGTATTAACTTAGGAATTTGTTTCTAGGGAAGTCTGTAGAATTTAAATAACTTGTTAAAAAGTTAATAATGGATAATATCATATGAGTTAATTTACATCATTCACCACTGTAGAATTAATAATCACATTAATTAGTGATATTAATTAGTTTATTGATGATTTACTTGATGATTTTTGATTACATGCTTTATCATTTGATTTAATCATGAATAATTTGATAATGCATAATTACTTCAGTGTATGACAGACTGCTTTGCATCAACTTTCTCATACAAATTCACTACTATCATTCTCATAGCAGTGTCGGTTCCTCTTGTCACTATCCTGTTCTAGTATAAATCTGACTAGCTCTGTAGGGTAATAATATAATTACTTGCCTGAGTTTAAGCTGAGAAGAGATCATGGATGCACGCACAGATTTCTTAGAGTCCGCTAGAGGATGGGGCATAAGGCTCGGCTTAATAGGAGAGAAGCTAGAACTATTTATAAGAGATGAAATGGCTTGGTGGGACAAAGAAGATGAACAAATGATGAAAAGACATGCAGAATGGGAAGCAGAGATGTGTCACGAAGCTGAAGAAGATGAGATGAAGAAGAAGCAAATTGAAATACTGAACGTGGAGGAATCTACCAGCTCGACTGAGGAAAAGCCAATCACTCAAGCCGAAACTCTGATAGAAAGCAGGGAAGCTGACCGTCACAAAGAAGAGGCATGCATTCCTTTGCAAATCCCCATGGCTCAGAAAAACAAAAACTTGCGCACAGAAAGGCAGATGCTTCCCTCCTCAATTCCGAAAAATAAACGGAATAGGAATAAATGTACCAAGAGTACAGTAAACAGTGATAAACGTGATAAATGTTTACACCGCAATGAAAGCGGATTAGCTGGCTTGGCAACCCAGCAATCTCAGGAGCTTCCTAAGACTTCCCAAAGGAGAAAAATCCAGGAGGAGGAGGAGGACCTGAGGAAAACTATTAAAGAGATCGAAGGCGAGACCTTACCCGATTCTTTTATTCCCTTCAGTTCAGAGAAACTAGGAGTGGAAATGAATTCAAGCTGAGACTGGAATGGATGTAAAACAGGATTCCATTGTTTCTCACGGTGTGGCCACACAAGATGAAACAATTATCAGTATGAATTACTTATCTCAGGTGGGAGATGACATTGAAAATGACACCCCACAACATTCACTTCTATTGGATTTGGCACAAGAAAACCAGACCAGGGAGAGAATACCTCAATTGGACTTGGCACAAGAGAGCCCGGCCATGGAGGAAAAACAAGACACGGAGGAGAATTCTTACGATGTCAGTATCTTGGAGTCTTTCGAAAAGGAAATTCAAGATAAAGAAAGCATTCATGTAGATTATACTACGGACTCTGATTCAGGGACGATAAACATGTTTGCTACCAACAAAGAAGAAAATACTTCTTTGGACAAGATGAAGGTAATACCTATCATCAACACAGCTGAAGCTAACAGGGGATCACAAGTTGATGGACTCTGCAGCGGAACAAACCAGGAGCGGTTGGTATATTCAACACTCGGGACCTTGTTTACCTTTCACTTCAACCAATGTTGGATGTGTAGAACAGCTGTTTATGTATACTTCTACAAGGAGTGATACAAATTCACATTTCTTGGGGAACAACAGGATTTCTCAAAGCTGGACAACTTCTACTAGCCTAATACTTTCAAACACAGATTCAAATGGAACTCTGTTGAAGAGGAACTCACCTGGATAAAGAATTATCGAGGGAAGAAAACTCTTAAATCAGGAGGGAGTAAACGGACGCCCTACCAAGAAAGAGGCAAGTATGAGTTGAATGCACATCATAAAATTATGATGTTTAGCAAATTTCCTGCCAAAAGGAGGAGATTAAAGGATTTTATTATGATCTTTGGCCGACGGAGGAAAAGAAAATGGAGCAACATTACTGCGACCAATTCTTTTAAGAAAACACTGATGGCACTTCCTCTGCTTATAGGACAAGGGCCAGAAATTGAGTGGACAATAACAGTCTCTCTGCTGGCGCAGGAGAATCTTGTTATACATTTTGCAATTTCCCGGCTGGGAAAAAGTAAAACCTCCAGAGGACAAGACATTACCGAGCAATAGCAATAGTTCCTGGTTTTACATATTCTCCCAAACTTTACACTGGTGGATTTTCTTTGTACTTAATGTTCCGGTTTCTAGATTTACTATTACACTGAGAACTACCTTCTTCTTTCATTCACCACTTGGTTGTCTGATTTGTTATTGTATGTGATAATTTGGAGAAATCCATTATCCAAGCTACATGAGCGTGTGGCTTATGCATGTACAGGAAATACATTTAGATTCATCCTGTATGATGTTAAACATTGGGGAGACTGACTACTTAGGAGAAATTCCTGAGAGCTACCAGTCTCTTGATAGCGTCCAATTAACATTGATTATTTGGACCAACATTTTGAGTGCCTACCAAGATTGTGGTGAAACCACTTGGTTTGAGGAATGGCACCAGTTCACCTTGTCTGCATGATGTTTGCTTGAGGACAGACTTAGGACATTCAATATCCCAGTCAGATTCAGGGAAGGCATTTAATGTTTGACAGAACTGTGCGACCAGCCCTTCCGACAAGACAGTATGAATGAATCAGAAAGGGAGAGAGTAAGTGAGGTGAACTTATATGGGAAACACATAAATGGAGGTGATTGTGTATGTTTTGAGCTATAGATGTTCTAAATAGTTTATGAATATATACATATATATTTATTTATTTAGAACTGATATATGTTTATGTAACATGCCATCATATATCATCATACCATCATATATTATGACTTGAATGTATGTTTATATGAATGTATAGACATATGTGTTTGAGATGTGTAGACGTAGATACTACCCATCTCTGTTTGTTTCATTCCAGATCTCTTAGGAGCAATGGACAGTCAACAACCCATATCAGGAAGTGACTTAGCCTTGTGAAGGGACCAATTTGGACTCCTTCAATCTGACAGTGAACTGCGTCTCACTGGGGGAAGAATGACCTATGTGACCTCTTAAGTTACGTATACCATAATATAATCATCATCATCATATGATCATCAAGGCTAGAAATAATAAACACAGTTGTTGTATTTTAAAACTCAATTTGTCCGTATAATTCTAAATGTTTACTAAATGTTTGTGTAGCTTAAATAAGTACACACATTATTGTATCATTTAGTGGGGGTTCACACATATTGTCCAGAAGTAGGAATATATGTCAGGGAGGTACCTTGCATATGCAGTCATAAGTAACCAGATTACGTTGCATAACTTAACTCCTCCTTTCTCACTTCTGGTGATACCAAGTACAGCCAAATCTATATAGATATATTCTATCTTCAACGAGCCACTTCTTGGCTGTTTTCTTGAGTATCAGGGACAGTGTCTTAAATCAGAATAACAGACATTTGTTTCACGTTTTCTCTCTTGGATCTGGGGTGGTAATTAGTCCCTTCTGACAGAGGTAGGGGATCTTAAACTGCATCCAGAACTAAACACCAGTAGAAGAAAATGATGTTGGCTGAGTGGTTGTCCATCTGGGATCTAACCCCAGCCAGTTGACGACATATTGGAGCTCGTCCGGGATAGAATCCGGGAGTAAACCCTAGAACACTTTGGTTCGCTCGCAAGGAACGAACCTATTTCAAATATGTTAGTCTGGTATTATTCTGGTCTGGCCCATGGATAGAACCTAGGTCATTCTCACTTACATTCTTAGCAGCATTAGTTAGTTATAATTTATTTCTAATGTAATAGCTTGCTTGTTTGTAGGCCAGATTTTGACACATTAGGACTTCTCGTCCATGACAGAATCAGAGAATAAATTCTAGACTATTGATTTTCATAATCCATTCTTTAATTCTTCACCCATTACATTTGCTAAGTATTAACTTAGGAATTTGTTTCTAGGGAAGTCTGTAGAATTTAAATAACTTGTTAAAAAGTTAATAATGGATAATATCATATGAGTTAATTTACATCATTCACCACTGTAGAATTAATAATCACATTAATTAGTGATATTAATTAGTTTATTGATGATTTTCTTGATGATTTTTGATTACATGCTTTATCATTTCATTTAATCATGAATAATTTGATAATGCATAATTACTTCAGTGTATGACAGACTGCTTTGCATAAACTTTCTCATACAAATTCACTACTATCATTCTCATAGCAGTGTCGGTTCCTCTTGTCACTATCCTGTTCTAGTATAAATCTGACTAGCTCTGTAGGGTAATAATATAATTACTTGCCTGAGTTTAAGCTGAGAAGAGATCATGGATGCACGCACAGATTTCTTAGAGTCCGCTAGAGGATGGGGCATAAGGCTCGGCTTAATAGGAGAGAAGCTAGAACTATTTATCAGAGATGAAATGGATTGGTGGGACAAAGAGGATGAACAGATGATGAAAAGACTTGCAGAATTGGAAGCAGATATGCGTCACGAAGCTGAAGAAGATGAGATGAAGAAGAAGCAAATTGAAATACTGAACGTGGAGGAATCTACCAGCTCGACTGAGGAAAAGCCAATCACTCAAGCCGAAACTCTGATAGAAAGCAGGGAAGCTGACCGTCACAAAGAAGAGGCATGCATTCCTTTGCAAATCCCCATGGCTCAGAAAAACAAAAACTTGCGCACAGAAAGGCAGATGCTTCCCTCCTCAATTCCGAAAAATAAACGGAATAGGAATAAATGTACCCAGAGTACAATAAACAGTCACAAACGTGATAAATGTTTACAGCACAATAAAAGCGGATTAGCTGGCTTGGCAACCCAGCAATCTCAGGAGCTTCCTAAGACTTCCCAAAGGAGAAAAATCCAGGAGGAGGAGGAGGACCTGAGGAAAACTATTAAAGAGATCGAAGGCGAGACCTTACCCGATTCTTTTATTCCCTTCAGTTCAGAGAAACTAGGAGTGGAAATGAATTCAACTGAGACTGGAATGGATGTAAAACAGGATTCCATTGTTTCTCACGGTGTGGCCACACAAGATGAAACAATTATCAGTATGAATTACTTATCTCAGATGGGAGATGACATTGAAAATGACACCCCACAACATTCACTTCTATTGGATTTGGCACAAGAAAACCAGACCAGGGAGAGAATACCTCAATTGGACTTGGCACAAGAGAGCCCGGACAAGGAGGAAAAACGAGACACGGAGGAGAATTCTTACGATGTCAGTATCTTGGAGTCTTATGAAAAGGAAATTCCAGATAAAGAAAGCATTCATGTAGATTATACTACGGACTCTTATTCGGGGACGATAAACATGTTTGCTACCAACAAAGAAGAAAATACTTCTTTGGACAAGATGAAGGTAATACCTATCATCAACACAGCTGAAGCTAATAGGGGATCACAATTAATGGACTCTGCAGTGGAAAAAACCAGGAGCGGTTGGTATACTCAACACTCAGGACCTTGTTTACCTTTCACTTCAACCAATGTTGGATGTGTAGAACAGCTGTTTATGTATACTTCTACAAGGAGTGATACAAATTCACATTTCTTGGGGAACAACAGGATTTCTCAAAGCTGGACAACTTCTACTAGCCTAATACTTTCAAACACAGATTCTCAATGGAACTCTGTTAGAGAGGAACTCACCTGGATAAAGAATTATCGAGGGAAGAAAACTCTTAAATCAGGAGGGAGTAAACGGATGCCCTACCAAGAAAGAGGCAAGTATGAGTTGAATGCACATCATAAAATTATGATGTTTAGCAAATTTCCTGCCAAAAGGAGGAGATAAAAGGATTTTATTATGATCTATGGCCGACGGAGGAAAAGAAAATGGAGCAACATTACTGTGACCAATTCTTTTAAGAAAACACTGATGGCACTTCCTCTGCTTATAGGACAAGGGCCCGAAATTGAGTGGGCAATAACAGTCTCTCTGTGGCGCAGGAGAATCTTGTTATACATTTTGCAATTTCCCGGCTGGGAAAAAGTAAAACCTCCAGAGGACAAGACATTACCGAGCAATAGCAATAGTTCCTGGTTTTACATATTCTCCCAAACTTTACACTGGTGGATTTTCTTTGTACTTAATGTTCCGGTTTCTAGATTTACTATTACACTGAGAACTACCTTCTTCTTTCATTCACCACTTGGTTGTCTGATTTGTTATTGTATGTGATAATTTGGAGAAATCCATTATCCAAGCTACATGAGCGTGTGGCTTATGCATGTACAGGAAATACATTTAGATTCATCCTGTATGATGTTAAACATTGGGGAGACTGACTACTTAGGAGAAATTCCTGAGAGCTACCAGTCTCTTGATAGCGTCCAATTAACATTGATTATTTGGACCAACATTTTGAGTGCCTACCAAGATTGTGGTGAAACCACTTGGTTTGAGGAATGGCACCAGTTCACCTTGTCTGCATGATGTTTGCTTGAGGACAGACTTAGGACATTCAATATCCCAGTCAGATTCAGGGAAGGCATTTAATGTTTGACAGAACTGTGCGACCAGCCCTTCCGACAAGACAGTATGAATGAATCAGAAAGGGAGAGAGTAAGTGAGGTGAACTTATATGGGAAACACATAAATGGAGGTGATTGTGTATGTTTTGAGCTATAGATGTTCTAAATAGTTTATGAATATATACATATATATTTATTTATTTAGAACTGATATATGTTTATGTAACATGCCATCATATATCATCATACCATCATATATTATGACTTGAACGTATGTTTATATGAATGTATAGACATATGTGTTTGAGATGTGTAGACGTAGATACTACCCATCTCTGTTTGTTTCATTCCAGATCTCTTAGGAGCAATGGACAGTCAACAACCCATATCAGGAAGTGACTTAGCCTTGTGAAGGGACCAATTTGGACTCCTTCAATCTGACAGTGAACTGCGTCTCACTGGGGGAAGAATGACCTATGTGACCTCTTAAGTTACGTATACCATAATATAATCATCATCATCATATGATCATCAAGGCTAGAAATAATAAACACAGTTGTTGTATTTTAAAACTCAATTTGTCCGTATAATTCTAAATGTTTACAAATGTTTGTGTAGCTTAAATAAGTACACACATTATTGTATCATTTAGTGGGGGTTCACACATATTGTCCAGAAGTAGGAATATATGTCAGGGAGGTACCTTGCATATGCAGTCATAAGTAACCAGATTACGTTGCATAACTTAACTCCTCCTTTCTCACTTCTGGTGATACCAAGTACAGCCAAATCTATATAGATATATTCTATCTTCAACGAGCCACTTCTTGGCTGTTTTCTTGAGTATCAGGGACAGTGTCTTAAATCAGAATAACAGACATTTGTTTCACGTTTTCTCTCTGGGATCTGGGGTGGTAATTAGTCCCTTCTGACAGAGTTAGGGGATCTTAAACTGCATCCAGAACTAAACACCAGTAGAAGAAAATGATTTTGGCTGAGTGGTTGCCCATCTGGGATCTAACCCCAGCCAGTTGAATCCAAGTAATAATGTAAAGAAACATACATTAAATATTTTCACTCCAAAGTTAATATAATTAACATATAATTGGTATGAATGTGGAGGTCTATGTGAAATATTCCTTATGAGGATTTACACTGCCTCTCATTCATTAACACATATATATACAGAGTGAAAGAAAGATGAGAGGACACAAAGCACTCATTCTTTCATTCCAACATCAATCTTCTTCTTTATTCGTTCACTTGAGTGCTGGGGTTGGGCTGTTAGCTTGACTGTGATTCGGTCAGAGTGCTAGATACATGGTCACAATGCGTTCGAATAATCACAGCAGTATAAATGCTGGACCAGTCATTGCTGCTAAACAGTTACACACACAATCTGTCTTCATGCCACGGACATATAAGATAAGAGGTAGAACCTTTCATTCTTCCGTCTCACATTCGCGTGTGTTGACGATTCGCTGTGGATTGGAACTAAGGCGACACATAGCCCACAGATCATAGTTTATCCTGTACTAATCCTGCTCTGAACGCAGTCAGAAAGCTAGTAGGATTTAGACTCAAGAATAGGAAACAGTCTGGGCATAAGTGAGCCTCTTTTCACAGCCTAAGACATAGTGTTTGTACAGCAACTCTTCTGTAAACGAAAGAGAGATGGAGTCAGATATCTACACTAGTGCTGACACAGAGTAGCCATTTTGGGACCGGGAGAAAGTTGGCGGCTATCTTCGGATAGAAGAATATATATATTCATTAGTGCCGAAACTTACACACACACACACTCTCATACATAAAGCTTTACCTGACTCATAAGTATGTGAATTCAGCCATAATTTAGTCTGAAGCATTCCCATGAATCAGGCAGAGGGACATACAGATCAAATGGACTCCTACTGAAACCACATCTGGCCTCATTGACTGGACGATCTGCATGTGCCAAATGTTAGCGTCTCTGGACCCAAAACTGTTCGCGCCGACGCGATTCTTCTAGGTTATCCCAATGAATAGATCAGGCTTCGACCACATGACCTGTCCATCACTGGGTGTCACAGCTATTAATAGTGCTGACACTACATTCCTAGCATTCCAATGCTCCCTAGTGCGAACGCTTTTGGAGAGAAGTGTGTTTTGTAGTTGTGCTGTGCAGAAGTGAACCAGACGGAGTGCGCAATAATGCGACAGTTCCTGAGACGAATGTTGTGAATTCCTTGGACTGCCTAAGTAACTAACAACGACTGTCTGAAAGTGGCTAATGAAACTAGAACATTATATACAAAAAAAAAAGAAAGAGAGAAACAGCTTTCTTTGGTCATGTGAAGAGAAGAGAGGCATTGGAGAACATCGTGACAACTGGAAAGATTGAGGGGCAGAGACATGCCAAGAGAAATGATGCTAGATGGATTGAGACAGTGGCATGGAGGAATATCATTAGCAGAGTTGATCCAGAACACCAAAGACTGAGATCTGTGAAAAGTCATGAACGCCTACTCAGCCAGCATGGCACTTGACTGTCCCCGTCTACCAACAAGGCAGCGATTTGAGGAGAAACTCTACGGGGATGTCAGCAAAGTCACGTTGACTGCTGCTTTATTGGATTCATTCATATCGATGTCTAAAGGTGTACAATAAAGAAGAATATTGTGACAAAGCCATGATAACCTTCTGTTTTGCATGATGTACACTAGTTGTCTATTTTCTTCAGTGTGTTTCATAATTTGATCTCTTTTCTGTGACGTTTATTCTTTGCATCTTGTGATAACACATCCTCATATCTACAATATGAGCACGGAACAAATTTTTAAAGAAAAAAAATCTTTCTTTTTTTTTTCCTACTGTCCTTCCTCCATTACCCTCTCTATTTTTCTTTCCTTCCTGCATTACCCATGATTTATTATGAGATACAGAGAAAAACATCTTGAGGTCTTCATATTTAGCATACCTACCCTAAATGTTGATTTTCAGGACATTTCATCAAGTGCCATGCCAGTAAGCGTGGGCGGTCATGTTTTGCCATCTCACTAGAGTCATGGATCAGCTCAGTGTTCTTGTCTCGACCATACAATGTGGCCAAGCCATCCAGGTATTTACTTCTCTGCCCTACCATAGTTCTCTCCCCCTTGATCTTGCCAGTTGTCACTAAGTTCTCCAATTTATTTCTTCTCATAACGTGACCAAAGAATTCTGACTGTCTACGTCTAATTTCTCTAATTAGTTCACGGTTTTCGTTTGTTTCTTGTAAGACTTGGTCATTGGTTTTTCTGTCTGTCCATGGTATTCTTTGCATTTTCCTCAGAAACCACATTTCCACAGCCATCAGATGTTTTTAGCTTGTCTGTTCATTGTCCACGCTTCACATCCATACAAAAGCTCAGGTTCTATGTAGCACCTCAACACTCTTTCTCGTTACAAATGACATCTTTTAATTGGTCAGTATGTTTTTCATCTTGCAAAAGGCTGCCTTCACCATGGCAATTCTTGTTCTTATTTCTTCAAAGCATCTCCCATCAGATGTTATGACTGTTCTTAGATAACTGTACTGATTCACTTGTTTAAGAATATTTCCATTTACTTGTATATTACATTGTCATATTCCCTTCTTCTTAGTGATGACCATAATCTGTGTCTTCTTACAATTTAATTCTAACCCAAGTTGTTCACTGTGTGCAAAAATTGCATCTACTACATGTTGCAGATTCTGCTCATTGTCTGCAATCAATACTGTATCATCCGCATATCTAATGTTATTTATGTTACGTCCCCCAATGATGATTCCTTTCAGACTGTCAACATTTCTGAAAATATTTTCACTGTATGAGGAAAAAAGATCTGGAGACATTACACATCCCTGTCTCACACCTCTCTTAATAGGCTGATATTGACCTACTTCATTATCAATCTTTATGGCAGCATTTCATACAAATAATATAATGCTCGCAGCAATCCCTATAAATTATATGGGGTGTTTGTAAAGTGTCACTACACTTTGTATGTAGAACAATTTGAAAAATGAAGTACATGACGCCCATAAAAAATGTGCTCCACAGTCCATCGTGACGCAATATGCAGTGAATAGCTGTCGTCTGCTGGGGTAATTCTTTGCACTCCAAACAAAATGGTGTTATCAATGGAAGAAAGTATTTTTTTTTCGGTTGAACAAGTGTTTCAAAATGGCAGTCAATATACACGGATGGTCGTTCAAATATTTATAGCAAGATTTAATGATAAACAACTCCCTCATCACATTACAGTTAAAATGTGTTGAATAAGTTATAATGAATACTTCGTTGGTACTTTCCAGCTTTCCCAAAACAGTGTTAGACCATAGCATTGACTATTATAACTAATTTAATGAATTCTTTAGCACATCTTTGATGACCTCATGTACTTAATTCTTCAAAGTTGTTCTACATACAAAGTGTAGTGAAACTTTATAAACACTCTGTATAATGCTTGAAGCAATCATCTCATACACTAGAAGTACACAACTGCTTCAGGAAGATATTACAGGACTAAGGTTAGAGTTCATTTTCCATGACCACAGATTGCACAATAATCCCTGGTATCATGAAGGCTAATAGACTTCAATGGCTGGGGCATATAGAAAGAATGGAAGATAATAGGGAAACAAAACTCGCTTACACTCAGGAAATAAATGACCGTAGACCCCGACCGAGGTAGACCAAGAAGACGGTGGAGAGATAATATATATACAGACCTACAAGCACTTGGAATCAACAACTGGCAAGAGAAGGTCAACCAGAGAGACGAATGGAGACGGATTGTATCTGCAGCAAAGAACCTCAATGGCTCGGAACGCTGATGAAGAAGAAGAAGAAGAAGAAGAAGAAGAAGAAGAAGAAGAAGAAGAAGAAGAAGAAGAAGAAGAAGAAGAAGAAGAAGAAGAAGAAGAAGAAGAAGACAGATTGCACAATGAAGCACATGTTATGTCGGCTATTATATATGCAGTAGTTCTTCAGATGAGGAGTGACTGGCTGAGCAGCTAGAATGACAGATTCTCCTTTGGGAGCCCAGTGTTCAAATCCTCAGTAAGGTATGAATCTAGGCTCCCCTCTACTGAAATTCCAGCATTAGACCTACACAATCAGAACAAGTTTCAGCATTAGACCCACACAAATCAGAACAAGGGTTTTACAGTGTGTATGGGAATTGTACTATAATTAGGTTTCAAAAATGCAAAAGGGAAAGACAAAGATAATGAGAATAAATCAAGCAAATAATAACCTGATCTCCCTCAAGAGGAGTAATCATACTCCTATTTAGGTAGCAATACACGCAAAGATGAAAGATGAAGAATGACTTGCACGATAAATTGGATTAAAGTGAGGAAGAGTTGCGCAATTCGTCGACCTCACTCTCTCGCCTGAGTCCATCTGAATCCAGTGGCAGGACAAGTCAAGACGACTGGAGATGAATACAGGTGCAGTGGATGACCAGGGCGCTCTACGTGCCTTGCCGTGCTCATTACGTTCCACAACGCTTTGCAGGTAAACGCTGTCTTGCCTGTTGAATCAGGAATGATTTCTTCCGCGCAGTCTGCCGGATCCTGTCTTCACATGCTGGGTAGGCATACCCTACTTCACCGCTTGGTTTGACACCAAATCGGCTACCCGCGCCTGGTTTAGCCAGCCTCTCACAGTTGTTGCCCGGGGGGTGACCGCTGTCGCATGCTGACAGCTACTAGGAGCCACAGGCGTGAGCTGGGTGTCAGGCTTGGACCAGTGGGGGATGGGTCCTGAAAAGGACATGAGAGTCATCCTTACCAAAGGTGCTACCAATGCCTGACACCCCGTACCCCCCAAAGATAGGGGAACAGAAACAGATATTAAAATAAGAATACAAAAGGCAAGAAGATCTTTCATAGCAGAAGGACATATGTGGAAGTCAAAAGACATTGAAGCTAGTACCAAACTGCAGCTCTGGTGTTGTATGTCAGACATAGAGCATGAGCTGACACAAAAGCCATACCAACATCTCATTGCTAAGGCCAGGCTAAGTTGAGGACAAGCACATTACACCGGTCACAAACACAAGAGAAATCATACCTTCTGTAACTTGTCCTTATTCTCTTGCAAGACTGACTGGGTGTGCAGGAAAGCCTTGGCCACCAACATTCTGGCCTCCTATCAAACAAACACACATTGTAATTGAAAATAATGTTTTCTCATAGTGAACTTGAATAATGAAGACACAAATATAAGGGGCGTTCTTTTTAAATCCGTTCGTGCTGCACTGCACGTAATTGCGAACGTTGAACATGATCATGTCATAGTCATGTGATAAGTACTGATCAATGAATAAAAGAGCATGTGCTTATCATTCCATGATGTATAGGTTCTGTTTCTGACTGTTGAGAAAATGGCCGGGTTCATCCAAAATCCGTCCAAAGAGTGGTGATTCAGTTTCTTTCATTTGAAGGATGTTGACCAGCGGATATTAATCAAAGAATGCAGGCAGCGTACGGTAACAAATGTGTGTCGAAGACAACAGTGACAGACTGGGCATGAATGTTTCGGAAAGGACGTCAGTTCACGACAGATCTTCGGTGGCCGGGTCAATTGCATATTGTTGCAACAGAAAAAACCATCGCCAAAATTGATGCAGCAGAGCAGATGAAGCGTTGTTAAAGCATACGTTCGCTAGCAAAAGAATTTGATGTGTCAGTTGGGATAATTCAAAAGGTCATTCATAAGAAACTGCAATATCAGAAGGTGTGTTCACAGTGGCTACCACAGATGTTGACCAACCACCAAAAAGAGGAACGCATGGGATGGTGTTTGAACCACTTGCTGAGTTACAGAGTGGAGGGTGATGCATTTCTCTTCCGCATAGTGGCAGGCGATGAATCATGGTGTCACCACTTTGAGGCAAGCAGCAAAAGAGAGAGAGCATGCAATGGAAGCATGCTGGATCACCAAAACCCAAAAAATTCAAGTTACAGGTTTCCGCTGGTAAGGTTATGCTGAGTGCACTTTTTGACCATGAAGGGCTATTGTTGGCTGACTTTAAAGAACCTGGTGTCAACTCTACCCACTAATTGCAAACACTAGACAAGCTGCAAAAAGCTCTCAAGGGGCAACGATTTCACACAGATGCAGACACAATGAACACGGTAAACACTTGGTTCAGTGAGCAACCACAATCATTTTTTTGCGGACGGCATTCGCCGTCTACCTAAGCAATGAGATGCTTGTGCCTGAATGCCTATGGCGACTTCTTCTATGCACCAACCCATGGTGCATAATTCATTCAAAATGAATGCTTTGTTTAATTCTACCACACCTGTTAATGTTTCTTTCATGCTTTTGTAATAAAGCCATTGGAACAGGTTTCAAATGAATGTCCCTAATAACTCTAGTTTGGACACCTGTACAAGCTTCTGTCAGTACACAAACAATATATTAATAATTTATTGCCTGGCATATTTCACTGCATAAATAGTTAGACAGATAATGGGCTAATGAAGCTCATAAACTGTGGAAGGAAATCCATCTACGAGAAGGACACACAGAATGCCTAACCACTACTGCCTTGGGGAAGTTCTTGTAAGATCAAAGGCTATGGCAACAAAGCCCAACAGCAACAGAGTCCACAAGCCCAGGAAGGCAACCTACAGATGGGAGGAGGAATCCAGAATAGACATCTCAATCATCAAAATAGGAAGATCTATTTGCACTGCGGCTGTTTCTTGCTTGATTTCAAATCCCCCACACACACTGTATGTAAATGTCCCATTTTGTCTTCCATGGCCTGGTTCTGCTTCTATTAGTCTGGGAGCTTTCATGTAGGCTCTAAATCATCATGGCCTGGAGAGAATGTTGGGGCCAGGAGTAACTAGAGGGTCCAGAGTAAAACTCAGTACTCCGAGGACAAGCCAGGCAGACACATAATCAGAGTATAACTGGTACCATTAATATTGGCACGTTTCACTGGTTGTTGAAGATGAGGACGGAGGGCATCTCAGAATGTCCCAGTTGTACCACTCAACTCATGATAGTTAGTTGCATATCCTTTACAGGATGTTGCAGTCAACCCCAGCATTTTTGGCTGTTTGTGATTTTTTGGCAAGTCTATGTTCAGTAGTCTGCCATTGCCTTCTGAACGACTGGCACTCATACCATTTTATTAAAACCAACACAAGGCATTCTGCTTCCAAATTGCCAGCAGCTGTGTTTTGAAGGCAGTATACGGGGTTACGAATTTCATTTGTAACCCCTTCACCACATCACTATCTTAGTTACTGTCCTGTCCAGCTCTAAATAGGTATTGGCTGTTCCATAGCAGAAATTGCTGCTGGGATGTCAAATGTAGGTCTTCATATATTCTAGGTCACAAAATATGAGGTGAAGTTAGCCAGTCCCTTTCCAATATTCCCAGCAATTTGTCCTGTAAATAAACTATACTGTTCCATTCTGTGTAGTCAGATATCTGTGTACAACTGCAGATAATGTCTACCTAGAGAACCTCAGTGGTATCTTTATTGCTACTTCTTTAGCAACATTATTAGTTACGATAAGTAGGTCCAGTCATTCTTTAAATGTGAGGTGTGCATAAAATATAAACCCCACGATCATCATGTGCCATGTGGATAAGCGTGGGTGATCATGGTTCAATATCTTACACACTCACCAAAGTCTTGGATCATGTCTGTGTTCTTATCCCAACTATGCCATGTGGCTTTGCAATCCAGGTATTTATCTCTCTGCACTCTTCTCTCATTCATTTTGCCAGTTATCACTAAATCTGCTAATTTATTTCTTTTCATAACATTTGGTTTCATTTGTTCCTTGTTGAACTGTCTCATTCATTTTTCTGTCAACAAAAATACTGCATGTTTAATAAACTAAAGATGGGAGATACTGATGAATTTACTGTGGAACTGCAAAAATGACAGCTAAACAGATAGAGAAAACAATTTTGGCCTACACCTGCTCCATTTGAAGACAAGATCTATGGTGATATCAACAAACTCAAGTTGATTGCTGCTTTCTTTGGACTCATTCATATAGGTGTCGAAAGACGTACAAAGAAGAAGAAACACAAACTAAAACAAATTTTAAAAAACCCTCACAAAATGTAAATATGAGAAGACTTTAACCACGAACACTTACTTCATCAATTAGTGACGCCAGTCTCTGACCGTAAGGTTTCAGACCCAGCTTTTCATCATCCTCTGGAAATGACAGATGACCTATTTGAGCATTCATACCAAAAGAACGAATCTGGTTGTACGCCATTTTGGTTACCCTTTGCAGATCATCTTGAGCACCTAGGAGCCAGATAATTAAATAGATCAGCCCACAGACACTAACAAAGCATTTAAGTTAAGGATACCAACTATCAGAAGAACATTGTTAATGACTTGGACACAACTGTACATTGTTAATGACTTGTACACAACAACTATACATTGTTAATGACTTGGACACAACAACTATACATTGTTAATGACTTGGACACAACAACTATACATTGTTAATGACTTGGACACAACTGTACATTGTTAATGACTTGTACACAAAAACTATACATTGTTAATGACTTGGACACAACAACTATGCATTGTTAATTACTTGGACACAACTGTACATTGTTAATGACTTGTACACAAAAACTATACATTATTAATGACTTGGACACAACAACTATACATTGTTAATGACTTGTACACAACTGTACATTGTTAATGACTTGGACACAACTGTACATTGGTAATGACTTGTACACAAAAACTATACATTGTTAATGACTTGGACACAACAACTGTACATTGTTAATGACTTGTACACAACTGTACATTGTTAATGACTTGTACACAAAAACTATACATTGTTAATGACTTGGACACAACAACTGTACATTGTTAATGACTTGTACACAACTGTACACTGTTAATGACTTGGACACAACTGTACATTGTTAATGACTTGTACACAACTGTACATTATTAATGACTTGTACACAACTGTACATTGTTAATGACTTGGACCCAAAAACTATACATTGTTAATGACTTGTACGCAACTGTACATTGTTAATGACTTGGACACAACTGTACATTGTTAATGACTTGTACACAAAAACTATACATTGTTAATGACTTGGACACAACGACTGTACATTGTTAATGACTTGGTCACAACAACTGTACATTGTTAATTACTTGGACACAACTGTACATTGTTAATGACTTGTACACAAAAACTATACATTGTTAATGACTTGGACACAACAACAATACATTGTTAATGACTTGGACACAGCTGTACATTGTTAATTACTTGTACACAACAACTATACATTGTTAATGACTTGGACACAACAACTATACATTGTTAATGACTTGGACACAACAACTATACATTGTGAATGAATGTCATGTTACACAACAACTATACATTGTTAATGATTTGGACACAACAACTATACAATGTGAATGTCATAACTATACAACGTTTTTGTCAAAGTACACAACAACTATACATTGTTAATGACTTGGACACAACAACTATACAAGTTCCAGCACAACAATTATACATTGTTAATGACTTGGACACAACAATTATACAATGTGAATGTCATGTTACACAACACTATACATTATTAATGACTTGGACACAACAATTATACAATGTGAAAGTCATGGTACACAACAAGTATACATTGTTAATGACTTGGACACAACAATTATACAATGTGAATGTCATATTACACAACAACTATACATTGTTAATGACTTGGACACAACAATTATACAATGTGAATGTCATAGTACACAACAACTATACATTGTTAATGACTTGGACACAACAATTATACAATGTGAATGTCATAGTACACGCTACAATACACAACAACTATACATTGTTAATGACTTGGCACAACAATTATACAATGTGAATGTCATAGTACACAACAACTATACATTGTTGATGACTTGGACACAACAACTATACAATGTGAATGTCATAGTGCACATTACAATACACAACAACTATACATTGTTAATGACTTGGACACAACAACTATACAATGTGAATGTCATAGTACACGGTATAATACACAACAACTATACATTGTTAATGACTTCAACACAACAACTATACAATGTGAACATCTTAGTACACACTACAATACACAACAACTATACATTGTTAATGACTTGGACACAACAACTATACAATGTGAATGTCTTAGTACACGCTACAATACACAACAACTATACATTGTTAATGACTTGGACACAACAACTATACAATGTGAATGTCATAGTACACTACAATACACAACAACTATACACTGTTAATGACTTGGACACAACAACTATACAATGTGAATGTCATAGTACATGGTACAATACACAACACCTATACACTGTTAATGACTTGGACACAACAACTATACAATGTGAATGTCATAGTACACTACAATACACAACAACTATACATTGTTAATGACACAGTACACTACAATACACAACAACAACAACTCTACAATGTGAATGTCATAGTACACTACAATACACAACAACTATACACTGTTAATGACTTGGACACAACAACTATACAATGTGAATGTCATAGTACATGGTACAATACACAACACCTATACACTGTTAATGACTTGGACACAACAACTATACAATGTGAATGTCATAGTACACTACAATACACAACAACTATACATTGTTAATGACACAGTACACTACAATACACAACAACAACAACTCTTCAATGTGAATGTCATGGTACACAACAACTATACATTGTTAATGACTTGTACACAACAACTATACAATGTGAATGTCTTGGATTCAGAAACAATACAACGTAAATGTCATGAACAACAAACACTATACAATATTAAGTACAAGCTGCACCTACCTGTTGACAAATGGTTAAAAATCAGGCTCTCCGCTGCTCTTCCACCCAGCGTCATGCACATGCGCTCAAATAACTGTAACAACGACACTCCCATTATATGGACAATATAATAAATAACTGTCACGACAATACTCCCATTATATGGACAATATAACAAATAACTGTCACGATGACACTCCCATTATATGGACAATATAACAAATAACTGTCATGACAACAAATAACTGCCACAACAATACTCCCATAATATGGACAATATAACAAATAACTAACGACTACACTCCCATTATATGGGTAATATAATAAACTAATTTTTTTTAAATTTTTTTTTCCGCATATCCTTTACAGGACATCGCTGTCAACAGCAGCATCTTTCAGCTGTCTGTTGATTTCTTGGCATGATTACGCTCAGTAGTTTGCCATTGCTTTCTGAGCGGCCGGCTCAGTTATCCCGCAAGTCACCAGCGGGGGTTGAACCGCTTCCAGCTCTCATTCGCTACAAGACTCTGCGTGATAAACAGGGTTACGGAGAAAGTGTTGTAACCCCTCGGCCAGAGAGACCGGCAATAAACTAATAACATTATTAATTTTCTTTCTATTTCTACTTATAAATCAAATATTAAAATATAAAAGCACTTTCCAGCTGTGTATGAAAATATGTAGGTGTATCATTTGTTCTGGTTACGCATCTTCCTGTGGAGATGATCAATTCTGGGTTTGGTGGAAATCTCTACACCAACTTTCCTCCAAAATATATGCAGCCCTTTTCAGCAGTTTTTCGGACTCAAAGTCTTCCAGAACATTCACAACCAACCACCAACTAAATGTCTGACGGTGAATAAGTGCAACTTCTTCTTTCTCATTTCTGGTAAACAAAATATACTGGTGGAACTGTGGTTATACATATACTCTTATACATTTTTTTCTGTTTTTTTTTAATATACCCTTTTTTTACAGGACATCACTGTCAACACCAGCATTTTACTGTTATTGTTGTCTTGGCAAATTTACGTTCAATAGCTTGCCACTGCTTTCTGAATGAACGTCTCCCTTATCAATTTGTTAAAACCCAGCGCAACGCGGTCTGCTGCCAAATTGCATGCAGCTGTGTTTCGAACACGAGTAAGCAGGATTACGAACCATGTCCATAACCCCTTCACCATGGAGACAGCCACTCTCATACATAGATCTGACATATTTGTAAGCCATCTGCCTATACTACAGACGTCAGCATGGAATTTGGGACCAGATATGCCTTCCATCTTTGATTCTCACTTTAGTGCTCAGACTGCAGTTTTTCTATTTCTTCCTTTATTCACTTGAGATAAATTGTCCACATTAGCAATGTTGGTAGCTATGATTTGTGGCCAATCCAAATTACTTGCTGTCTTTTGATAAAGTCTAACACTGGTAACACATTTGGTTTCCTAATATCATGTAAGTCCAAGGAAACAAGAAAAAGACAAAAATACATCAAAACCTATAAGAAAGGACTTTTTAAATAATACACAAGGATAATATAAAACAATTTTCTTCACGGCTGCGGGCGATTTGGCAGCGGACAACCTTGCATCGATTTTCATACAATGGCATGAGTGCCTGTTGTTCAGAAAACAATGAATACTGAACGTAAACTTGTTAGGAAATCACAGAGTCAAATAATGCGGGGGTTGACTGCGACATCCTGTAAGGGATATGCAACTAACTTTAACTTCTTCTGCTTATAGTCCATGCTATGTGGTTCTGACCATCAAGTCTGTTCACGGCCTACTGTCTCATATACTGTCAATCATTTCTGGTAAAGATGTCTTCCATGCCATCATGCTAAACTGTCTAGTATTTACTCTCTTCCCCTCCAACTTTCCTGTGATCAAACTTTCCCCTTCTCATGACGTGCCCAAAAATGTTGTCGGACTTCTTTATTCACTTTTATTTTCCAATTTATCTTTGTTATGCTTTTAATCTGTCTGTGGTTTATCATTCTTCTATAAAACCACATCTCTTTAGCTTCCATGTAAGTGCTCAGTAGTCTGCTAATCGTCCATGATTCACTTATATACACCAGGATTGACTTGACATAACTCTTAACAACTTTTTATTCTCACCTCAATTATAGAAAGTGATTAAACATCTTACCTCTTCTTGAGAATAGAGTTTCTGGTCTGACGGCAGATAATGAGCAAAGCCTAGGGCATTGTTTGTCCTTGGCACAATGGAAATCTGAACATAAACAAACAGAAGTCACATTCAAGAAAATTAAAGGTATCTTATGCAATAAGTCATTGTCACTGGACGTCAGAAACAGAGTGCTGAAATGTTACATAGAACTTGTATTGCCATATGACAGAGAATCATGAAATGTGAATGAAAAAATTAGGAAGAGTCTCAATGAATATATTCTGAAAAAGTAAAGAACAACTATATCATTGTTCAATGTAGTCACAACTGCGCTCATTTCAAGTCCCCAAGTGCCAATAGAGTGCTTGGATTCTTGTAGAAAAATGTTCTCTTGTCGCGTATGTAACCACTCATGTACCACCTGCTGTACCTCTTCACAGAAGTCATGCCGTTGTGAAACTTCATACTCCATTCATACACTTGCTGGATCTTCATCCGCCAATGAATATCTATAGGTTTCAACCTTCACTGATCATAAAATGGACAACAGAACGCTGTTCCTCTTTGGTGCATGTCAAAAGTGGGATGGCCATCTTTAAACTGTCCTTATGCTGTTACTGTGTTCATCTGCACTATGATGTCACATGCTTAACATTTTTTACATCCTTAACAACAATATTGACAGGTTACAAGACAATGGCATGGTTATTGTATTTTCTATCACACTTTTAAGTTGTTTTATTTGAAGCTCCCCTCAAATCAGAGACACAATAGCCCTAGAAATGATTTCAACAAACTTACTCTCAATAAAGCATCTGTATATTTCAGCAGCCAGCCAACCAAGGCGTGCCCTGACTCATGGTAGGCCACCATTTTCTTCTCCGAGGGAGACAGCAAGCTGGTCTTCTTTTCTGCACCTAGTGGTTTTTAAATTTAAGAGCAAACCAAATTTTACATTCTTCACAATCTAACAAGATGCTTAGCATATCCTTTACAGGATGTCACAGTCAACCCCAGCATTTCTGGGCCAATTATAATTTCCTGGCAACTTTACTTTCAGTAGTTTGCAATTGTTTTCTGAACGTCCAGCACTCATACCATTGTATGACAACCAGCACGAGAAGGTATGCTACCAAATCACTATCAGCTGTTTTGAACGCTGCATGGGGGACTGCAAATTGTGTTCATAGCTCCTTTGCCACAGTGCTGGCATGCTTATTGAGAACCTCTACTAACAGCTGCAACAGACTGACAATCTGATTAACTGACAATTTTTATACCTGGAATAGACTGACAATGTGATTAACTGCCAGCTTCAGCAGCTGCAAAAGACTGATAATCTGATTAACTGACAATTTTAATATCTGGAATAGACTGACAATGTGATTAACTGCCAGTTTCAACAGCTAGAATAGACTGATAATCTGATTAACTGCCAGCTTCAACAACCAGAATATATTGACAATGTGATTAACTGCCAGCTTCAACAACCAGAATATATTTACAATGTGATTAACTGACAGTTTCAACTGCTGAAATAGACTGACAATGTGATTATGACAGTTTCAACAGCTGAAATAGACTGACAATGTGATTAACTGACAATTTCCACTGATGGACAACCGTGAAACTGATAACATTGATGACTGATAGGTTCCAGATCAAAACAACTCATGTTTAATGAAGATGAACAATTGTAATCTTTGAGAATGATGCCATGTCTGTCCTGAGTGAAGACAGTGTCAAAGACACATACACAAAATAGCAAGCCATAAGAAACATGTGCCTTTTTTTTAAATAACAGTGGCAGTGTGTGTGTGTGTGTGTGTGTGAGAGAGAGGGGGAGAGAGAGGGAGAGAGAGAGAGAGAGAGAGAGAGAGAGAGAGAGAGAGAGAGTGTGTGTGTGTGTGAAAGAGAGAGAGAGAGAGAGAGAGAGAGAGAGAGAGAGAGAGAGAGAGAGAGAGAGAGAGAGAGAGAGAGAGAGAGGAAAGAAAAAAGAAAGAAAGAAAGAAAGAAAGAAAGAAAGAAAGAAAGAAAGAAAGAAAGAAAGAAAGAAAGAAAGAAAGAAAGAAAGAAAGAAAGAAAAAGAAAGACAGACAGGCAGGCAGGTAGGCAGGCTGGCAGGCAGGCAGGGAGGGAGGAAGGGAGGGAGGAAGGAAGGAAGGAAGGAAGGAAGGAAGGAAGGAAGGAAGGAAGGAAGGAAGGAAGGAAGGAAGGAAGGAAGGAAGGAAGGAAGGAAGGAAGGAAGGAAGGAAGGAAGGAAGTAGCACAAACATTGCAATCTCAAATACCCAATACCTTGCTCGTTTTCCATCTACCACCTTGCTTTGGTACTATAAAACAAATCTTCAAATCAACTCTATGTTGCGGCCAAAATATACTTAAAACGGTTAAAGGCAAGGGAATCGATTTCATTACAATAGGTTCTATCCAACAAAGGCAACAGTGACTTGGTTCTTGTTGAATAATCATATTGTCAACACTCCAACACCAACTGTAAATCTGTGTTCAGAGACGGTGGAAAGAATGCAGGCAATGAATTACCTGCGGATAAGGTTTGATCGAAGCCTTGCTTATAATGAGCACATAGACCAGGTGATAACAAAGGCCAAGCGGGGTTTGGCTGCGATGCGGGTGATGGCGGCAGCAAACTGTGAGCAGTACCATCTATGTCTTCTGTACAAGGGGCTGGTCTTGTCTGTTTTTGAGTATGCAATGGCAATCCTGACTCTCAATCGTAAGCAGATAGAAAGGATGGAAAGGATACAGAATGAAGCTATGCACATTATTCTTGGATGTACAAGAGGTACAGCATGCAGGGCGATGCGCTACCTTCTTGATTTTCCAACCATTGAAGACAGAATACAAGTTTGCAGAGCACACGCCTACCTCAGAGATAACACAAACACACAACATCCACTGCATAGTGAAATTATGAAGGTGAAGGGCAGCAGGTTAAAAAGAGGACGGTCGTGGATGGGTCAAGCCGAAGACATTCTTCAACAGGTGTGTTCACATGAGGACTTAGAACCTGGCGAGGAGTGGGTACAAGTGCCAACAGATTTCTGCACATCCTTTTCAGTTTGCATCCAACTAGATAGAAAATGCAGACAAGATAATCCGGCTGCTGTGGAGGCTGAGGTACAAGCGTTGATTTTTGAGAATTCGCTAGACGGTGATGCTGTCATCTACATAGATGGGTCGGTCCTCCAACATGTGAGAAGCTCATGGGCCTTTACGGAGGACTCTGGTGCTTTCACTGAAACCACAAGTAGCCTGACTATGGAAGTCATGACAGTAAGTAAAGCAATAACATGGCTCGAGACACAGACATTCACTAGGGCATGTTTCCTTAGCGACTCAATGAACATGATCAAGAGGATAGAGGAGGGGTCGATCCGAAGAAAATGGTTGCTGCCTCTGGAGCGGTCTCAGCTGGCAAAGATTAGTTTCATCTTCATGCCAGGGCATGCGGGAGTACAAGGAAATGAGCGGGCTGACAAGCTCGCAGGTGAGGCTACGGTGGAGGGCGGACTTGCCATGGACCAGGCTGACATTCTGAATGCTCTACGAGATGTAAGACTTTTGCGTGAACCAAGTGATGACTGTGAATCTACAACCATGGCCAGACTGCGAGAACAGCAAATTAAAAGAGGGGTGGCCAAACAAGAACACTACGCAGGAAGCCAAAGAAGATTGATAAACCAACACAGAACTGGTGTCGTTAGCCACTACACGCTGCGGGATTTGCTGAGGAGGGGATCCGAGCACTTATGGACTGAATGGTTCTATGTGCAATGAGGATGATCTGTTGACTAACTAGGTTCTATCCGAAAAGGTTTGGCCTTCTTTCTGTAGAGTGGCCTGCCAAAAGCTTTGCACAGATCAAACTCATTCACTCCAGCGACTACACCCTGAGGTCTCAGAAAAACATGTACCCATGAAGCAAATAATTAAGTTTAAAAAAAACCAAAAACAAACAAACCAATGACATTTGCAGCATGAGGCAGGCGGCTCCACTCTTCCGTCAGAAACCCTTGAACAAAACATACTATTGAAAAAACAAATACCCTGATGGCTTGTCCTCCGACACCAGGTTAAGTAACTTGCATATTTTGTATGGAGTTATATCAATATGCCGGCTCTGTGGCGAAGGAGTTATGGATGCAGTTCGTAATCTCGCATACCGCGTTCGAAATAGAGCTGCGGGCGATTTGGCAGCAGAACACCTTGCGATGAATTTTTTTATAAAATGGTATGTGTGCCGGTCGTTCAGAAAGCAATGTTAACTTCTGAACATAAACTTGCCAAGAGATCACAAACAGCCAAAAAATGCTGTAGTTGACTGTGACGTCCTGTAAAGGATATTCAATTACCCTTTTTTTAATATCAATGTCAGTTTACTGTTAGTGTGCTGATAAAAGCTCTATGTATGTATAAGTAAACTTTTGTTTGTGATTGTGAGTGAGTATATGTGTATGCGAGTGTCATTTGTGTGTTATTAGTGGGTGCTTAACTGTGAGAGTTTGTGTAAACGATGTAAGTATGTGTTCAGGTATGAATGTGCATGTATATGTGGGTCTGACTGTCTGCCTGTCTCGTAACTTGACTGTGTGCCCAATTTGTTACTCTTTGAAAATAAAGATTGTTCATTCGTAATATGCATCGCTTACATTCACAACTTTCATTTGACAATGCTTTTGCTCAATAATTAATTGATGTACGAAAGATGAGTATTGGAAAAGCCTGCACGCACAATTTGTGACCCTTTGAAAATAAAGTTTGTTCATTCATTCTAGCCACAACTTTAATTCTGTCACTTGTAAATCTTAAACTATTAATAAAATTAGTGGAAATGCGGTAAAGCTGTGGAAATGTAAACAATGTAAAATAACATATAAAGTAATGCAGTTTTACATAACAGAATTACAAAAAATACAGTAATTCTTTTCTGTAGAACTGCATTACTTTGTGTTACTTGTATAGCTTACCAATTCCATTTATCGTTTTCGTTGCTTTACTAATTGTATTTCTACAGCACAATTTGTGACCCTTTGAAAATAAAGTTTGTTCATTCATTCTAGCCACAACTTTAATTCTGTCACTTGTAAATCTTAAACTATTAATAAAATTAGTGGAAATGCGGTAAAGCTGTGGAAATGTAAACAATGTAAAATAACATATAAAGTAATGCAGTTTTACAGAACAGAATTACAAAAAATACAGTAATTCTTTTCTGTAGAGCTGCATTACTTTGTGTTACTTGTATAGCTTACCAATTCCATTTATCGTTTTCGTTGCTTTACTAATTGTATTTCTACAGCTGTCCTACTGTTCCACCAATGTAATTCTTCTCTGTACACTTACCTGCAATCACCCTCTCTACAGCATATTCAAAATCGGCTCTCTCGACAAATGACTTCTTGTAACGCGAGGCGTGGATGGCGGCTTCATTACATATGTTAGCGATGTCTGCACCTGTAGGCAAAATGTTCAGCTTGGTTACGATTGTTCTGTACATATACAATTTACACCTACATTCTGATTACTTGCTTACACATGTTTTGTAGATATACAATTTACACCTACATTCTGATTACTTGCTTACACATGTTTTGTAGATATACAATTTACACCTACATTCTGATTACTTGCTTACACATGCTTTGTAGATATACAATTTACACCTACATTCTGATTACTTGCTTACACATGTTTTGTATATACATAGTTTACATCAACATTCTGATTATACTGTGGTATTTATTTCTTCTTGGCCCTCAACCAACTCACTCTATGCCATCCTATCTTTTCCTATCCCTTGCAGCTCACTCACCGTCCTCCCCATATTATTCATCTATTCTGATTCTCTTTTCCTTGTGTATTTAGGTCTTCCTCTATTTCATTTTTCCTGTGGGGTTCATACATAGACTTCCTAGTTATACTATTTTCAGGTTTTCTCACTGTGTGTCTTATCCAGGACTTTTGTCTTTCCCCTCAACTATTATTTCACTGGCACTGGTCTCATTCTATCTATGAACTCTACTTTAGTGATTCTGTAATACTTTTTAGTCTTATTATGTACAGACATCAGCTGATAAATGTTTGTAGTTTATTACTAATTGTTGAATTCATTCTCCATTCTTCTTATCCATGCAGCCGTACTGAATTGAGGTCAGAGTTAACCATTATTAAGCAGTAGCAAAAGCCAGAAGGAAAATAGCCATCCTGAGAAAACTAGGTGGAACCACATGGGGAGCCAATGGGAAAATACTTAGCAAAGTTTATCAACAGAACATATGACTGCCATGTAGCTATGAGCAGGCATATGGTACCAGTATTAGGTACTAATAGAAGGCCTACAGTACAGCTAGTGATCAACAAGAATAGAGTTAACAATCACCCCACAAACGTGTTGAGTGATAGTAAGGTTATCACGAGAGAAAGGAGATCACTCAAGACTCCATGAATTTGGAGAGGACGGAAGTGGGGTCACGGTGAAGAAGGATAAATGGTCAGTTAGGTTGGAACTGCAGTGTTGGCTGGTTGTGAAAACTTATGCAGGCGTTTCTGAACATCATGCAGAGTATTGAAGGCTGTCAAGTATAATTATCAACATGCCTCTGGACAGAATAAAATTTCCAGTCAACGCAATATGTTGCATCAACGAAGAATAAGCTGGGTTGTCGGTGTCAACAGGTGACAGCTCTCTCTCGTCCAAGATGGCCTGCAGCAGAAACAACCGTAAGTTGGTCTGACATTTAAGCCTATACGTTAGCGCTAGTGGTGGTGTAGGAATCAAAACAATAGTCAACGGCACATATTAATATTGACAGTTATTCCATTCGTTACATGTTTATTGTTGGATACATCCACGCTTCTATGTATCGGGAGCACGATGTCATTTGGTGTACATTGGGAGATAACAATATCCAGAATAAAGACACTGTGCAATTCTAGGATTTTGGGTTCCTTCTACTACAATTGCTGCGTGTTTGTGTGTCTCATGGAAATTGTCAGCTACTTGCTCGACAAGCCCTAGAAGTGAAGCAGGAGTTTGGCAACGACCACACCTGAAATGCAGGTCAACTGCGTGGTGTTCAGCATAACAAACCACACTAAAAGAGCTGAACAAGGTGCAATATCAAGCACTTAGAGTCACCACAGTAGGGATGAGATCAACCCCTACAGTGGAAAAGGAGAAGATGGGGAGGACACAAGCACTGAGAGAGCGCAATGATACAAAAACGCTAATACAAGCAGAAAAGTTCCTCAGCTTGCCTGGTCACACAATGAAGAACAGATTTGAAAACTTAGCTATGGGGCGGTTGAAAAGAAGCAGTTGTATCCACTAAGCTAAATGACTCTGCAAAGAAACCACCAATCTGCCCACAGTTGGTATCCCCCTGAAAACTATTCCAGAGCGAATCCCATGGAAAGATGAATATAGACAATCACTACAAATCCAGACAAAAGTGAGAGGAATATTTGACAAGGAAGAACAGAACAGTGTACAGCGCAGAACAGCCACTCTCAGCTTCCTTGATGAAGAATACCCACAGGACCTCTGGATGCGAGTCTACACAAATGTGTCAGCACAAAATGCTGTTCGAAATGGAGGAGCGGAAAGGTACATAGAATACCCAAATAATACTAGGGACACATCCAGAGTACCAACAGGAAAGTACTGCCATAACTACGATGCTGAAATTGAGGCAATCAAGATAGCAACAGAGAAATTACTAAATACCAGTCATGGTATAAAACCTGTAGTGCTATTGACAGATGCAAAATCAGTACTCAAGGCGCTCCTGTCTGGGAAATTGCCATTACTAAGGACACTACTTTCTGAACTTAGCAGTCAGCATAAGGTCACCATACAGTGGATACCATCCCACTGTGGAATACCCAGAAATGACTAAGCTGATCGATTAGCTAAGGAAGGAAAAAAAAGAAGAACAGCCTGATGTGCACGTTACATACCATCAAAAGAAAAGAATGATCAAATCAGTCAAAAGGCCACCAAAACCTGCTCAAGATGACTACCATGTTATGGACAGAACAGAACAAGTAATTATTCTGCCCCTCAGAACAGGACACAATAGACTACGCAACCACATGTATACAAAATTCTAGATTGGTGAATCAGCCATGTGCACATGTGTATTGGTGTCGCAGACAGAGAGCACATACTCCAAGACTGCCCAAAATAACACCATATCTAGGAAAACCTTCTGGCCTAGAGAGATGACAGTGGAAGACAGTTAAATTCATACAAGAAACAACATTGGAGTTATAGACATATTTAAAGTGAACAAAAGAAGAAGAACGATTATTAGATTGGTATTACTTTCAATATCCTTTGATGCCCACAGAATTTCTAATTCGATGGTCCATTGGATGATATCACCTAATTGTATTTGAACCTGCCTACTTTCAAATTTGATTTAGATGCCACATCTCTAAGCTACTACGATCCCCAACCTGCTGACCATCTCACACCACTGGCTATCCCAAGCAGCTGACCAGCCAGAGCTACTAAGATATAAGGACAAACCACAGTTCTAATGTACTCACCACTCATCCCTGGACAGTTTTCTAAAATAACAGGGCAAACCACAGTTCTAACGTACTCAACACTCATCCCTGGCCAGTTTTCTAAAATAACAGGACAAACCACAGTTCTAACATACTCACCACTCATCTCTGGACAGTTTTCTAAAATAACAGGACAAACCACAGTTCTAACGTACTCACCACTCATCCCTGGACAGTTTTCTAAAATAACAGGACAAACCACAGTTCTACCGTACTCACCACTCATCCCTGATGCCAGGTTTCGAAAATAACAGGGCAAAGCCCAGTTCTACCATACTCACCACTCATCCCTGATGCCAGGTTTCGAAAATAACAGGACACACCGCAGCTCTATCATACTCACCGCTCATCCCTGGCCAGTTTTCTAAAATAACAGGACAAACCACAGTTCTACGGTACTCACCACTCATCCCTGGTGTTAGCTTAGATAACGGCTTCGCATAGTAACTGGGAGGCTGAGCCAGTTTCAGTCGGCTCAAATAGACATTAAAGATTTCCTCACGCTCAGCAAGCGTGGGTAGATCGATCATGATATGTCTGTCAAAGCGTCCTGGACGAAGCAATGCCTGCAGTTTCAGACAATAAGAATATAAATATCAATCAATCAATCATGTGCCATGCCGGAAAGTGTAGGCGGTCATGACTCGCCATTTCACTCGATCACCAGAGTCGTGGATCAGCTCAGTGTTCTTGTCTCGTCCATGCCATGTGGCCAAGCCATCCAGGTATTTTCCTCTCGGTCTTCCTCTTGGTCTGTTCCCTTCGATCTTGCCAGTTGTCACTAAGTTCTCCAATCCATTTCTTCTCATAACATGTCCAAAATATTTTGACTGTCTATTTCTACTTTCTCTAATCAATTTACGATTGTCATTTGTTTCCTGTAGTACTTGGTCATTGGTTTTTCTGTCTGTCCATGGTATTCTTTGCATTTTCCTCTGAAACCACATTTCTGCAGCCATCAGATGTTTTTCAGCTTGACTGCTCATTGTCCAAGTTTCACATCCATACAAAAGAACAGACTCTATGTATCCCCTCAACACTCTTTTTCTCGTTTCAATTGACATCTTTTTATTGGTCAGAATGTTTTTCATCTTGCTAAAGGCTACTTTCGCCATGGTGATTCTTGTTCTCTCTTCAAGGCATCTCCCATCAGATGTTATGACTGTTCCGAGATAATTGTACCGATTCACTTGTTGAAGAATAGTCCCATTTACTTGTATATTACATTGTGGTATTTCGTTCTTCCTAGTGACTACCATAACCTGTGTCTTTTTACAATTTAATTCTAACTCCAGTTGCTCACTGTGTACAACAACCACATCTACTAATTGTTGCAGATCCTGTGCATTGTCTGCAATCAATACTGTATCATCTGAATATCTAATGTTATTGACATTTCGTCCTCCAATGCTGATTCCATTTATATCTTCTACATTTCTGAAAATATTTTCACTGTATAGGAATAAAAGGTCTGGAGACATTACACATCCCTGCCTAACACCTCTCTTAATAGGCTGATATTGTCCCATTTCATTATCAATCCTTATTGCAGCTTGTTGTTTCCCATATATGTTTTATATAAGTCTAATGTCTTTCCCATCAATTTGTAGATCTGCAAGCATATCTACCATGTTGACATGTCTAACTCTATCAAAAGCCTTTGTATAGTCAATAAAGCAAAGAAGAATATCCTTGTTTACTTCTATTGCACGTTCAATAACTGTTCGCAGCATATACACAGCATTTACTGTACCCTTTGCTTCTACAAACCCACATAAATATACAAGCCCTATAATTACTGTTTTGGTGTCAGATCCTAGTAAGATATGACTGAGCTACCATATGACAGTAGACGATACTAACTACTTTCTGTTACGGCTAAATGTTGGTAGGCGCTCACCAAACCCGACACCCCACATTTTTCTAATGGCTTCGGGCGGAGGAGTGCAATAGGGAGGGTACAAGCCTTACTCTAGTACGAGGAAATGCATCCTAAAGACTAAATGTCATGGCAGGGCAGATTAGGTCCTAAGCCTTGGTTGGCAACTGGTCTAGAATGGAAGCTCTGACAGGCGGACAGTTAGAGCATTGCTTTGCTGATCCTGCAGCTTCTGCAGCTTGTCTTGTTCCAGGCGTATTGGTATTACCTTTCCTTTGGAGTAAATTAGGCAGGCCGAGAGAGGGATCATGCTGCATGGGCAACACATGGTCTCTAAATTCAGCCCAGGCTTTGTGTTATGGAGAGGTATAACTCCATTTTACAAACTATCGTCTGTCAAGACAGCAAGGTGCCAGTCATCATCATAATTACTGCTCTGAATGGTTTGTTTGTTTTACGTTCACACGCTTTGAACTCAATCATAGTCCTTACTACTTCTAGTGCACTGGACTGATATTTGTGTGTGGTTTAGCTTTCCCTATTACCAGTGTCCCTCGCCTTCAGACAAACCCATTCTGACATCAGAGGTGTACTGAATGGCAAATATGTTAAAGAAAATTAAAATGTAGCATGTCCATTACAGGACACTGCAGTCAACCCCTGCATTTATTGACTGTTTGTGATTTACCAGGCAATTTTATGTTCAGTAGTTTGCCATTGCCGGTCTCTCTGGCTGTGGGGTTACAACACTTTCTCTCTGTAATCCCGTTTATCACGCAGAGTCTCATAACGGAGCGAGAACTGAGGCGGTTCGACCCCCGCTCGTGACTTGCGGGATACTGAGCCGGCCGCTCAGAAAGCAATGGCAAACTACTGAGCGTAATCTTGCCAAGAGATCAACATACAGCTGAAAGATGCTGGTGTTGACAGCTAAGTCCTGTAAAGGATATGCTTTAAAAAAAAAAAAAAAAAATTTTTGCCATTGCTTTCTGAAAGGCTAATGCTAATACCATTGAAATCTATGCAAAGTGATATGCTCCTAAATCACTTTGAACCCTCAACTCTTTATGTTGGGGAATTGTGATTCTGCATTCAATAACCCACAAGCCCCAGATGTTGATGTTAAACAACATATGAAACAAATATACAGCAGAACTCTGTATGTTGGGGAATTGTGATTCAATAACCCACAAGCCACAGATGTTGATTAAACGAAATATGAAACAAATACACAGACGAACTCTGTATGTTGGGGAATTGTGATTCAATAACCCACAAGCCACAGATGTTGATTAAACAAAATATGAAACAAATACACAGCAGAACTCTGTATGTTGGGGAATTGTGATTCAATAACCCACAAGCCACAGATGTTGATTAAACAAAATATGAAACAAATACACAGCAGAACTCTGTATGTTGGGGAATTGTGATTCTTCTTCTTCTTCTGCGTTCATCCAGAGTTTTTTTTTCGTTTCCGGATGTGATTGCGTTGTGCCTGTTTACAGCAAAGCTGCGTTCTTGCGCCGTTAGGCCGACACATCCGACTTCTGCGGGCATTTGTTGACCGGGTTAACCATCCCGGGGGTTTCTTAGGACGTTTTACTCTCACTGTTGTGGTGTTATCCCCCATCCCAGCTGGCCCATATAGAACAGCCAAAGACATCCTGGTCAGTCCTCAAGGGAAGGCAGGGGCAGACCATGGGCATTCCCCGCCATCCAAGGAGGCTTCCATACTTGCAGAGCCAACACAAAGTGCTCTGGTACTGGGCTCACCCAAGGAATTGTCACGTCCTGCACATGGCTGCTTAGCCTCACTTCCATATATTGGGCCTTCCGTTCACCATAGGCTGTTCTTCCAAAAACCAGAAGAATGCAGTCTGTAGATGACATCCACACAGTGAGCTTTCGATTCGGACTTTCCATGTAATGGATTTGCTATCCAAGCAATATTCCATTTCGTGCCACTAGGACACTTTTCCAACTTTTATGAAGCCCACACAGCGAGCTTTCGATTTGGACTTTCCATATAAAGGATTTGCTATCCAAGCTATATTCCATTTCATGCCTCTGGGTCGCTTTTGTAACCGACATACCTGTGGTATGAAGTGTGGCAGTCTGAATACTTCTTCATGCACCTTTAAATGTCAACCTGTATGTAGTTAAAGTAAGCTGCGGTCGACTTGAGCTTGTTGATATCTCCATAGAGCTTGTCCTCAAATGAAGCAGGTGTGGGCCAAAATATCTTTCTCTGTTCTACATATGTTGGGCAATCCTGCAGCAAATGTTTTGCTGTCATTTTTCCAGTTCGACAATTACTTTCATCGGTATCTCCTATCTATAGTTTATTGAACAAGTGGTATTTCAGCCTGTTATGTCCTGTGCGGAGTCTGAAGATTGCTACTTGTTCTCTTCGGTCGAGTTTGTAATATGCATCATTCTTCTGGTGGCCTGGATGCTCTGATTCCCATTTGGTTCTATAAGTGCTTTTTATCAACCTCTTTGCCTCATTATAGGTTATGTCTATATCAGGCTGTGGTAGTCGTCCGCCCTCTTTTGCCAGTCTGTCAGCCTCTTCATTTCCAGGTATACTGCAATGTGATGGGATCCACTGTATTACAACTTCTTTTTGATTTCTGTCATAGACCATGGAGTGCTGCTCTTAGGTCAGCTAGTTCTGTGCTATTATTGCTCTTCAGTATTGAGACAGCTGACTTTGCATCTGTGAAGGTAGCTATTTGCTTCTCTTTATTTTCCTCCATAAAGAGCATTTCTGCTTCAGTTTTCAGAGCCTCTACCTCCGCTTTGAAGTTACTTGAAAATTTTCCAGTTGCCACTGAATGTGTTTTTTTCACTCCATTTTTTAAATTTAGGAGAATTCCTCCTCCTCCATTCTCTATTGAATTTTTAGCTGATCCATCTGTATATGCATGGGTCCAACTGCTGCTTGGGTAATGTTCTTTTATGTAGTTTAGGGTTATTTCTCTTCTTTCGGTTTCATGCTGAGTGTTCTTTTTCTCAATACCAGGAATGTTTTCTATCATCTCAGGCAGTTGCTGCTGTCTCCAAGCTGGGAACTTGTGTGCATTGTAAATGGGTTTGACTGTTGATATGTTAAGTATAGGATCTGCCCTAATCTTTCGTTTTGCAGTTTCTACAAAGTTGCTACGCTTCAGTCTTCCCTTTCCAAAACCATTAAACCTTTATACATAGGGTGGTCTGTCAATCTTCTAAATTTTTCTGCTTGTTGCTGGGCTCTGCTATCTCTTCTATCCTGCATTGGTTGTAAACAAGTGATCTTTTCTAGTTCATTAATAGGCGTTGTCTTCAGGCTTCCAGTTATGATTCACATTCCTTGATTTTGGACTCTACTTATTTTGTTAAAGTTTGACTTAGCTGCTGTTACCCAAGCTGCAATGCTATATTCCAGTACTGGCCTCACCCGTCCAGTATATAACTTCTTGAGAACTTTCTCATCTGCTCCCCACGTTGTACCAGCAAGCTTTTTCATGATTGCCATTCTTTGCCTTGCTCTTGTTCGATTTTTCTCAATCTGTGTTTTCCATGTCAGGCGACGATCAAAGGTGACTCCTAGATAGTTTGGATTTTCTTCATGGCGCAATATTTTTCCATTCAATACCAGCTTAGGTTGCTGAGTTTTATTTGAGAGGGAGAACACTGTGCATGTTGTTTTCTCCTCACTTATCTTCACTAGCCATGATTTTGACCAGTCCTCTAGTGCTAATAGGGCTTGCTGTATTCTGCTGTTAGCTGTACTAATATATTCTTCAGATGTCCATATGGCTAGGTCATCTGCAAAGGATGATGTGTGTACTCTGGCTGGAAAATTTTCCGTGATGTCATTTATATATGCTAGGAATAATGTTGGTGAAAGAACTCCTCCTTGGGGGACACCTTGCTCCAACAGCATCATTTTGCTGGTTTGTCCTTGTACTTTTGTCCTGGCAGTTCTGTTCTCAAGGTAGTGGCTGATCCATTTGTACATTTTCCCACAAACATGCATTTTTTGCAGTTTTACTTTCAGTCCTTCCTTCCATACTTTATCAAATGCTTTTTCTAAATCTATCCAGACCGCTAGTGTGTGCTTTTTCTCTTGGAAGGCATCCTCTATTTCCTGAGCTATATAGGTTATTTGATCTTCAGTGGATCTGTACTTTCTGAATCCTGCTTGGTGTGGTGTTAAGAGTTGGTTTTCTTCCAGATGCCATGTTAGCCTGCCATTGATAATGCGTTCCATTAATTTTCCTACACAGCTAAGAAGACTGATAGGTGGATAGCCATTTGGTTCTTCCAGGTCTTTTCCTTTCTTTGGGACTGGTATTAGTATAGCTTCCTTCCATGCCTGTGGGACTATTCCCCTCTTCCAGCTGTAATTTAGGACTGCTAGTAGTTTCTTTTTTGCCTTAGTGCCTAGTCCTATTAGCATTTCATTTGTGATTCCATCCTTTCCTGGTGATTTCTTCTTTTTTAGGGTATTCATTGCCTGTTCCATTTCTTCCATTGTTAGATTTGCCATCATATATTCTGCTGCTGTCTCTGTATTACTATGATGTATCTGTTTATCTTTGATTGCTTTCTTCTGTTCAGTTGTAATATCAATGTGGTTTGCACTGGCATAGTGTTCCATTAGTGCATTTGCAGCCTTTTTTTCCTGTAAGCAAGGCATTTCCTTGTTTAATTGTTATTTGTTTGTTTCTAGGTCATTCATTGTTCACGGCTTTCACTAGTTTCCATAGTTTGTTTCCATCCCTGTCAAAATTCAGGTTTTCTGTTTTTTCCCTCCAACAATCTCTTGTTGTTTTATTTACTGTTCTTTTATATTTTGCTTAGATGGCTTTGAGAGAGATGTTTGCTTCAGTTGTTTGTTCTCTCTCTGCGGTCTTCCTGGCATCTTCAACTTTCAGTCCAGTATGGTTTGTAATTTGTCCTCGCTCCTCTTGGAATAGACTCAGTGGCCGCCTGTATTATTGCTCTGTTTAGACTTTCCACCATTTGCTTCATGTTGCCATATCGTGTATTTATGTTTTCACAATATTTGTCTGTTAGTATGGCAAATCTGTCCCAATCTGCTCGTTTGTAATTCCAGCGGGGAAAAGGCTTTTGCTCCTGTGGAACATACTCCATATTCATTAAAAGCTTGATTGGTCTTAGGTTACTACCTGCTAATTGGTCAAGCACATGGCGATCGATTTTGTGGAGGATGTCTCCTGTGCAGAAAGCTAAGTCTGGAGTAGAAGTGGTAATCCATCTTCTGGAGTAGAAGCTCGGTGTGTCATCCGTTTTGTTGAGTAGATGGAGATTTGAGTCTATTTCCCAGTCCTCCACTTCATCTCCTCTTTTGTCAGTATCTGGGTATCCCCATCTTTCTGAACGGCTATTAAAGTCTCCGACAATAATGCAATTTGTATCAGTTATTTTCATGTTTGAGAGTGTAAGATCCTTATCTGCCGGGCTATACAGATTGTAAATTCTTATTTTCACGTCCTTTATCATTATATCAACACCTATAATTTCTGTTTGGTTGTCAGAGATCACAGATACTTCGCTGCAAGGTATTGTATTTCATGTAAGTATTAGAACTCCTCCTTTGTGTCCTTCGCGGTCGAAACGTGTGGCCTGATATCCTCTAACTGAGAATTTGCGTGTGTCTCTTGAATGCACGCCACATCTATTCTATCTTTATGAAGACGTTGTGTTAGGGAGACTTTCTTGTTATAAACTCCTTCGGCATTCCACTGTATTATGTTGAGTGTCCGGGGTGTTTGGTCAATAGCTCTTAACCTATTCCTCTGTGCCTTGTCTCCACAGCACAGGGGAAGGTGACCACCAGTAGTCATGGGTGGACCCCCTCGAGGCAGGGGGCCCGGCACTATCACCGCCTGATGGGACTTCGTGGGATTAGCACCATAACGATTAATTTTAATTTGTGACATCATGAATTAAGTTACGTTGCACTGCTTTGTCAAGCCTGTGGCTCAGTACATCCAATTTCGACAAGCATTTGTTAGGGGTGCTTTCCCTAGCCTTTGACTGTCCCCAGTCTACCTACAAGGCAACAGGTTTGTGTGTCACTTGGTCTGGTCCCTCTCTCTTGACCTGTCCAACATGGGTGACCCTACTAGTAGCTGTTCTACCGTCGGCATAACTTTTGGGGTCATTGGAACACACAAGCCCCTCTACCTCGTCAAGGTGGACACAAGGCAGAGGGGGAATTGTGATTCAATAATCCACAAGCCACAGATGTTGATGTTAAACAACATATGAAACAAATATACAGTGAAAAGTCTTCCTCATTCTCAGTAATAATGGGGAGATCACTCTAATGTTTATCAAAGTTTCCTGTGCAAAGCAAAGCCTGAAGTTTCAAAACATGAGAATCAACCAAAAATTATTGTTTGGAATGGTCAAATAAATGAAACAAAACATGCAATTAAACAACATAAACAAGACAATGAATAAACAGGTAAGAATAGCAACATTTTGTTAGTTAATTGCATATCCTTTGCAGGACATAACAGCCAACCCCAGCATTTCTTGGCAAGTTTATGTTCAGTAGCTTGCCATTGCTTTCTGAACGAACGGCACAAATACCATTGAATGAAAACCAGCGCATAACGATCTGCTGCCAAATCACCTGCAGCTGTTTCAAACGCAGTGTGCGGGATTACAAACTGCATCTGTAATCCCTCTGCCACAGAGACGGCAGCAACATTTAGGAGTATAATAAAGTTGTATTTGTCTATCACTCAGTCTAGGGTCTGACAGGTTCAGAGTGGAGACTTGAGCGTAAATAAGGATGAACTCATATGTAAAGTCTATAATCCTATACATTCACAACAAACAATTCACATATAGTGAAGTGTCAAGAGATTTCCTACTCTCATTTACATACTCGAAGAATTCTACATGCAAACAAATCACCACTATCATCATGTATCCCTCTTCCAAAATCTACAAAATTAACTCCATTGTAAGTCATCATATGTGCTGATCCTTTGAGACGTATCCAGCCACAACAAGGATACAAATAAGTAACTTTTATATTTATATTTTCATGTAGTGTTTTTCACGTAGTTCTGTTTGTTTATTCTGTGCTGATGAAGGCTTTAGCCGCAATGTCCATTTTGTTTCTTGTAATTGTGTTCTAGTAAAGCTCACAAACTACTTCTCATTTTCTGGTAATTCATTCTTTGACTCTTCCAAAATCTGAACATTAAAATAAAAAAATCTGGCTCATAAACAACACCATGTCTCTGAAACTGAAATACTCTGGCCATATTAAACATGGAGGCTAGGAAAGAACAGTGAAGGAAGTCTTCCTGGAAGTAGAGGCAGGGGCCAGCCAGAATGAAGACGGACAAGGAAATGATGTGTATGAGATAGGAGAAATGGCAAGAGATCAAGAATATTTCAGCAGAACGCACACATGCACAGCACTCACTCACACATCATAATCAATAATATAAATCAATCTAAACAATGTTTTCCCATATTTAATATGAACAGCGAAGACGCAAACAATAGATTGCATGATTTATTGCCTAGCATATTCCAATTGGCATCAATTGGACAGCACATTTTGGAAACCGGTCACGTGATTGATAGAGACAATGCGTTTCATGTGTTGTTTATGTTTTGCACACAAAATAGTCGCTTGTTAAAGATAAAAGACTGCCATCATGATTAATCTGAATAGGCCAGTTTTGTGCAAACAGAAAGACATGACAGTCAGTTTAAAATTATCACGGTAGACAATTGAAATTATTGTGCGAAACTGTGTATATTTCAGCTTAAAGGATTAATCTAATTACTTCATTTTATGTTGTGTGATTTCTGCTGTATGTACCTGACGAGATGCAACAAAATATGCCAGGCAATAAATTGAGCAATCTATTGTTTGTGTCTTTGTTATTCAAATAAATAAATCTGCAAAAAGTGCACAAGCTAAATATAAAACATGAAAGACCAACCTTGTCCAGTATATCTGCCCTGTTGGTAGCTGCCAACATAATGATACCTTCTTGTGTCTCAATGCCATCCATCTCCACCAGCAGCTGGTTCAGGGTGTGCTCGTCCTCAGAATTGGACAGCCTTGAACTGTGCCATAAGGTGAACCAACAATACAAATGTTAATCTCTTACAGATTTATGATTCATTCGTCTCCATCTACCCTTCATTGACACTGACACCTGGCTGTCTTAACTGACAATAGTTTGTTGCATTGTGCTTAAAAAAAAAGGCACAATAACTATGGTCCATGGCGGTAGTGAATGTGACTGATCAGGCCAATTTGCACTGTAAATTTTCGTCCACAATGGATGCATGTGAACACATGGTCATTTCCATCATCACGCACCATTTTATGTCTCACACGCTCGGTGTGTGACCTATCTGCAATCATTGCCTCTTTTGTCTTTATTCCATTTCGGATCTTTGCCCTCCATGCAACACGCTCAGAGGCGACTTGATCCCAAGGTGCAATATCAATACCTGTATCAATCATGTCCCACTTACACACATCTTTGTATCGAAGTAGAGGTCGACCCCGAGATTTCTTACCCATCTGTAATTCACCAAAAAAAGATGTCCTTTGGTATTCTACCATCATCCATCCTCCTTATGTGTCCTATCTATCTAAGTCTACGAAGAATCTACCCTTCATCTCCTGTTGTAATTTAGACCGCCACCCAACTCACACCAGACCATCCTTTCTTGTGCTACATCCTGCAGCTGGCTCTATACCCTCCATACATTTCTACCCAGCACCAGTGTCTCTGCAATGGCAAACTACTGAATATAAACTTGTCAAGAGATCAAAAACAGCAAAACATAAATGCTGGGGTTGACGTCCTGTAAAGGGTATGCAACTAACTTTAACCAGTGTCTGTCTCTCACCTCTCCACTCTCACAGGAATCTGTCTAGTTGTCTCTCAAAGCTCAGGTCTACTCATGTTTATGTTTCAAACAGGTCTCTCAGTGTTCTGGTCGGTTCGTAGTTTTTATAAACCGCTTGATCCATTTGCAGTCCATCATGGTCTGTGATTCTGCTTGAGCTGTCCATGGACACATTGCCAACACCTTGTGACTGTTCATGCCTCTCACTTCATGATATCTTAAGCTTGACCGGTCCTTTTTATGATGATCATCATGTCTCTCCTTTACTCAAGCACAATCATCATCATGTGTCTCCTTTACTCATGCATTATCATCAACATCTTTCCATAATATGGGCCATGACACATACCTCTTCAAGAAGAACCTCCTGTCCTCTTAGCTACCTGAGTTATTCCTTTTTTCCTCATCTTTAAACTTGCTCACAGTTGGTTGGATCTGCCAGCCTAACACCAACCCCCTCAGACAACTCTTATGACATGGACGGTAAGTTAAGAGTTACTGTTCTTTGCTTCTCATAAGGCAACCGATTACACAGATTAAAGGGAGCTTAATGGCAAGAGGGTGAAGTTCATCACACCAGGTATTATCGCAGCTTGCAGAAAGCGTCACACACAGCAAGAACTCTGTAGCTCCAGTGATGACACCCTGGGGTCTCTGAAACACTGCATCCATGAACCACAAAACAGAGCACAAAAATGTATCCTTGACCCTCACGAAGAGTGTGAGGCAGGAAACTTGACTGCTTGCCATGGAAATGTGAGGCAGGAAACTTGACTGCTTGCCATGGAAGTGCTTATATGCTAAATTAGAATCAAAAGTCATTGCACTGGAAGACACCCACATGCATTCTGTCTCTGTCAGCAGATGTCAAAATGGAGGACTGCCAATTGTTCCTGAATTGGTGCGAGGAAATGCAATCTAAAGACTAAATGTCATGGCAGGGCAGACCAGGCCCTAAGCCTTGGTCAGCAACTGGTTTAGGATCGAAGGAGAACAGTTAGAGCAATGCTTTGCTGATCTGGCAGCTTCAGCAGCTTGTCTTGTTCCAGATGTATTAATGTTATCTTTCCTCTGGAGTAAACAAGACAGGACGAGAGAGTGTGATCCCTCTCTCTTCATGATATCTTAAGCTTGACCGGTCCTTTTTATGATGATCATCATGTCTCTCCTTTACTCAAGCACAATCATCATCATGTGTCTCCTTTACTCATGCATTATCATCAACATCTTTCCATAATATGGGCCATGACACATACCTCTTCAAGAAGAACCTCCTTTCCTCTTAGCTACCTGAGTTATTCCTGTATTCCTCATCTTTAGACTTGCTCACAGTTGGTTGGATCTGCCAGCCTAACACCAACCTCCTTAGACAACTCTTATGACAGTTAAGAGTTACTATTCTTTGCTTCCCATAAGGCAACTGATTACATAGATTACAGGGAGTTTAATGGCAAGAGAGCGAAGTTCATCACACCAGGTATTATCCCAATGACCAGTCTCCTTCCACAGAGCAGCTTGCAGAAAGCGTCACACACAGCAAGAACTCTGTAGCTCCAGCGATGACACCCTGGGGTCTCTGAAACACTGAATCCGTGAACCACAAAACGGATCACAAAAATGTATCCTTGACCCTCACGAAGAGTGTGAGGCAGGAAACTTGACTGCTTGCCATGGAAGCGCTTATATGTTTAACTAGAATCAAAAGTCATTGCACTGGAAGACACCCACATGCATTCTGTCTCTGTCAGCAGATGTCAAAGTGGAGGATTGCCAATTGTTCCTGAATTGGTGCGAGGAAATGCAATCTAAAGACTAAATGTCATGGCAGGGCAGACCAGGCCCTAAGCCTTGGTCAGCAACTGGTTTAGGATCGAAGGAGAACAGTTAGAGCAATGCTTTGCTGATCTGGCAGCTTCAGCAGCTTGTCTTGTTCCAGATGTATTAATGTTATCTTTCCTCTGGAGTAAATAAGACAGGACGAGAGAGGGATCATACTGCATGGGCAACACATGGTCTCTACAATTCAACCCAGGCTTTGTGTTATGGAGAGGTCATCATGCCTGTTTAAGAAGCTCAATGTAGCACAACTATCATCTCTCAATATGGCAAGGTGCCAGTACAGTAGTGTGTTTTAATTAACTACTTTATTATCATATTATTAACTGCCTAAGGTCACTTTATTATTATGTGATTACTGTTCATGGTCACTTTATTATCATACGAGGGGAAGTCAATAAGTAAGTCACAAATGGCTATAGAAAAATAACTAAATATGATAACTTGAAACCAGTTTATTTTTATACATACATTGTCCCTTATCATTTTATCAGTCCCCCAAACCAGCTGCATAGAACTGTGTGCTCTGAGTTCTAAACCATGCTTTCACTTCACATTCAACTTCGGCGTCATTCGTGAAATGTCTCCCGCCAAGGTGGGTTTTCAGTGGACCAAAAAGGTGGAAATCGCTAGGGGCTAAGTCGGGGCTGTAAGGTGGATGTTCCAGAACTTCCCACCTTAGTTGGTTAATTTTCTCCTGAGTTAAGCCAGCTGTATGTGGCCTGGCATTGTCATGAAGAAGCAACACTTCTCTAGTCAGCAGTCCTGGATGTTTTCTTCGAATTGCATCATGAAGCATCGACAGAACTTCACAGTACGATTCAGAATTCACATTGTCACCTTTCTTCTTGAAATTGGTTAAAAGCACTCCTTGACAATCCCAGAACACTGTCAGCATAACCTTCCCTGCTGATGGCGTAACCTTGAATTTTTGGACACAAGGCGAAGAAGGATGTTTCCATTGCATTGAAGCACGCTTTGATTCGGGCTGGTAGTGATGCACCCATGATTCGTCCCCAGTAACAATCCTGTTCAGCATGTCTTCTCCTTCATCTTCGTATCGACAGAGATGATGCAAGGACAGGCCAAATCGGTTCATTTTGTGTTCCTCCTTCAATTGTCTGGGTACCCACCTTGAGCACACTTTCTTAAATTTCAATCGATCATGCATTATGCTGTATGCTGAACCATGTGAGCACCCTATTGCAGATGCTACAGAGTCTATCGTTACTCGCCTGTCACCTCTAATCATCTCCTCCACCTGCTGCACGGATGCTTCTGTTGCAATCTCAACAGGACGACCAGATCGGATTTCATCAACAATTTTAGAGCGTCCTTGAGAAAATTTTTCTACCCAGCTATGCACCGCTTTACGGGACAAACATTTGTCAGCATAAACAGGAAGCATTTCCTTATGAATGTCCTTTGCAGGCAGTCCTTTTGCCCACAAAAAACGCACAACAGCACGTTGCTCTTTGGTTGTACACTCCGTAAGTACAGTCGCCATTTTGTTTATGCGCTGCGCATGCGCATGAGACACCTAGCGCCACCTGACGAACGGGAATATAAAGTTCGATGTTGCTGTCACCTAATGACACCTGTAGAAAACACCAACTACATTTACCTGCAATCCCACAGAACTGTGTGACTTACTTATTGACTCGCCCTTGTATGATTAGTGTCTGGGGTCACATTATTATCATGTAATTACTGTCCGTGGTCACTTTCTTATCATATGATTACTGTCCATGGTCACTTTCTTATCATATGGTTACTGTCCATGGTCACTTTATTATCATATTGATTACTGTCCATGGTCACTGTATTATCATATGGTTACTGTCCATGGTCACTTTATAATCATTTGATTACTGTCCTCTGTCACTTTATTATCATGCAATTACTGTCCATGATTACTTTTTAATATATAATGACTGTTCATGGTCACTTTATCATCGTAGGATTACTATCAGCTGTTTATAAGGTTTATCCATGTACCAATCTTTGCAAGCCAGCTGTTTAAGGGCTGGCAAGAAACTACTGGAAAGGGACACAAGTGGCAATCTGCCAACAATCCATAGGACATTCAACCTCCCCCCTACCCAAGGACACAGCTCAGAACCACACCAACATCTGACACTGGCTCAATTCAAAACAGAACAGATGAGAGAGCGCGACCTACCTTCCTCTTCTGCGACCAATGGAATCTATTTCATCAACATAGATAATGCAAGGGGCCTTGTCTCGAGCTTCCTTGAAGAGACTCCTAACTCTGGCAGCACCGACTCCTGTGGCAAAGAAAGTTGACAAAGTGTCAGTAGGATCAGCACTGCTGCAGTAATTAGCATTTCAGTAGGTTTAGCATTTATGCAATAATTAGAGTGTCAGTAGGATTAGCATTGTAGCAATAATTAGAGTGTCAGTAGGTTTAGCATTGCTGCAATCATTAGAGTGTCAGTAGGATTAGCATTGCTGCAATAATTAGAGTTTCAGTAGGATTAGCATTGCTGCAATAATTAGAGTGTCAGTAGGATTAGCATTGCTGCAATAATTAGAGTGTCAGCAGGATTAGCAGTGCTGCAATAATTAGAGTGTCAGCAGGATTAGCATTGCTGCAATAATTAGAATGTCAGCAGGATTAGCATTGCTGCAATAATTAGAGTGTCAGCAGGATTAGCATTGCTGCAATAATTAGAGTGTCAGTAGGATTAGCATTACTGCAATAATTAGAGTGTCATTAGGATTAGCATTACTGCAATGAGTAGACTATCAATATTTTCAGTTTTGTTTTTTCATTTGCTCACTTTGAACTCAAGCCTAGTCCATACACATGCTACTACTTCTAGTGCACTAGACATTTTTGCATGTGGATTAGCTTTCCCTACTACCAGTAACCCTTGCCATCAGGCGAACTGTCACAGCTTCCCTGGGGTGAAGGGAACAGGCTATCACACTTATCCATATATATATATATATATATATATATATATATATATATATATATATATATATATATATATATATATATATATATATATATATATATATATAAAAGGCGATGTGTGTCCGTCCGTTCTTTATGCGTTCGCGAACGGTCCATCCGATTAAGATGAAATTTTCTACACGTCTTCTTTTCATTCCTGTGCAACTTTCTGTCATAGTTTTTTAGTGTAACATCGGCTACTTACTTACTAAAATTTAATATTTCATTTTTCATTATAATTTCTATATAGCAAAGGGACTTAACTCTAGAAAAGTTATTTCAAGGGGCATAACTTTTAATAACATTTCTATATACTTTATAGTCATATTGTTGCATAGTTTTCACAGATTTATAAACTCTTTGTCTATAGTTATTTACAGGTATATGAGTTATAATAAATAATGATATAATCTTTAAGTCATTTTCAAAGTTTTCATAAAAATAATGCATAATGCATAACATTGTAACTCATCTTTTTATGCTTAAAGAAGTTATCTACAGTCATGTAGGTGATTAAAAACAGTTTTCATTAAAAATAATGGATGGTGTGTGGAAGGACATTCTTTTAAGTTACTGTGCGCCAGGAGCTGGGCAAATCCACGATAGACAGACAGACAGACAGACAGACAGACAGACAGATAGTAGGGAACGGGAGCTTATATGACTACTTATATGAATTAAATGAGATGCTCCCCACCAGGGACTGGGTGAAGCCAGGCCGGCTCAGACAGACAGACAGACAGATAGACAGACAGACAGATAGTCGGGAACGGGAGCTTATGTGACTACTTATATGAATTAAATGAGATGCTCCCCACCAGGGACTAGGCGAAGCCGGGCCGGGTCAGACAGACAGACAGATAGACAGACAGACATACAGATAGTCGGGGACGGGAGTTTATATGACTACTTATATGAATTAATTGAGATGCTCCCCACCAGGGACTGGGTGAAGCCGGGCCGGGTCAGCCAGACAGACAGACAGACAAACAAACAAGCAGACAGACAGACAGACTGATAGATAGATAGATCCCCTCCAGGGACTGGGCGAAGCCAGGCCGGGTCAGCTAGTGTATATATGTATATGTATATATATATATATATATATATATATATATATATATATATATATATATATATATATATATATATATATATATATATATATATATATATATCGGGATGTCTTCAGATCTGGGACTGGGACAATTTCAGTCTACGACCCCACCAGTCTTCGGATACCTATCTCTCTCACAACCGACCAAGGGATGTTACCCTTTCAAACATCGTCCTGAATAAATGACGCAACTCTGGCATCTACAAACTCAACAATAAAAATGTATTGTACAAAGAGTGAAGATAATGTGGATGTAGTGCAGATCTGTCTGGTGTGAGCTAATCGCTACAAGACAGATTTAGTGGAGGCTGCCACTAAGCAGGATGTCATCATTGTACACATGCTAGAGCATCACACCACATAGGAATGTCACTTAGCTCTTAGCTTCTCGCTGCAGGTCCTCAGTCTTCGACCAGATATCACCTCCTCCAAGTTGACAGCAAGTCAGGATAATGTGACCAGGATACCAGAGCATGTGTCTAAATGATACTCCGAATTTCCACCCACCTCTGATCATGTAGATGCCTCCATAAAAGGTATAACATAATTCCAGAATGTCAGTTGGCTAATACATCAGGTTCTATCAGCCACCCAGGGTATGTGAAAGTTCGTGTCTCTACCAACAGTGGCACCAACCAAACAATCTATATGTATAGTAGCACAGCTTCTACGTAAAGTTCACAGAAGTCCAATGTCCATTGCTAGATTTCCAATCGAAGACTGTCCATGGCTAGAGTCACAATAGCCTAAGGTCTATGGAGAGATTTATGATAGCCTAATTCGAGTGAACCAAGTGTTGCCTGATCTCAGACACAGTTGAGTGGTAGTCGAGTAGGTACACAGTGGTACAACCGGACGATCACATGGACACGATACTTGCCCAGAAGCCTTGGTTATAAATGGTGGATAACTTATCCTGGAACTGCTCTGAGGGCATAGATGACTGACCAGGTGATGGGCAATAGGATCACCTCACGTTGGCTGGTTTGTCCAGACTGTTGATGCTGGCACAGGACTATGGTTTAAGTGACTGTCCATCACTCCTCTCAGGAAGGTAGAATCTTTTATTCGGTTAGGCAGTTTGAATTATGGGACCTCGTCCAACCTAGGGACGTAATGTCTACAGTCTTTAAACCGTATGTTGACACTGGCACCAATTCTTCCTATAACGGCAACCACACAGAACCTCCTGCTAGCTGGCCAGAACAGCAATCATCTCCCTCGATTCACATTCCAGTCACTGCGACTGCGCGACCAGGACAAGAGTTCCTGTACCAACATCTCTTGAACTTTCCATAACACAAGGGCATAATCCTTCCCCCCTTAGAGGTAAAAGATTACTAGGATTATTCCCCTTTGACTGGAAAAGTCGCTGTAGGCCGAGAGATGGGTGTGCATCTGGCAAATTCAACATCTCTTGGTTAAAATCTCCAGGCATTTTGTGACACGAACCCACTCTGACTTATGAGTTACTTGTAAATTTACATCCCCAGGTCACAGATGAGAAGTCAACATTTCAGTTCAATTGACTGGCATGGGGGTTAAACCCACTACCTTAGCATCAGCACACAGGAAGTTTAAAAGCGAGTGCTCTTATCTATTCGGCCATACTGACTTCCACTATGAATACAGTTTTGATATTCTCTTCTTCTTCTTCTTCGTTCATCCGGAGTTTTTTTTCCGGACGTGATTGCGTTGTGCCTGTTTACAGCAGAGCTGCGTCCTTGCGCCGTTAGGCCGACACATCCGACTTCTGCGGGCATTTGTTGACCGGGTTAACCTTCCCGGGGGGTTTCTTAGGACGTTAGACTCTCACTGTTGTGGTGTTATCTCCCATCCCAGCTGGCCCATATAGAACAGCCAAAGGCATCCTGGTCGGCCCTCAAGGGAAGGCAGGGGCAGACCATGGGCATTCCCCGCCATCCAAGGAGGCTTCCATAATTGCAGAGCCATCACACAGCGCTCTGGTACTGGGCTCACCCAAGGAATCGTCACGTCCTGCACATGGCTGCTTAGCCTCACTTCCGTATATTGGGCCTTCCGTTCACCATAGGCTGTTCTTCCAGAAGCCAGAAGAATGCAGTTTGCAGATGACATCCACACAGTGAGCTTTCGATTCGGACTTTCCACGTAATGGATTTGCTATCCAAGCAATATTCCATTTTGTGCCACTAGGACGCTTTTTCCACCTTTTATGAAGCCCACACAGTGAGCTTTCGATTCGGACTTTCCACGTAATGGATTTGCTATCCAAGCAATATTCCATTTCATGCCTCTGGGAGGCTTGTGTAACCGACATGCCTGTGGTATGAAGTGTGGCAGTCTAAATACTTCTTCATGTACATTTAAATGTCAACCTGAATACAGTTAAAGTAACCTGCAGTCGACTTGAGCTTGTTGATATCTCCATAAAGCTTGTCCTCGAATGAAGCAGGTGTGGGCCAAAATATCTTTCTCTGTTCTGCATATATTGGGCACTCTTGCAGCAAATGGTTAGCTGTCGTTTTACCAGTTCCACAATTACATTCATCTGTATCTCCTATCTTTAGTTTGTTGAACAAGTGGTATTTCAGCCTGTTATGTCCTGTGCGGAGTCTGAAGATTGCTACTTGTTCTCTTCGGTCGAGTTTGTAATATGCATCATCCTTCTGGTGGCCTGGATGCTCTGATTCCCATTTGGTTCTATAAGTGCTTTTTATCAACCTCTTTGCCTCATTATAGGTTATGTCTATGTCAGGCTGTGGTAGTCGTCCGCCCTCTTTTGCCAGTCTGTCAGCCTCTTCATTTCCAGGTATACTGCAATGTGATGGGATCCACTGTATTACAACTTTTTTGGATTTCTGGCATAGACCATGGAGTGCTGCTCTTAGGTCAGCTAGTTCTGTGCTGTTTTTGCTCTTCAGTATTGAGACAGCTGACTTTGCATCTGTAAAGATAGCTATTTGCGTGTCTTTATTTTCCTCCATCAAGAGCATTTCTGCTGCAGTTTTCAGAGCCTCTACCTCCGCTTTGAAGTTACTTGAAAACTTTCCAGTTGCCACTGAATGTGTTTTTTTCACTCCATTTTTTAAATTTAGGAGAATTCCTCCTCCTCCATTCTCTACTGAATTTTTGGCTGATCCATCTGTATATGCATGGGTCCAATTGCTGCTTGGGTAATGTTCTTTTATGTAGTTTAGGGTTATTTCTCTTCTTTCGGTTTCATGCTGAGTGTTCTTTTTCTCAATACCAGGAATGTTTTCTATCATCTCAGGCAGTTGCTGCTGTCTCCAAGCTGGGAACTTGTCTGCATTATAAATGGGTTTGACTGTTGATATGTTAAGTATGGGATCTGCCCTAATCTTTCGTTTTGCAGTTTCTACAAAGTTGCTACGCTTCAGTCTTCCCTTTCCAAAACCACTAAACCTTTTATACATAGGGTGGTCTGTCAATCTTCTAAATTTTTCAGCTTGTTGCTGGGCTCTGCTATCTCTTCTATCCTGCATTGGTTGTAAACAAGTGATCTTTTCTAATTCATTAATAGGCGTTGTCTTCAGGCTTCCAGTTATGATTCGCATTCCTTGATTTTGGACTCTACTTATTTTGTTAAAGTTTGACTTAGCTGCTGTTGCCCAAGCTGCAATGCCATATTCCAGTACTGGCCTCACCCGTCCAGTATATAACTTCTTGAGAACTTTCTCATCTGCTCCCCACGTTGTACCAGCAAGCTTTTTCATGATTGCCATTCTTTGCCTTGCTCTTGTTCGATTTTTCTCAACCTGTGTCTTCCATGTCAGGCGACGATCAAAGGTGACTCCTAGATAGTTTGGATTTTCTTCATGGCGCAATATTTTTCCATTCAATACCAGCTTAGGTTGCTGAGTTTTAGTTGAGAGGGAGAACACTGTGCATGTTGTTTTCTCCTCACTTATCTTCACTAGCCATGATTTTGACCAGTCCTCTAGCGCTAATAGGGCTTGCTGTATTCTGCTGTTAGCTGTACTAATATATTCTTCAGATGTCCATATGGCTAGGTCATCTGCAAAGGATGATGTGTGTACTCTGGCTGGAAAATTTTCCGTGATGTCGTTTATATATGCTAGGAATAATGTTGGTGAAAGAACTCCTCCTTGGGGGACACCTTGCTCCAACAGCATCATTTTGCTGGTTTGTCCTTGTACTTTTGTCCTGGCAGTTCTGTTCTCAAGGTAGTGGCTGATCCATTTGTACATTTTCCCACAGACATGCATTTTTTGTAGTTTTACTTTCAGTCCTTCCTTCCATACTTTATCAAATGCTTTTTCTAAATCTATCCAGACTGCTAGTGTGTGCTTTTTCTCTTGGAAGGCATCCTCTATTTCCTGAGCTATATAGGTTATTTGATCTTCAGTGGATCTGTACTTTCTGAATCCTGCTTGGTGAGGTGTTAAGAGTTGGTTTTCTTCCAGATGCCATGTTAGCCTGCCATTGATAATGCGTTCCATTAATTTTCCTACACAGCTAAGAAGACTGATAGGTCGATAGCCATTTGGTTCTTCCAGGTCTTTTCCTTTCTTTGGGACTGGTATTAGTATAGCTTCCTTCCATGCCTGTGGGACTATTCCCCTCTTCCAGCTGTAGTTTAGGACTGCTAGTAGTTTCTTTTTTGCCTTAGTGCCTAGTCCTATTAGCATTTCATTTGTGATTCCATCCTTTCCTGGTGATGTCTTCTTTTTTAGGGTATACATTGCCTGTTCCATTTCTTCCATTGTTAGATTTGCCATCATATATTCTGCTGCTGTCTCTGTATATCTATGATGTATCTGTTTATCGTTGATTGCTTTCTTCTGTTCGGCTGTAATATCAATGTGGTTTGCACTGGCATAGTGTTCCATTAGTGCATTTGCAGCCATTTTTCCTGTAAGCAAGGCATTTCCTTGTTTAATTGTTATTTGTTTGTTTCTAGGTCCTTCATTGTTCATGGCTTTCACTAGTTTCCATAGTTTGTTTCCATCCCTGTCAAAATTCAGGTTTTCTGTTTTTTCCCTCCAACAATCTCTTGTTGTTTGATTTACTGTTCTTTTATATTTTGCTGAGATGGCTTTGAGAGAGATGTTCGCTTCAGTTGTTTGTTCTCTCTCTGCGGTCTTCCTAGCATCTTCAACTTTGTCCTCCAAAATTTGTAGTTCTTCAGTCCAGTATGGTTTGTAATTTTTCCTCGCTCCTCTTGGAATAGACTCAGTGGCCGCCTGTATTATTGCTCTGTTTAGACTTTCCACCATTTGCTTCATGTTGCCATATCGTGTATTTATGTTTTCACAATATTTGTCTGTTAGTATGGCAAATCTGTCCCAATCTGCTCGTTTGTAATTCCAACGGGGCAAAGGCTTTTGCTCCTGTGGAACATACTCCATATTTATTACAAGCTTGATTGGTCTGTGGTCACTACCTGCTAATTGGTCAAGCACATGGCGATCGATTTTGTGGAGGATGTCTCCTGTGCAGAAAGCTAAGTCTGGAGTAGAAGTGGTAAGCCATCTTCTGGAGTAGAAGCTCGGTGTGTCATCCGCTTTGTTGAGTAGATGGAGATTTGAGTCTATTTCCCAGTCCTCCACTTCATCTCCTCTTTTGTCAGTATCTGGGTATCCCCATCTTTCTGAACGGCTATTAAAGTCTCCGACAACAATGCAATTTGTGTCAGTTATTTCCATGTTTGAGAGTGTAAGATCCTTATCTGCCGGGCTATACAGATTGTAAATTCTTATTTTCACGTCCTTTATCATTATATCAACACCTATAATTTCCGTTTGGTTGTCAGAGATCACAGATACTTCGCTGCAAGGTATTGTATTTCGTGTAAGTATTACAACTCCTCCTTTGTGTCCTTCGCGGTCGAAACGTGTGGCCTGATATCCCTTGACTGAAAATGTGCGATTGGCGTTGAGGTGTGTCTCTTGAATGCATGCCACATCTATTCTATCTTTATGAAGACGCTGTGTTAGGGAGGCTTTCTTGTTATAAACTCCTTCTGCATTCCATTGTAGTATGTTGAGTGTCCGGGGTGTTTGGTCAATAACTCTTAACTTACTCCTCTGTGCCTTGACTCCACAGCACAGGGGAAGGTGACCACCAGTAGTCATGGGTGGACCCCCTCGAGGCAGGGGGCCCGGCACTATCACCGCCTGATGGGACTTCACGGGATTAGCATCATAACGATTAATTTTCATCTGTGGCATCATGAAATGATAAAGTTACGTTGCACTTCTTTGTCAAGCCTGTGGCTCAGTACATCCGATTTCGACAAGCATTTGTTTGGGATGCTTTCCCTAGCCTTTGACTGTCCCCAGTCTACCTACATGGCAGCAGGTTTGTGCGTCACTTCGTCTGGTCCCTCTCCCTTGACCTGTCCGACATGGGTGACCCTACCAGTAGCTGTGCTACCGTCGGCATAGCTCTTGGGGTCATTGGAACGCTCAAGCCCCTCTACCTCGTCAAGGTGGACGCACGGCAGAGGGGGTTTTGATATTCTCAATAATAAAGACAAAAATAACAGGTTGTAACATTTATTGCCTTGCAATATCTCTGCATCTCATCAGGTATATACTGCAGAAGTCCCACAATATAAACTAAATCACCAAATACAGACTGAAATATACAACATGCATATTCGTACAGTAATTTCAATTGTCAACTACATAATTTTAAGCTGACTGCCATTTTGTTTACAAAATGATGGCTTGGCTATATGAATCCCAACTGCTTCAGCAAATTTAACATTTTTCTATTTTATGTGTTGAACAAGTCATTTATCATTTGTTTCTTTAGGTTAGACACTCAGGTCAGCCCAGGAGTGGCGACATTGAAAATATCTCTTCCAAAATTCTTTGACAGTCATGTCATTTTTAGATGTAAGCAAGCCTTTGATAAAAGCTCTTATGTAATATCACTTTGTATGTTCAATTATGTCCTGGTCCATAGGCTGGATAAGTGGAGTTGTATTCACTGGGAGAAAGAGGAAGATGAGATGAGACACTGGGAGACAATTTCCTTCCTAGATGACGGATAACAGAAAATGACGGTTAGAGTGATGGTTAATCCAAGTTTTACTGTGCCAGTTATAAACAGGAGTAAATCATGTATGTAATGGATAAAGGGAACTAGACCACACATTGCATTCTGCACTTACCACCAATCATGTCCACTAAATTCTGACCCTGCCATGGCCAGAAATGGCACTTTTGCTTCTGTCGCCAGTGCCCTGGCCAGCAGTGTCTTACCACAGCCAGGTGGTCCCAACAACAAGGCTCCCCGTGGCATTTTAGCACCAAGATCCTACAATCACAATCAATAAACATACACTATTTTTAAAACTATAAACTATATTATTAAATGGATGTGAAGCATGGACAATAAGCAGACAAGTTAAGAAACATCTAATGGCAGTGGAAATGTGGTTTCTGAGGAAAATGCAAGAATAACATGGATAGACAGAAATATCAATGAGCAAGTCCTACAACAATTTTTTTTTTCCCGCGTTTCCATCCTGTTTCAGGATATTGCGGTCAACACCAGCATCATTCAGCTGTATGTTGATTCCTAGGCTAGATTACGCTCATCAGCACGCCATGACTTTCTGAGCGACCGGCTGCATACTCTCATAAGTCACTAGCGTGACTCGAACCACTTCTAATTCTCGTCCGCTCACGTTGACTACGAGAGTATTCGGAATTAACGGAGAAAGCTGCTAACCCCTCAGCCAGGCAGCTGGCTCCTACAACAAATGAAAACTGTAAATTTATTTGAGAAATTAGATACAGACAGTCAAGATTTTTAGCACATTATGAGGAGGAATGAACTAGTTAACTTAGTGACAACTGGCAAGATTGAAGGGAAAAGAGCAAATGAGAGGCAGAGAGATAAATATCTGGATGGCTTGGCCACATGGCATAAATGAAACAGAAACACAGAACTGATTCAAGACTGGTGATCATGTGAGATTGCGAGCAGTGGCCACACAGGCTAATCGGCATGGCAATTAATGATGATTTTTAAAACATACTAAAAGAAATTTGAAACTAGGAACAGTAGCAAACATTTGAGCCCTATTTAAATAAACACCCAGAGCAGAAACAAGGAAAGAAACACAAAGTGTCAGGATATCAAATTATACATGGTCGCTACGTAATTAGGCAAGGTGACTTGCTTCTGACCCTTTTTGTATGCAAAATATAGTGTGCGCTGTTGCCTTCAACAGATTTTTTTTTTAAACCAGTAAAATCCTCAAGTTGATTCTTGCTTGTAAAATGAGTACCAGATAATTGATAGAATTTTCTGAGAAGGTGAGACAGAAAACATGTCTTCCCACCTCAATATGTCATGAACTAGTATATGTGACATCCAGTAAGAGAGGGAAAGACTGATCACCTATTCTTCCATGCACTCAGGCCTACAAAATGTGATGGCCCTATCATATCACAAACCCAAATCAGGTTCCTCCTTTGGTGCTTACACCGGGTGTGTGTAAAGTCTCGCTACACTTTGTATGCAGAACAAATTTGAAAAATGAAGTACATGACATCATAAAAAATGTGCTACAAAATTCATTAAGTTAATTACAATAGTCACTGCTGTGGTCTAACACTGTTTTGGGGAAGCTAGAAAGTATTAATGAAGAATTCATTATAACTTAACAAATGTCTAACCATAATACGATGAGGAGTTTGTTTATCAGAAATCTTGCTATAAATCTTTCAACAACTATTCGTGTGTATCGACCACCATTTCAAAACACTTTTTCAACCAAAAACATTATTTCTTCCATTGATAACATCATTCTTTTTTGAGTGCAAAGAATTACTCCAGCAGACAACAGTCATCTGCTGCATGCTGCTTCATGATGGACTGTGGACCAAATTTTTTTTAATGACATCGTGTACTTCATTTTTCAAATTTGTTCTACATACAAAGTGTAGTGAGACTTTACAAACAACTTGTATATATTTAAAACAAAAAGTATAAGCCAAGACCTAACATTTGACACCCTTATGGAGCATTTGCCATGCAACAACCTGTACCTGTCCTGCACATTTAAGACAAGTAAATACATAACAGACCTTAAATCTCTGTGGATCTGTGAGGTAATCAACAAACTCCATGACTTCAATCTTGGCTTCCCACAGCCCTGCCACGTCCTTAAAGGTTATAGCTTCCTGCCCATTGGACTTGACGTCCACCCGAGTGAACTTGGCCTCCTGGATGTCACCCTGGGGAAAGAAAGTCATTGAACAGTCATTTTATGAAGAAACTCACAGATACATTTCACTTGCAAAATATCACGATTAATTTCATGTGTAAAATAAAGAAAATTAATGTTTACAAATGGAATTGGAAGGTTTGTTTTATTTGTGTAACGCCTAAATGGCTATAGCATACCATAATACACTCGTTCAGTTCGAAGACAAAACACTATGGAGATGTTATGAAGTCCCAGTTGACTGCAGCTTTATATTCATAATGATGAATGTAGAAGAAGAAGAAGAGGACTTCTCGTTTCTTTGGTGATTCATTTATGAAATCTAGACTACACAGTAACACTAACAGAAGCCATGGTAGAGCAGTGGCTAGCATGCTTGTCTGCCACCACAGTGCTCATGTTTAAATCCCAACTGAAGCAGACTTTAAAAACTGACACGGCATCCCAGGTCGACCTGAAATGGGTACCAGGAAGTGTCGTGGAAAGTAAAAGCAGACGCTGTGATATTGACCACATTTCCCCTCCAGTGCCGATTGGTCTACAAAAAGATGGGCCAGCACAAAGTACCCAATAACCCCAAGGTGAGTAAAAGGGTCCATTACTTTTTACTGTCCGTAATGATGAAACAAACTCAATTTTAGGGACATCTCCTGGAGGTCCCTATGCCCATCACACAATAAAAGACAGCCCCATGTAGGAGATAGAAATTCCCAAAATGTCACCATCATTTAGTCGATGTCACTGTGATTAAAAGACCAGAATTCTTCTATACAGGTACAACTGAGCAGTAAGTGAGCTTCTGCAAACAACTGTGCACACAAGACTTATTTTATGTCCATGTCTGAGATGGACAGATATCCAATCCACTATCTCGGATTCAGACAGATGTATAACATCCTCTGGCTTTTTATTTTTTCTTCTTCCACTAATAGTTCTTCTTCTGATAATCATCTTGTGTTGCATTTAACTGAAATATGCCTAATTACAACACAGCTGCGATATTTACATCTTTTGGCCAAAATATCCCACTTCTTTCCAGTATTTTTTGACCAGGTCAACCTCCAGATAGATGGTTGCCTTATTTGTAAGCTGGATTTAAACCCAGTACATCTGAGAAGCAGATGGGGAAGCTCTAAGCCACTGTGATACCCGCCTCCAGTATACATCATGCACGCATATCCACAACACAAAAACCTGGCGTGACCTGGGACTTACAAAGATCACATCAACCATATTGGTTTTGTTGCCATCCTTGCCTTTGAAGAGAAAAGTAGACATTTGACGAATGAAGATAAAAAGCTCCACGGCCCCAATCAGCTGCAGTGCCAGCATTATCCACGAGCTGAAAGACACAAATAATACCCATGTTTTAACGTATTTGTCTCCATACATGAATAATATGCATATTTACTGGCAACATATAAGACACAAATTTACTGGCAGCATATAATAAAACACAAATTTACTAGCAGCACATAATAAAACACAAATTTACTGGTAGCACATAATAAAACAAAAATTTACTGGCAGCATATAATAAAACACAAATTTACTAGCAGCACATAATAAAACACAAATTTACTGGCAGCATATAATAACAAAAATTTACTGCCAGTATATAATATTACACAAATTTATTGGCAGCATATAATTAAACACAAATTTATTGGCAGCATATAATAATACACACATTTACTGGCAGCATATAACACACAATTTACTGGCAGCATATAATAACACACAATTTACTGGCAGCATATAATAACACACAATTTACTGGCAGCATATAATAACACACAATTTACTGGCAGCATATAATAACACACAATTTACTGGCAGCATATAATAACACACAATTTACTGGCAGCATATAATAACACACAATTTACTGGCAGCATATAATAACACACAATTTACTGGCAGCATATAAAAACACACAATTTACTGGCAGCATATAATAATACACAAATTTACTGGCAGCATATAATAATACACAAATTTACTGGCAGCATATAATAACACACAATTTACTGGCAGCATATAATAACACAAATTTACTGGCAGCATATAATAACACACAAACTTACTGGCAGAATACAATAACACAAATTTACTGGCAGCATATGATAACACACAAATTTACTGGCAGCATATGATAACACACAAATTTACTGGCAACTTATAATAATATACAAATTTACTGGCAGCATATAACACACAAATTTACTGGCAGCATATAATAATACACAAATTTACTGGCAGCATATAATAATACACAAATTTTCTGGCAGCATATAATAAATAATACACAAATTTACTGTGAGCATATAACAACACATAAATTTACTGGCAGCATATAATAACAACACATAAATTTACTGGCAACATATAATAACACATAAATGTACTGGCAAGATATAATAACAGACAAATTTACTAGCAGCATGTAACACACAAATTTACTGGCAGTATAGAATAGCACACAAATTTACTGGCAGCATATAATAATATACAAATTTACTGAAAGTGTGTTACATTCTTCACTTTCACATATGCTAGGTAAGATTTATGGTGATCAGTTCACTTCATCATCATATTATTTTCCCTTTAACATAAAAAAACAAAACAAACAAAGGTACTTAATCTACAAAGTGCATGGAACTGATGCCTTGATCTGATTTTGAGCCATTACAAAGAAAGTCAAACCAACAGGAAAAAAGAAACAGTTTCAAAATTCCCCGACATACCAAATAAAGTATTCAAAGTTAGCCACTGGCAATTTATAAGTAGACATTATTGCGTTGATTCTGATGGCATGAAGTGTCATTAGAAAGCTATGGTAAATTCTGAACTGCCTAGTAAATGAACCATGCTTTTCAGCATGGCACATAATGATGAGTAAATCACAAACTGCCAATAAATGCTGGGGTTGACATCAACATCCTGTAAAGGACATGCATCTAACTTTGATATAATCAGATAGAAATATGATTGATTGATTGATTGATTTAGGAACCGACATCACAGCATTCGGTGCATTCCCATAAGCACTCCATCCCCATCCTCAGAAACCAGCGAAGAGTTCCAATCCCAATAGTACCAGTAGCAATCTGATTACTTGTGCGTCTCACCTTTCCTCTAAGCATTGAGCATCGGCCAGATCCCCTCATCACTTCTCATTGTTGCATTCTTGCCAGACCAATCCCAATAGTACCAGTAGCAATCTGATTATATGTGCATCTCGCCTTTCCTCTAAGCGTCGAGCATTGGCCAGATCCCCTTGTCACTTCTCGCTGTCGCATTCTTACCAGACCATGGTGATCCATTTGCTCCTCCGAGGTGTACACGTGCTCCCACAAGGCCGCAACCACGTCTGCCTTATCATGCATCAATACTCCACCAAGTTTTGCAGAGCCAGCCAATCTGTCTGCCTGTTCATTCCCCAGAACACCGGCATGCCCCGGAGAAAAGATCTAGACGATGCTTGCCACCCATGACTTCCGAAGCGAAGCAAGCCACTCTGCATGAAGCTTGCTTGTCCTCACCCTACTCAGCATGCTTTCTGAGTCAGTTACAATCACGATGTGATCACCATCTCATTCTGATTTACACATGGGACGTCCAACAGAGTGTTACCACAGAGATACCTCGTATTAACATTCTAGACAGAAGCATAAACAAGTTACAAGAAAAGATATATACACTCGAAGGATGCTTTCAAAAATAAAAGGTAAAATCAATATTTTAGATAAAAAATATATGTACTCGACTAAAGATACTAGGACAATTTGTGTATTAAATTGTACAAACTAGCCAAAACTAGGTTTGAATCAATATTTCAGATTAAAACATTACTTTAAATAAAACATTAAAGCTAGAATCAACATATAAATATATTTATGAAATGCATAAAATGGTTTACATCAATGCTGAGTATAAAAATATATAAACTTTTATTTTATAAGATAAAATAAACTTTTCAGAACAAAATATATTTACTGGATTCATTTAAAAAAGGGTTTTTAGTAACATGTCCCATAAAAATATGTGTACTGGATACAACACAAGTGGTCATTGACAATTCTGATGACTGCCTCTTTCTGATGTTTGTGATAAATTGTCTTTGCGACTTAGCCTCCCTCAAATTGTCTAGATCACTCATTTTGGCTTTCTAAGGAATTTTCAGCATATAACACCAATCTCCAAAGCTTTCAGGGATTTTTGTTTGCTTGTTTAATAATTGACAAGATTCTCTCTCTCTCTCTCTCTCTCTCTCTCTCACACACACACACACACACCACACACACACACACACCACACACACACACACACACACACAGAGAGAGAGAGAGAGAGAGAGAGAGAGAGAGAGAGAGAGAGAGAGAGAGAGAGAGAGAGAGAGAGCAGAAGCAGCCGGAGTAACAAACCAATGCTCTAACTGTCCGCCTGTCAGAGCTTCCACCCTAAACAAGTTGCAGACCAAAGTTTAGGGCCTGGTCTATTCTGCCATGACATTTAGTCTTTATGTTTCCCGCCCTTGCACCAGGATAAGGCTTGTACCCTCCCAATTGCACTCCTACGCCTGAAGCTGTTGGCACAATGTGGAGTGTAGGGTTTGGTAAGTGCTGCCCAACATTCGCCGCTAACAGAAAGCAGATAGTACCGTCTACTGTCACACAATAGCTCAGTGATATCTTATATGAATTATAAACAAAAGTTAGTATCAACCAATACAAAAAAAAACAACTGAATAATAAATAAGTGACATTACTTGGGATACACATAAGTGATACACTACACACAGGCGTCCTATCTCACTACCCAGAGACCAGGGGAAATTTTGTTACTAGAAGTCCACGTGAAATAATCCCTTCTCTCACTGGGGCTTGAACCTGGGACCTCCAGCACTCGAGGCAAACACCATACCTCGAGACCACTCAACCCCCATACATACAATGTCTATTTAGTCTTCTGCTGGCCTTCACCCCTACAGGAGCATGTTCCTAGAGCAGATCCTAAAGCTTCAACACGTGTCAGTCTATTCTATCTTTTGATATTTCCTGCCACTCTATGTCCTCCCCACATTATTCATCTCTGTCTCTAATTCTTTTCTTCATATGGGCACCATCAGACCACCATATTTCTGGGCAATGCTATCAAGCATGGTTACAAGAGGCAAGTATTTATGATCTGTACCAACAGACTTAGATAAATAAAATTGTTAGTTACATATCCTTTATTCCTGTAAAGATGTGTGTAAGCGGGACATGACTAATACAGGCATTGATATTGGCAGCATGTCACTGCTGATAGCATGGAGGGAAAAGATCAGGAATGCAATAAAGACAAAGGAGAAAATGATTGCAGACATGTCCACACTGAAAGTTTGAGATGTCAAATGGTGCATTATGGTGGAAATGACCATGTGTTCATATATATCTATTGTGGACGACTTTTACTGTGCAAATTGGTCTGATCAGTCACATTCACTACTGCCATGGGTTGTAGTTATTATGCCTCTTTTTTTTTTAGCACAATGTAACAATCTATTGTCTGTTAATGCAGTAAAGTGCCAGTAACATATATTACTAATCTTATCATTTAATTTTATTCAGCTTGAAATTATTTAACTAGTGAACATTTCACCATGTGTTTATGGAAGAGGTTAAATTTGAACTGGCCCTCAAATTTTAACAGATTATAAAACTCAAAGAGAGAAAAGAATCCTGCACCAAACATAATACAACCCTCACATTCTTTTACATTTAAGCATACAGGAGAAAATACGTAGTTTCTTATTTTCATAGTATATGTTATTTAGCGTTGGTGATCATATCTGTCCACATCCTTCTGTCTCATGTAACACCAATCATTTCGAATACAGATGTTTCTCCATGCCATGATGCCAAACTGACTAGCATCTTCTCTCTTGGTCATCTCATGCATCCCATACTCTGTAACTTTCCCATTGTCACAAGGTGCTCTAGCTTTCCCCTTTTAGTGGTGTGCCCATAGAAAGTGGATTGTCTTTTTCTGATCCAAGTAACTAGTTCTCTTTGTAAGTTAACTTCTTTCAAGATATTCTCATTATGCTGTTTATCTGTCTATAGTGTTCTCATCATCTATATCTATAAAAGACGATGTATGCTGTATGTATGTCCGTTCTTTATGCGTTCGCGAACGGTCCATCCGATTCAGATGAAATTTTCTACACGTCTTCTTCTCATTCCCGTGCACCCAACTGCCATAGTTTGTTAGTGTACAATCAGCTATTTACTTACTAAAATTTAAAATTTTAATATCTTATCATTTATATATATATATATATATATATATATATATATATATATATATATATATATATATATATATATATATATATATATATATATAGCGAGGGGACTTAACTTAAGAAAAGTTATTTCAAGGGGCATAACTTTTAATAACATTGCTATATATTTTATATATAGATTGCTGCATTTTATATATAGATTGCATACATCGTCTTTTATAGATATAGATGATGAGAACACTATAGACAGATAAACAGCATAATGAGAATATCTTGAAAGCTTTATAAAATGTTTGTCTACAGTTATTTACAGGCATATGAGTTATAATATATAATGATAAAACCTTTAAGCTGTTTTCAAAGTTTTCATAAAAATAATGCATCTATTTAAATAGTGAAAATTTTCTAACTCATCTTTTCATTTCTCTTCAACAGCACATTTAATTTTTTTTTAAAACAATATCATATGTATTTCACGTTAAACCCACGTTGGGTATTTATGATGCCCATTTTAAACATTGCCTCAACGAGTTACTTTTCATGCGTTTTAATGCTTATTGTTCTTTTTTTGTCAAAGAATTGCTTCATAAGAGATGTTGAATGAAAGAATGTATGAGACAAAATAGAGAAGAAGGGCAGAATGTAGGACGGGCCTGCGTGCCCAATTCTTAACCCTTTGAAAATAAAGATTTTCGTTTGTTACAATTTTTAAAAAAGTAATTTTTTGTGAGAGAAAGTTAGTTGCATATCCTTTGCAGTACTCTGCAGTCAACCCACCGCCCACCATTTATTGGCTGTTTGTGATATCTTGGTAAGTTTACTTAAGATAGATCTCTTCCAATCACATTTTCTACTATCAATCTATCAATTCTTCTATTCTATCTATATTTTTAACGGGAATGGGCCGAACATGGATGGATGGGTGGGTGGGTGGATGGGTGGGTGGATGGATGGATGGATGGATGGATGGATGGATGGATGGATGGATAGATAGATAGATTAGATTAGATAGTCGGGAACAGGAACGGGAGCTTATATGACTACTTATATGAATTAAATGAGATGCTCCCCACCAGGATGGGGGAAGCCGGGCCGGGTCAGACAGACAGACAGACAGACAAACAGACAGACAGACAGATAGTCGGTAACGGGAGCTTATATGACTACTTATATGAATTAAATTAGATGCTCCCCACCAGGAGCTGGGCGAAGCCGGGCCGGGTCAGACAGACAGACAGAAAGACAGACAGACAGACAGACAGATCCCCACAAGGGCCTGGGCGAAGCCGGGTCGGGTCAGCTAGTTCTTCTATAAAACCACATGTTGGCAGCTTCCACATCATTCATCTTCCTCACTAATCTGCTGATTATCCATGATTAACGTTCCCACCTCAGGACTGACTCAGTATTGCTCCTAAGAGCTTTCTTTCTCACCTCGAGTGAAATATAACTTATACCTCACTCGGAGTGAGAAAGAAAGCTCTTAGGAGCAATACTGAGTCATATTTATACTATAAGAGATATTGCATAATGCATTTAATATGATAAAATGAGTTACTTGGATCTGTGACGAAACGCGTTTATCTGTCTTGGGTCGTAAGGATCCCGCACTATTTTGGCACGTCATCGGGGGACTTTCCCAGCTAAAAATAGACTGAGGGAAGCCGATGAAGGAATTACTATCTAGAATCTTCTCAAAACACCGGAATTCGAGTGACCCGTGAGGCTGGGTATTGCTCTAAATTCTCGTGCCGAGAGATCTAGAAATTCTAGGCGGGGAATGACGGTTTCCCGAGAAAGTGTCTTTTCTCAAGAAGCACTAGCTTCTCGTGCGCATTGAGTTGGCACGAAGGGGGAAATTGGCTAAACCAGTTCATTCACTTACTTTTGCTCAGAGAGAGCAGACGCAGGCCTGATGTGAGCCATTTTGTGTTGCAGTCTCACCTCAACCATGATTCGGCTGACTGTTATGGAAAGGAAGCTGAGAAGCCCTTGAACAGTTCTGAAGCTGACTGGAAATCTGGTTCTCAACATTCAGGTACATATTTGTTTAAATCATTTAACTTTGTAAGTGTGTACCACACGCCATTGTTCTAACCTCATTACCTATGCGGATGTCCTTGCATACTAATTAGCAAACCGATCGATAACGCAGGTTGACGGCTAATCGTGTGTTTGTTTACTGTGTGTTCGCGAATCAGCTGTTGGGAACGCAGGAATGCGATGTGGGCGATATGGGTTAAATTATATTTACCATATATTGCAATCGTTGCATCTATTAGGTTGCTGTGTTAGAATAAAACATAGTTACTTGTGCCTGATAGAAACTTAGATTTATGTCAGTCAGTTGCTGAAGCCAGAAGAACGGTTAGAAAACCAGGTAAGTTGGTAGGTGGAGATTCAGACAAAATTGTGCTTAGTTACTAAGTAAAGGAAGAACTTAGTTCTGTGCCACCAGGAATGATGTAACTATTGTGTAGTAACTTAATAGTGAATTCATTGTGTGGAACACCGGATTTCTGTGGTAAGGTAAGTCTGCTTTGGTGATATATATATATATATATATATATATATATATATATATATATATATATATATATATATATATATATATATATATATATATATATATATATATATATATATATGATGTGACATTGTGTATATATATTAGGTCATGGCATGTGATACTTCCTGGAGTAATTCCGAACGCCGAATAGGTCGACGCGTGATAACAATGCGTGCCGTCGCGATATACATATGCGTTCTGAAATCTTGTCTGAGCTATCTTGTTCTTTCATACTGGCGCTGGTGCGAGTGAATGCTAAGGTGCTGGAAGTATGGAAGGATGCAAGGAGGCTGTATGAGACAGGGGACATATAGGATATTGGGGATGTGAAAGCAAGTTATGAAATTATAGGTTGGTAGACCAGACCAACGATGAAGTTCGGTCCGACCAAGGCTAACACACTTGGGAGGGCGGAACTGGAACATTACCCTTGGAACATGTGGGGAACATGTATTCTCAAGAAGGCTTCTTGACTCTAGGCAGAGTCTGATAAGAAGAGTTTGCTATGGCGTGGGCAGGTGGTCCCACCAGCAAACAGGCTTGTGTACATATTGGATGTGATCATGTACTATTCCTATATCCCGAGGGATGGTATATTGATCAAGTATTATGTTTCTTAATGAACATTGATGATGTTAGGAACGAGTCCAGGGACTCTTTACCTTATTGTTTAGTTCGATTAAATTAGAACTATGATAACAGCCTACTATCACTACTGACGTTAGCGACGACTGGTAGATGATTAGGGATAGGTGAGACCTACGATCAGACTCGTCATTCTGATTTCTTGCTCTGTTTGACGGGCTGTTCTGTGAGGCCAGCTGACATTACTGAACCCATGCTTTACTACTCTCCATATAGAGATAATGCTTTAGTTATATGCATAACTAAGTAGCATGACTGAGGGTTGAGTAGTCATTGGTAGGATGCATGTGGACTAATGTTTGGGCCAGTATACTCTCACTGGTCGCTCTTCCTTTTCAGGAGTTTGCCTGTTGAGGAACCAGTCAACTATAATTGTCGTTGGCAGGAAACCACTTCGTGTGACACAGCGAAGGGTTCAATTCTTTACTTATCACGCCAGACTCAACCACACCATGTACCCAATGTGATTCACCATGCGTGAAGGTTTGCATCAAGTAATACAGGTGCCCTGAAGGTGCACGTGTGGGAAGTGATGGTTTGTGATGTTTTTCTACTAGTAGAAGATACTCTATTTCAGCCAGGAACATTTCAGCATTTTGAGTAATCATGCTCAACGAAAGGAAACACCTGACCGTATATTATTACGGTGGTTCTGCCTAAACACGGAAGTAAATGAACTTCAGACACTTGAATGGTTCTTTGGACAGCTATAGTGGCAGGTCTTGAGAAGAACTACACCAGCTATTAACTTGTGGCAAGTGTTACCAGGTGGAAGGGACTATTGATTATAGTCCAACCTGAATTGTTTTCCGTGAAATAGATGTCTGATTCTAATAATGTACTGTCCCAGTATGAAGATTATGAACTGTGTTCGAGTAGGACTCAGTGACATTTCAGTGGCCATATCTGATTCTGCAAGCAGTGTTACTGTGAGGGACCATTGAATTGGTTATTGACATATTTTTCAAGCAGTGTTACTGTGAGGGACCATTGAATTGGTCATTGACATATTCTTCAATCAGTGTTACTGTGATGTGAGGAAGGGACCATTGAATTGGTCATTGACATATTCTTCAAGCAGTGTGATTGTGCTATGCTTGAGGGACCATTTGATTGGTCAGTGACTACTTAGGTTCATCGAAGTCACGAATACTTGGAGTCAAGTCCAGGAGGATTGCCTCCCAACCAGTGTTGTTAGAGAACTGTGTATTAACAGTGACTCCGGGGGAGTGATAAAGATGCAGTTGGTCCAGTTGAGTGAGGTCCAGCAGTGACTCTATTGTTGTGGATCCACGCTCTGGAGACGGAGTGGTCTCCAAGGTTCTAGTCATCTCACTGGAAGGAAGCCGGGTGAGTGGCGGACCGACTGGACAGGGACATCTGCATCCAATCTACTTCTCAACTCCATGATGACAACATTATCTCTGATTCTGTCTCTACTCTATCCTCTATTTGTGTAAATAGATTATTCTATCAGGATGTTCATTTCAGTTCTATATTCTCAAGGGTAGAATAAACTTTATGTACGTTGACTTGCTCTTTGTATAATGATTGAGTGTGGTCTCGGACGATGCCTAAGTGTTCATTGTTCCACAGGAGTAGGTAGTTAGTGGGGGTCTAGAATCTGGAGGGGCTTGTAGACATAATTAACTAATATGAGATCAACCACAGAGTAAAAATGTGTATCTGCCTGTCCAACCCCTGGGGCTAGAATACACGGGAGTGCCAGAGACACCTCGGGTGTGGTTCACTCTCACTACCCAAGGTGAACTCGTTACACTCCAGAATACAGAGTGGGGGCTCGTCCGGGATTATTCCAAGATCTTTGTGTGTTGTAGAACTCTCGCATAGGGATAGGGACTTAGTCTATATCCTCTACTTCAGTCTACATAAGATTCTACTACTTCTACCTATCTCCTAACTGTCTGACGGACATTTGTGTTGTGGTGATTAGTTAGTACTATTGATTATTGATTCATTGTATTGCTTCACCCACACATACTTGAGTACCCACCTCTCATAGTCAACATGTCTACCCAAGAGATAGACTTAGACAAAGTTCAGGAAACTGGGCGTAAGTCAGGTCTAGAGGGAGATGCTTTGAAATCCTATGTGCAAGAGGTGGAAAGAAATTTTCGCCAAGAGGAAAGAGAGAGGAGGAGAGCAGAAAGAGAACTGGAAGCCAGTAAAGTGGCTCTTGAGGAAAAGAGGATAGCGGCTGATACTGAAATGAAACGGCTTGAGTTGGAAGCCGAGAAAGAAAAACGTGACCATGAGTATCGAATGAAGCTACTTGAGGCACAAGTGCCTGCTACAGGTGTAACTGATGGAGCTATGGGAGGAGGTGTACCTCCTGGCTCAGAGTCAACCAGTAGACGTGACTACCAGGCTATGAAGTGGCCTTTACAGCCGTTCGAACCCGAGAAAGAACGGATAGACCAATACTTAGAGAAGTATGAAGCCATGTCTATTGCAATGGGGCTAGACAAACAGAAATGGTGTTTGAAACTCTCCCAGGGACTCAGAGGCGCCGGTTATGAAGTGTACGCACGCTTGCCACCGGGTTTACAGAATGATTACCCGGCACTGAAAGCGGCTCTCTTGAAGAGATTCGAGATCACAGCGCACTCATACCGAAGGAAGTTTCGGACTTCTAAGCGAGAGCCTGGCGAACTGTTTTCAGCATACAGTGTGAGATTGAACTCATACCTTCTTAAATGGATGGCCTTGGCCGGATTTAATGAGGAGTATGAAAGTTTGCGTGAGTTGATGGTTGTAGATCAGATGCGAATGCAAATGTCTAAACCCTTGCGAAACTTCTTAGGTGAGAATGGGGCTGAGAGATTGGATATAGTCACCAAGTTAGCCGAAAGATACGTTGAAGTCTATGGCGAGACTGGGGATACCAGTCCAACAGATCCGAGATCGAAAGATACGGATCAAGGTAAGTCAAAGAAGAAGACAAAGAAGACCAATGGTTCGGGAGAACCAAGTAAACAGGTAAACTCTGTAGAGAAGATCTCTAACGTCAATAAAGGTAAGAATAGCCCACCTAGTTCTCCAAAGAGGAAGTGGAGTGAACGATGGTGCAAATTCTGCAAGTCCAGCACTCACAACACGAGTGAGTGCAAGAGTAAACCCAAGGACTTTCACTTTGCTTGTCTTGCAGAGGTTAGGGATAGACCATGCAAGAAAGTGAAGTCGGCTAATGGGAATGGAGAACCTAGACGACCTCCAGTGGTTGAGAGAGTAGAAGTGAATGGGCAACAGGTGATGTGCCTCTACGACACAGGATTGCAATTTCCTGCTGTAATTGCATCCCACCTGACAGGCCCAGAGCAACTCACCGGGGAGATGACGGAGATACAGCCAGCCAGTAGGAGTGCTGTAGCGTTACGTTGCCCGATTGCCAATGTGGAGATTCGGAGCAAGTACGTTACTGGACGCATTCAGGCGGCAGTAGTACCGGATCCTCTCTATCCCCTAATTCTTGGCCGGAAGTACGTGTTTCTGGGCGAACCAGAACACCCTAGCATCCATAAGTCTAGGCAGGTCAGATATACAGAGGAAGAGGGTCTAGAAAAGGTAAGTCTCCGGAAAACTCACCCGGATGTGATGAGTAGTGCTCGGAGCAAGGATGCGACGGAGTGTCCTTGTTCAGAATGGTTGCCCAACAATGAAAACCCGTTAACTCAGGGTAAGTTCGAATCTGACAACCGGTCACCGTTAATTCAGACCGGAACAGAGAAGCGGCAGAAGGAACGTAAGTTGGTTCCTGAGAGCTTCAGAGCTAATCTGCTGCGAACGGTACATGTCAGGTCCCCAACCGGACATCTGACTGTAGGGACAACCAGTAAGTGTCTATCCCGGTACTATTGGTGGCCGGGAATGACAGGCGATGTGCGCAGGTATATTAGGTCTTGTCCGGAGTGCCGTAAATGCACACCGAGAAACGGACGAAGACGAAGATATCCTTAGCGGTTGGAGACCGAGTTCTAGTACTCCTCCCAATCGAGGGGAACGAATTCGAAATCGGGTGGCAGGGCCCATTCCTAGTGGATAAAGTGGGGCTCCACAAGCACTATGGAGTGGTGATCCTGGGAAAGTCTTCTACTTTCCATTCCAGTCTCCTCATGCGCTATGAGGGGAAGCCCGATGATAAGTCCACCAGCCCAAGGGCGCAGAGATTCGCTGAGAGAACGGTTCGGGGTTCAGGTCAGGTAGCGGAAAGCCTGTCACACCATAGGAAGTCCTATATGTATGTGCAGGTACCTTCTTCGGTTCAGCCCGGTGCTCGGGGGAACATGACCGGCCAAAGGAACACCCGCAGTGCTAGCTACACTGAGAACCGTGGTCGGAAGAGGTGGGTTGTGTCGGAACGGACACAGACCCCTGGTTCCTCAACCCGACCGACTGCAGTCCAGCTGGGTCCTCGAAAGGGGAAGCTGGAGTTGCAGAAGTCCAGTAAACTCTGGCAGGAACGATCGTTAAATCAGATCGAGACGGGAGCTCTGGTCCGCAAGACACTGCGAGATGCCCGATCGCAGTAGCGGAGTAGGCGTTGATCACCCGTGATACTGAATAGCTTGTCACCCCACCAAAGGTGGTAAAAGTATCCTATGAAATATTGACGGGTTAGACTTCCTCACCCGCCATCCGGTCTCTAAGAAGGAAGAAAGAACGACATAGACAGCTTCTGCGTAGAAGTGGAACGACGGGGTCGATCCTCTTAAAGTGGGGGCCTATGTGACGAAACGCGTTTATCTGTCTTGGGTCGTAAAGATCCCGCACTATTTTGGCGCGTCATCGGGGGACTTTCCCAGCTAAAATAGACTGAGGGAAGCCGATAGAGGAATTACTATCTAGAATCTTCTCGAAACACCGGAATTTGAGTGACCCGTGAGGCTGGGTATAGCACTAAATTCTCGTGCAGAGAGATCTAGAAATTCTAGGCGGGGAATGACGGTTTCCCGAGAAAGTGTCTTTTCTCAAGAAGCACTAGCTTCCTCGTGCGCATTGAGTTGGCACGAGTGGGGAAATTGGCTAAACCATTCATTCACTTCACTTTTGCTCGGAGAGAGCAGACGCAGGCCTGTGTGAGCCATTTTGTGTTGCGTCTCACCTCAACCATGATTCGGCTGACTGTTATGGAAAGGAAGCTGAGAAGCCCTTGAACAGTTCTGAAGCTGACTGGAATCTGGTTCTCGACATTCAGGTACATTATTTGTTTAAATCATTTAACTTTGTAAGTGTGTACACACGCCATTGTTCTAACCTCATTACCTATGCGGATGTCCTTGCATACTAATTAGCAAACCGATCGATAACGCAGTTGACGGCTAATCGTGGATTTGTTTACTGTGTGCTTCGCGAATCAGCTGTTAGGGAACGCAGGAATGCGATGTGGGCGATCTGGGTTCAAATATATTTACCATATATTGCCAATCGTTGCATCTATTAGGTTGCTGTGTTAGAATAAAACATAGTTACTTGTGCCTGATAGAAACCTTAGATTTATGTCAGTCAGTTGCTGAAGCCAGAAGAACGGTTAGAAAACCAGGTAAGTTGGTAGGTGGAGATTCAGACAAACATTGTGCTTAGTTACTAAGTAAAGGAAGAACTTAGTTCTGTGCCACCAGGAATGATGTAACTATTGTGTAGTAACTTAATAGTGAATTCATTGTGTGGAACACGGGATTTCTGTGGTAAGGTAAGTCTGCTTGGTGATATATATATATATATATATATATATATATATATATATATATATATATATATATATATATATATATATATATATATATATATATATATATATATATATGATGTGACATTGTGTATATATATTAGGTCATGGCATGTGATACTTCCTGGAGTAATTCCGAACGCCGAATAGGCTCGACGCGTGATAACACTGCGTGCCGTCGCGATATACATATGCGTTCTGAATTCTTGTCTGAGCTATCTTGTTCTTTCATACTGGCGCTAGTGCGAGTGAATGCTAAGGTGCTGGAAGTATGGAAGGATGCAAGGAGGCTGTATGAGACATGGGGACATATAGGATATGGGGGATGTGAAAGCAAGTTATGAAAGTATAGGTTGGTAGACCAGACCAACGATGAAGTTCGGTCCGAGCCAAGGCTAAACCACTTGGGAGGGCTGAACTGGAACATTACCCTTGGAACATGTGGGGAACATGTATTCTCAAGAAGGCTTCTTGACTCTAAGGCAGAGTCTGATAAGAAGAGTTTGCTATGGCGTGGGCAGGTGGTCCCACCAGCAAACAGGCTTGTGTACATATTGGATGTGATCATGTACTATTCCTATATCCCGAGGGATGGTATATTGATCAAGATTATGTTTCTTAATGAACATTGATGATGTTAGGAACGAGTCCAGGGACTCTTTACCTTATTGTTTAGTTCGATTAAATTAGAACTATGATAACAGCCTACTATCACTACTGACGTTAGCGACGACTGGTAGATGATTAGGGATAGGTGAGACCTACGATCAGACTCGTCATTCTGATTTCTTGCTCTGTTTGACGGGCTGTTCTGTGAGGCCAGCTGACATTACTGAACCCATGCTTTACTACTCTCCATATAGAGATAATGCTTTGGTTATATGCATAACTAAGTAGCATGACTGAGGGTTGAGTAGTCATTGGTAGGATGCATGTGGACTAATGTTTGGGCCAGTATACTCTCACCGGTCACTCTTCCTTTTCAGGAGTTTGCCTGTTGAGGAACCAGTCAACTATAATTGTCGATGGCAGGAAACCACTTCGTGTGACACAGCGAAGGGTTCAATTCTTTACTTATCACGCCAGACTCAACCACACCATGTACCCAATGTGATTCACCATGCGTGAAGGTTTGCATCAAGTAATACCAGGTGCCCTGAAGGTGCACGTGTGGGAAGTGATGGTTTGTGATGTTTTTCTATAGTAGAAGATACTCTGTTTCAGCCAGGAACATTTCAGCATTTTGAGTAATCATGCTCAACGAAAGGAAACACCTGACCGTATATTATTACGGTGGTTCTGCCTAAACGCGGAAGTAAATGATCTTCAGACACTTGAATGGTTCTTTGGACAGCTATAGTGGCCGGTCTTGAGAAGAACTACACCAGCTATTGACTTGTGGCAAGTGTTACCAGGTGGAAGGGACTATTGATTATAGTCCAACCTGAATTGTTTCCGTGAAATAGATGTCTGATTCTAATAATGTACTGTCTCAGTATGAAGATTATAAACTGTGTTCGAGTAGGACTCAGTGACATTTCAGATGCCATATCTGATAATACAAGCCGTGTGACTGTGAGAGACCATTGAATTGGTCATTGACATATTCTTCCATCCGTGTTACTGTGATGTGAGGAAGGGACCATTGAATTGGTCATTGACATATTCGTTCAGCAGTGTGACTGTGCTATGATTGACAGACCATTCGATTGGTCAGTGACTACTTAGGTTCATCGACGTCACGAATACTTGGAGTCAAGTCCAGGAGGATTGTCTCCCAGCCCGTGTTGTTAGAGAACTGTATTAACAGTGACTCCGTGGGAGTGATACAGATGCAGTTGGTCCAGTGAGTGAGGTCCAGCAGTGACTCTATTGTTGTGGATCCACGCTCTGGGGACGGAGTGGTCTCCAAGGTTCTAGTCATCTCACTGGAAGGAAGCCGGGTGAGTGGCGGACCGACTGGACAGGACATCTGCATCCAATCTACTTCTCAACTCCATGATGACAACATTATCTCTGATTCTGTCTCTACTCTATCCTCTATTTGTGTAAATAGATTATTCTATCAGGATGTTCATTTCAGTTCTATATTCTCAAGGGTAGAATAAACTTTATGTACGTTGACTTGCTCTTTGTATAATGATTGAGTGTGGTCTCGGACGATGCCTAAGTGTTCATTGTTCCACAGGAGTAGGTAGTTAGTGGGGGTCTAGAATCTGGAGGGGCGTGTAGACATAATTAACTAATATGAGATCAACCGCAGAGTAAAAATGTGTATCTGCCTGTCCAACCCCTGGGGCTAGAATACACGGGAGTGCAAGGGACACCTCGGGTGTGGTTCACTCTCACTACCCAAGGCGAACTCGTTACAGGATCTATCATGTAACTAGACTACACCCAAACACCATACCTTGCCATACAGTACACAGATAATAATTAATATCAAGCTGGTTGTTTGAAACTATAGTACAGTCACTGTAACAGTGAATGGACACAGAAAGACTACCTCAGAATATCAGCAGACACACAAAAGACTGCTCAGTCCAAGTTACTGTTTAAGTAAGACTGTTACTTAACTTTTATTTGTATAAATATACTATAAGTAGCAATGTCAATTGTCGGTGTGTCTAAAATGGGTGACCTACGGCGTGACCATAATTAGCATAAAGTCTTTTGCCACATCCGGTTTATGCCTGGGTTTACCCATGTTTGCTTCTGATTGGATATATTTGGAAATAACTGGTCAAACTTCATGGGAAACCACTCTAAATATTGCATAAGTGGCCTGTCTGCTAAGACTGAAAATCATTGTCGGCATACATTATTTGTCCGTTGAGTTAATTTGGATATTTGATGCCTGGTAAGCTAATTGCTCTTATAACTCACATATTATAAATATAACTAGACTTTTTATTGCATTTTTGGATTTTCCATTCAATTTCTCATATATGTGTAGAGTTTCAACATTAACCGCTTCTTACTTTGTTAGGAAACATTTTTTAGTATAGCATGCATGCATGCAGCATAGCCAGTCAGATTGAGAATGAAATTGAAATAGCGCATCCATTTTGCAAAATTCTATCTATGGCGACACCCACGCTATAGTATGTATTATAGCTGATCCTTTTTTTATTTTATAATTTGAACCGTCAGTTTAATTACTACAATTAAACAGAATAGAAGCTTAATTGATAGTAATTTTTAGCAAAACAATGAGATATCGCATCGCAAAATTCAAAATGGCGGACCCATGCCGTTAGCATTGCGTAGTATAGCAGAGCGGACTCCTTTTTATTTTATAATTAGAACTGGCAATTTAACTACTAAAATTAAACATAATACAAGTTTCATTTGTAGCAGTAATTTATCTGTGTACTTGTATAAATTGTCACTCTTTGACATGACTGAAAATAATTTTGAAAGCCAGTTTTCAGACCCGTCTGTTGTAAACCTGTAAGGTAGAGTACTTTTTTTCTTAGCAGCGCACCAGTACATAATTATTTAAATTTAAATAAAATACTGTGAAATAAGTTATTGTTTTTAAAATGTTAGTATTTAATTATTAATTGCTCCCTTTTAGATACAGAACAGTGTAATTATAGAGCAGAAGTAGAAATCAATTTTAGTGAATATTTAATTAATTAATATTTTTAATTATTTAATATTTTAATAATTAATTAACTGCTGCTTAATTTATGCAGCAGTTACAAACTTATTTACTTACATTAATGCATGATATGTAATCAACAAAGGAGGAGTGGCTAGAACGCCGAACTCTCCTTCGGGAGACCCGGGTTTCATCCCTCGCAGAGGTGTTTCCAAGGCACCAGGGCTGGGTTATATACTGGCCAAGACCTATTGACGCGTCCACGTCGAGCGTCCTGGGCAACAGGTCCCTTCGAGGTCCTGGCTAAAGTCAATAGGATCGCTGATTCCTCCGAAGTCGGAGAGTGTCTGCCTGTACGGCGAGGAACCACCAGTCTGCACACCAATAAGCCAGACATGGGACAACGGATACTAACGCAAAACTCAGGTCCTGTATGACATCACACTGATGTTGGACAACAGGATGCCTTCATCCGACATACAGGACTTCACGTTGGAGCTCAAGCCAACGAACACAAGCAAGCAAGCAAACAACAGGTCCCTTCGGGGTCCTGGCTAAAGTCAATAGGATCGCCGATTCCTCCGAAGTCGGAGAGTGTCTGCCTGTACGGCGAGGAACCACCAGTCTGCACACCAATAAGCCAGACATGGGACAACAGATACTCACGCAAAACTCAGGTCCTGTATGACATCACACTGATGTTGGACAACAGGATGCCTTCATCCGACATACAGGACTTCGCGTTGGAGCTCAAGCCAACGAACGCAAGCAAGCAAGCAAGCATCCCTCGGTAAGGTGTGGGATTTTTTTCTGTCGGGGGCAAAAAGAAAATCCTACCCTGCACGGTTCGTGGCGACTGCACTAGCCAGGCGGCCTTAATTCCTCAGGCTCAAAGACCCCTCTGCCATACACCGCAAGGTACTATATTGGCAGTAAATGACAGTTAATGACAGTAATCAACAAAAGAAAGCTGTCGCAATGCAGTTGGTACATTAAGACAATATGAGTACATTTTCATGAATTGTTCTTTCACTAACGACAAACATTTCACGTGACATTTAATTAATATAAATAGGCAGCTATTTTTAACTGTTAATTAGGTCACAGCACATCCTATCGCAAAGTCTTAAAAGTCGAGTGCATTTTTCTCGGAGACATGGAGAGACTCATGCTTTGTGCGATGCTTTCGGCATGTCGCCCTGCGGAAAGAGACTGAGCCATTTGAGGTAACACCCGGTGCAATGAAGTCGATCCTCTCAACATTCTATCGAAAGAGAAATGTGACCTTTACTTTACTGTTACCAAAACGCATAATAAAATAGACATGTTACCAGGTGTGTTAGCAATGCGACATACTTTTAATGAATAATAAACAATTGGCGGCCATTTTTAATTGTTAATTAGGTCACGGCACATCCTATTGAAAAATAGATAATACGTCAAGTTAGGTCCTCGCCACCCCGGACGCAATGATATATGGTACTATGTTGTCCGTTTAAAATAAACAAGCCACAGTAATAGAAGGCAGAATGTCTCAGCTTCCAATTTATTGAGCCGCGATAAAATCTCCCCCATTGCTTAGGACCTCATTACACTTCCTGGTCGTAGATAAGGACACAAAATTATTCATAACTCCGCTTAGAATTAACGTACACTCTTTGTTGAGATACCGTTGGATTCGTCTTGTCAAGCTGTATCCAACTGTTATGATTTCATAAGTAGAAACCCCATTTTAAAATATTCTCTGTATATGCTACTATAAGTATATAAGTATTAATTTTTATTAAATATTAAAATAATATTATATTATTAAGTAAGTATTCAAATAATGGGAACTGTGGCGTCCGTTATAATTCAATCAATAAACATTAATAGTGATAAATATTGATAGTTAATAGTATATTATTAATTAATTAGTAAATTACACGCAGACATCAACGACGACATTGTGAAGCATAGATAGAATGATAGAGGCAGAGGAATATAGTAGTTAGTACAAGAGATTAATGTGGGGTTTTGCTTTAATTTTCAAAATATGCTACCTTGAGAGCGGTGGCAGCTTGGCTATAATCATACTAATACTAGTAATAATACCATTACTAGTAATAGTAGTATCACTACCAATATCACTACTGTTACAATACTCGGCCATTAGTGCATCCGTTGTTTACAAGCGTCGGGCCGCCATTTCACTTTGGCATGGTAACCCGCTTACCTGCAACACTGCAAGCTAAAATCGTTTTTACTGTTGATGTTACACTTCCCTCCACATTTTAGTGCTTGTTGTAATCTTCTAAAGATCTGTTTAAATGTGTTCATAAATTGTCAGTTGTTATATAATTATATATCATCGTTATCACTCAGTGCCTTGCCAGCTGTCATGGGCGATCATGCCCCTCCACAAATTGCCAGCTCCGACGGCATGGATCAATATATAATATGGGAGCTTTTTTAAAGCTAAAATTAACAAGACTGTGGCTAATTAATTAATTAGTAAATAATTAGCGGCCATTTTTACTTCCTAATTAGGTCACCAGACATCATGTCAAAAGATAAATAACATGACCAGTTAGGCCTTGCAACCCCGATCGCAGTGATGTATGGTTGCTAAGATGTTCGTTTAATAAACAAAACAGATAGTCTCAAAAAAACCAAAATTTTGATAATCTGGGCTCTCATTTTGACCAGGACGCAAAAAAATCCTATAGTGAGCACTCTTTTGTGAAAATTTTAGTCCAAAGGTCACGACACTCAAATTTACATAACTCAGCTTAGAATCGAGATACACAACTTATTGAGGTACCGTTACTCGTTAGATTTGGTTTTTCAAGGCCTATCTATCTGTGGTTCTCCCAATAGTAAATGATCAATTTGAAAATCATGATCAGAATACCTACATATAATATTCGTGTGTTGACTCCCTTCCGTGCCATGACACAAGACTGTCAAGAATCTTCTCCCGCTGTCTGCCTCGATATCTCTTTCCACAATTTTTTTCCGGTTGTCACAACATGTTTCAGCTTTTGTCTTCTCAAACCATGGCCCAAAAAAATTTAAAAAACGATGACTGCCTGTTTCTGATGACTGATGTTTGTGATAAGTTGTCTTTGCGACTTAGATTACTTCAAAATGTAGTGGGATTCGGCAGCCCCCTGAGTGACTGAGCAGCCCTCTATAGGAACACACTGCTCACCTCCATAGCATGAGGAAGGGGCTAGAAAAGGTGCCCTAAACATTGTCTGCTCCATCACTACCTAACCAGCTAACCGCGGTTGGTGGGTACCCTAAACTACGGTCGACATACAAATAAAGATAAAACAAGTAAAGCTAAAAGAGGAAACCATATTCCCTTAACAATTGGAACTTGGAATGTACGCACCCTACTTGACAGAGACGGCGCGTCGGGTCCAGAGAGACGAACAGCACTGATTGGGAGAGAACTGGGCAGGTACAACATCGACATTGCAGCCTTGAGCGAGACACGACTTGCAGAAGAAGGCCAAATCTGTGAAATAGGTGTGGGATTTGCCATTAAGTCGGTCCTGATCGGCAAATTAGCTGGATTTCCAAAGGCTATAAATGACAGGTTCATGACCATTAAGTTGCCCCTGCTGAATGGAAGGAATCATGCAACCATTGTGAGTGTCTACGCACCAACTTTGACATGTCAAGAACAATTTCTATGAGGACCTGCACAATGTATTAACATATGTTCCCAAAGGAGACAAACTTATACTCCTTGGGGATTTCAATGCCAGAGTAGGCACGGACACCACCTCTTGGAGTGGCATTATTGGAAAGCACGGAGTCGGAAATTGTAACAGCAATGGACTCCTCCTCCTCCTTCAGACATGTGCCGAACACGATCTCCTGATTACCAACACAATTTTCCGTCTCCCCATGAGAAATAGGACATCGTGGATGCACCCTCGCTCGAAACACTGGCACCTCATTGACTATGTCATCGTCAGGAGAAGTGACAGACAAGACGTTCGGGTAACAAAATCCATGTGTGGTGCCGAATGTTGGACAGACCATCGTCTCATTGTCTCGAAAATAAACATTCACATCAGGCCACCACGGCGTCCTCAAGGGGTAAAAATGCAAAAAAAAAAAACTAAATGTCACCCGCCTAAACAGCAAGAAAATGCAGCAGTCGTTTGAAAATATGCTGGAAGACCGCCTCAAGCCCAATGCTGCTGCTAAACAGGATACAGAAACAGAGTGGAGAGCCCTAAAGGACATAATTTACAACACTGCTATGGAAATCCTGGGTCCAGCCCCCCGAAAGCATAAAGATTGGTTTGATGAAAATTCCGAAGACATCAACCAATTGCTGGCCGAGAAACATCTTCTCCTCAAGGCACATTTGAATGACCCGAAGTCAACATAAAAAAAAGATGCCTTCAAGAACATTCAGAGAGTAGTGCAGCAGAAACTTCGGCACATGCGGGACTCCTGGCTGAGCAGCAAAGCTGATGAAATTCAAGGCTTTGCTGACAGACATGATATGAAAAACTTCTACGACTCACTGAAAGTGGTCTATGGTCCTACATCACCAGGCATAGCTCCCCTCCTCAGTGCAGATGGGGGAACATTGGTCACCGATAAGAAAGAAATCCTTCAACGCTGGGCAGAGCATTTCAGCAACATCTTAAATGCAACTTCCTTCTTCGATGATGAAACCATCAACTGCCTTCCTCAAGTTCCCACCAATGAGACACTTGATGACCTGCCAACCATAGTGGAAGTAAACAAAGCCATCCAGCAACTCTCCAGCGGCAAGGCACCTGGTCCTGACTCCATCCCAGCAGAGATATACAAGGCAGGTGGGCCGGTCCTAACAGAGCAGCTTCACCAAGTCTTTACAAACATATGGGTGAACGAGACCATGCCACAAGATTTCAAGGACGCGTCAATAGTCCACCTTTACAAACGTAAAGGAAACCGCCAATCCTGTGACAACCACCGAGGCATCTCCTTGCTTTCAATTGCAGGGAAGATACTCGCCAGAATTCTTCTCAATCGCCTCACGGCCCATCTCGATCAAGGTCTTCTTCCTGAGAGTCAATGTGGCTTCAGAAAAGAACGTGGAACTGTTGACATGATTTTCGCTGCAAGGCAGCTGCAAGAGAAATGTCAGGAACAGAACTGCGAAATGTTCTCCACTTTCATTGATACAGTCAGCAGAGAAGGACTGTGGAAGATCATGGCAAAATATGGCTGTCCACGAAAGTTTGTCCAAATAGTGCGGCTATCTCATGATGGTATGCAGGCAAGAGTACAGGAAAATGGTGAACTGTCTGAACCCTTTCCTGTCACCAATGGAGTGAAGCAAGGATGTGTCCTGGCACCAACACTGTTCAGCCTCATGTTTTCAGCCATGTTGATGAATGCCTTCGAGAACGACGACATTGGAATAGACATCAACTACCGTATGGATGGAAAGTTATTCAATCTCAGAAGGCTGAAAGCTAAAACCAAAATTAACAGCGACACCGTCAGAGAGCTCCTGTTTGCTGATGATTGCGCTCTATACGCCAACTCAGAGGCGGACATGCAACATAATGTTACAGCTTTCTCACATGCCTGTGCCAACTTTGGGCTCAATATCAACTTGGAGAAGACTGTAGTTATGTACCAGCCAGCTCCAGGGAATAATCACACTGTGCCGAATATCAAAGTGAATGGTCATAGACTAAGTGTTGTGGACAAATTCACCTATCTTGGCAGCACTGTGTCACAAGCTGCCACAATTGATGACGAAGTGAATGCAAGAATCTCCAAGGCCAGTGTAGCCTTTGGCAGACTGTACAAGAATGTATGGGACAGAACTGGAATAAGCCTGCAAACAAAGCTAAAAGTCTACAAAGCAGTTGTATTATCCACACTGCTATATACTTGTGAAACCTGGACTGTTTATCAGCGACACGCACGGAAATTAAACCACTTCCACACAGTCTGCCTAAGGAAGCTTCTGAAGATTAAATGGCAAGACAAGATCCCAGACACTGAAGTCCTAGAAAGAGCGTCCATGCCCAGTATCCACACTCTACTGATGAAGAATCAGATTCGCTGGGCTGGTCACTTGACTCGCATGCCAGATCACAGGCTCCCTAAACGAATTTTTTACAGCGAACTGCGTTGTGGTAAACGCGCCCAAGGCGGCCAGAGGAAACGCTTTAAAGACACTCTGAAAATCTCTCTGAATGCTTTTGGAATTCATCATGACACCTGGGAGACTGCAGCCAGAGACCGAAATTCGTGGCGTGCATCATTATACAAGGGTGCAGTCATGTGTGAGGCGACCAGAGTTCGTGCTTTGCGCGACGCTTTCCGCGCTGCAGAAAGAGACCGAGCCATATGGGATAAAACCCGGTGCAATTAAGTCGACCCTTTTGAGCAACCTTTTTAGAGTTGCAATATTTGCGCCTTTCGACCAACACACCTGACTTCTTCAGGCATTTGTAGACCGGTTAACCTTCCCGGGCTACGATTATTTTTATTTAAATTACTAGCTGACCCGGCCCGGCTTCGCCCAGCTCCTGGCGGGGAATCTATCTATCTATCTATCTATCTATCTATCTATCTATCTATCTATCTATCTATCTATCTATCTATCTATCTATCTATCTATCTATCTATCTATCTGTCTATCTATATCTATATCTATCTATCTCTATCTGTATCTCTGTCTGCCTGACGACCCGGCCCGGCTGTCTGTCCATCCATCCATCCATCCATCCATAGGACCCGGCCCGGCTTCGCCCAGTACCTGGCGGGGAGCATCTCATTTCATTCATATTCGGCCCCTGCTCCAGTTCCCAAAAAAGACGACCGGCCCGGCTTCGCCCAGCCTCTGGCGGGGAGCATCTCATTTAATTCATATTCGGTCCCTGCTCCCGTTCCCGTTCCCCAAAAAAAAGACGACCCGGTCCAGCTGCGCCCAACTCTTGGTGGGGAGTGTCTCATTTAAATCATATTCGGCCCCTGCTCCCGTTCCCGTTCCCAAAAAAGAAGGCCGGCCCGGCTTCGCCCAGTCCCTGGCAGGGAGCGTCTCATTTAATTCATATTCCACCCCTCGTCCCGTTCCCAAAAAAAGACGAATCGGTCCGGCTTCCCCAGATTAGCTCCCATTCCCGTTCCCGGAAATATGGCGAACAGATTGGAAGAGAGCAATCTTCATCCCAATTATAAAAATAGGGCAATCTTTTAATTTAAATCGTTTATTGAGTGTTAAAGAATGTTGCAATTGTATTGTTAGTATTTTAACAGGCATTCTGCGTGTATCGTATTTGTGTAGGTCTGTTTAAAAGTGCGTTTGTGCGTTTCAATCATCGAAACTACAAATTATATTCACATAATATGCATAAAATATGAGCAATAAATTAAATATGGCGAACAGATTGGAAGAGAGCAATCTTCATCCCAATTATAAAAATAGGGCAATCTTTTAATTTAAATCGTTTATTGAGTGTTAAAGAATGTTGCAATTGTATTGTTAGTATTTTAACAGGCATTCTGCGTGTATCGTATTTGTGTAGGTCTGTTTAAAAGTGCGTTTGTGCGTTTCAATCATCGAAACTACAAATTATATTCACATAATATGCATAAAATATGAGCAATAAATTAAACTAAGACAACATGACGAAATGGGAACGTGTGATTTGGCATACGCTTCCAGTCATCCCATTCTTACGTGATTGATGGTAATGGGGATGATAATGGTGGTGATAATGATGATGGAGACGACAACGACTATGGTGTGGTGGTGATTTCTTTCCCTCATTCGCTCTAAACCCATCATTCTCACACGCTTATAATCCTTCCAAACACCATGCGTTCGTCCCCCCCCCCATGCATACCAAACCATTTAATTGGGGCTTTCACACTGCAGGCAGCCTCATGCAAGCTTAGTTTCCTGTAAGCGAATTCAATATTATTGCTGAATCACAGCACTCACTTTAATCGCAAGTGCGAAGGATTTGTTTGTGGCGGGCTGGGCTGAGACCGGGAAAGCGGTCAATAAAGAGGGAGGGAGGGAGAGAGCTGGGGAGGGGGAGAGAAGGGGGAGGGATAAAGAGAGAGCACTAAACAGATTGGAATTTGTTTAGTTTTACATTTGCGAATGCAGTGTATACATTCATGTACATGTGACGTTATAGTCATGGCATGGTGTAGTAATCATTTTCTCCCATGCGTACCAAAAACATTCAATTGGACCTTTCACACTGCAGGCAGCCTCATGCAAGCCTAGTTTCCTGTATACAAGTTCAACAGTATTACTGAATCACAATCACTCCCTTAATCACAAGTGCAAAGGATTGTTTGTGGCGGGCTGGGCTGAGACCGGTAAAGGGGTCAACACAGAGGGAGAGAGAGAGAGAAAGGGGGGATGCGTAGATTGGAATTTGTTTGGTTCGCTACATAAGATTTCCACCACTACAGAGATTTTACCTGAGCTCCCTTCTGGCGAAGTGGCGCTTGCTTAATCAGCGAATAGCTGGGAGATTTTCTTTTGAAAAATCTGTGATAATATGTGTGGGTGTATTGTGTGGTGATTGTGAGTGGCCGAGTTTCGACTAGACCATATTACGTTTTTATACTCCGCTAGTGCTACGAGAAGTTTAGTGTGTTTGTCTTGTGTGGTTGTAGGTATTGTATTTAGGAATATTGCTTTGTATACGTCGGTTATCTTGTTTGTGTGTGTTTCTATTAACTGTTGTAGTGCGGTCTTAGTGGCTGTGATTGTTGGGCATCCATAAAACAGATGGTCCTCTGTTTCCTGAATATTGTGTCTACATAATTGACATGGGGCTATTTGCTTGGATGTCTGTACTGCTGCTGCTGCTGCTCTCTCTCTCTCTCTCTCTCTCTCTCTCTCTCTCTCTCTCTCTCTCTCTCTCTCTCTCTCACATCGGGGTCATATTATAAATTAGCCTGTATGTTACTTCTTTGGATTTCGATGTGATATGTTTGTTGTGTAAGATAGTGAAGGTGCAGCTATAGTTTTTGATATAATATTTGTATCCTCTTTTGATTCTCAGATGTAGTGGTGGGGCTTGTTGTTTCACTAAATATTTGTATATCTGCTTGGTTGTCTGTTGTATTAAGTGTTCATTACCTTGAATTGCTAGCATACATGTTCTGTAGAAGTGCGGTAGTGTGCCGTAATAGTGCGGTGTTGTTTTGTCTATTTTCTTAATTCTGTGTAATCTAATTGCAATATAGTATAATGCTAGCGAGTGTTGATCTGGATGATTGATGATGCGTCCTATGTGGTTGATTCTTAATGCTTGTAGTTTTGTGTGTAGATCCTGTAAAGCTACACCTCCTCGTTTCTTATCTTGTATTAAAGTCTTGTGTTTTATACTGTGAATTGTGTTTTTGAAGATGAATTGTCTGATGTGTTTGTTTATGTCTGTGATTGTTTGTTTTGGAGGGTCTAACACTGTGGCTAAATATATTATTTTTGGAATGATGAAGGTGTTTACAATTGTGCTTCTTACAAAAATTGTTGATGTCTTGTATTTGAACCTATGTAGTATGTCTGTAATTTGTTTTGTCAGTGATTGCTATGTTTCTGTATTTTTTTTTTTTTGTTTTTTTTTTTTTTTTGGGGGGGGGGGGGAATTGGATGGAAATGTGATCCCGTAAATTTTCATGTTATCTGTGACTGTTAGATCTGGGCGGGAGGGGGGGGGAGGTGGGGGGAATCTGCTTTATTCTTCCACTTCCCCAGACCCATTATTTTAGACTTCTGTATGTTTATTTTGGCCCCACTTCCTTCACCAAAATGTCTGAAGGTGTGAAGTATGTTCGTTATAGAACATTATAGAATGTTGGTTGTAGGGAAGAAAGCGGTGTCATCTGCATAATCAATTAATTTCAGCTCCCTAGACCCTTGTATAAATGTACCTTTAATGTTAGTGTCCTGTCTAATTGATTCTAAGAGTGGTTCTAGTTTGAGTACATATAAGACTAGTGATAGTGGACACCCTTGTCTGACAGATCTTGTGATTCTGAAACTGGTGTGACAGGTTGGCCCAACTCTCAGATCGTTTTTTTTTTAGATGGAGATAGCCCTATGTGAACCCCTCTATGTATTCTGCATTGTTGTCTATATTTTCATATATTAGCTAAGATCATCTGTGTTTAGTGTATTTATATACATACCACTATAGAGAGAGAGAGCTAACATACGATTTCTTCTAATATTTAGAAGTAGAGGTAGTGTAGAGTTTGTTTACACGCCAATAAATCACGTCAGGCTGAATTTAATATTCAGTTTGGCCGTGAATTTAATTTGGCCACAGGAAGTCTAGGAGAACTCTCCTTAGGGGGAGATACTTCTGGTCAAAGCCCTAAAATCTGCCATTTTGACATTCACCTTGAAGGTGGCAAGAGCTTTCAGGCCCACTGGCTAAAATTGAACACCTGTCTGTGTCTTAGACAATTTTTTTCTGGCTCTTGTTAAGCCGACCAACCTACTAAACATAGAAAAGCCAGCGATAGTCTCCACATCCGATAGGCCAGTCAAAATCAAGTTGCAGGGTAAGTTAATAATAATTTTGTTAAAAATTTTTCTGTGTGTATACATATGCCGGCTAAATCTAAAGGCCATGCCGATCGATAATAGATACTAGTAATTAAAACTAGTGTTAGTTAACTAATACTATAATTAGTACCATGTTTGTGCCATGTGGCTTGCCGACAAGGGAAAAACGCAAAGCTCGTCACATGTGGCATTAAAAGCAGGGCTAAATTACATTACTTGATTCTCGAAATTAGGTATCCGCCTGCGGAAGGACACCTGAGTTAGTCAGTAGACGATTAGAGTTAAGATATATTAATTATGTGCTTAACTTCGGAACTAGCGTATTTCTCTAGATAATATACTTATTAGTTGAAGGAATTAGTTCAGAGAGTGAATAAGTTACAATTAATTATTCTTTATTAATCTCTATCTTGCCCATAGTCAGATTACTACCATGTGGTCCAAGATGGCCCACTTAACAAAGTTCAAACCTTGGGGGAATTCTCCAACCCTAATATTGTTCTTGTGTATAGTGAAAGTAATCTTAAACCTAGCTAAGACATCTTCTAGATAATTAATTATGTTTAATAATAATGTTAAAGGAAGACTATTGCTAGTAGTACAACTCATAACTCTTTAAGTGAACTTGTGGTGTTTCATGGATTTAATGGTTCAACCATGTACATCGTGAAGTTATAGTTGTTGTGTGTGATTTCATTTCATTCTATGTAATTCATCAATATGTGATGTTAATTCATCGTATGGAGTGTAGGTTGTGTGTTTCCATACTTGGAAAACGACGTGTGTTGTTTCTTCGATTTAATGGTGTGTTAATGTATATGGTGACGTCGGAGTTGTGGTGTGTACAGCATTGTGGTTGTACATGTTTGATCTAAATATCAGCAGAGAGAGTAGAATATCATTTGTGTGCTGTTTCCATTAGATCAGTGTGCTGTTGTAGATTTCAGATAAGGAATCAAAATATGTAAATTAAGATAGTATATGCTATCAAAAATTATATGAGACAAGCAGGCCATGCAGGACTATGACATGACCAAAAGAATTTACAACTCTAGAAGGATTATTCACCCCTTCTCACTGTCATTCACAGAGCCTACACCCTGATCAACAGTAGCCGTAGTCACGACCGGTGATTGAGCTACGAACCACTCACTTGATGCAGCAGAGAGTGGATTCCATACCACTATCCATTCAGCACTGTCAGCTTACCATCCAGGAGGCCAAGAATTATCAGATTAGTGGCTAACCACCCGTTTGCCACTGCACAGCAATCACAAATTTATGTCCGCTATTGGCTATGATACTGTCTGTGATTACATCCTCTAGCTGAATACTTTGTAGAAATTTAGTCTAACCAGGGATCTGCGTATCTCTTATGTGTCAGTGAGTTCCCAGTGGGGCTAACGTAGTGTTCTTTAAAATTAAACAAGTTATGTTATATTTGTAATTTTAACAAACTGCATCTGTCATTATAGAATTAGATTATAGCATCATCAGATTGTGTGACGAGTGAAAGGACTATATCTATACATATAAATCTGTCTTATCTCCTGTTGTGTGAGAATACATTAGGCAGTGGGGGCTCATTATTCATTCAGGCACGGTAGCAGGAATCACTTGACATACTGTCTTCGTTTGTTAGTACGTTAGTTGTCATAACTTTCCGCCTGGCACTGTTTAGAAGTAGTGATCCATTCTGGGACTTTGAAAATCACTCTTCTAGAATTGCGAGCCATTTCATCGCTTCTTCAGCAGTGGTTAGATTCTCTATTCGTAGAAGTCATATTAGTATCTACTTTGATCCATTTTCATCCTAGTAGTATACGCTACGCTACAACTGGCAGTGAGTGAATGATTCACCAGTACCTTAGTTTCAGGGTTTTTATACAATATTCCTATCCACTGTCTATAGTATTGTCCTTTGTTACAGTGTGCAAGTGTTTTGTGTAATTATGAGTGTGAAATTCTGTCAAAGGCCTTCTCCTGGTCTAACGATAAAAGGGAGGATTGTATGTAATGAAATCTCTAATGAAATGTGTATGTTGGTGTATGTTTCTGTGTTGAATACTGCACATGTTGCAAGTGTTTGGGATTTCTTGTTTATGAAAAGCTTCTTGGTAGACTTTTAGAAGGAAATTGCCTAGGATAGGAAATAAATGTTGGTAGAATTCTACTGTGAGTCCATCTGGTCCTGGTGTTTTGTCTTTTTGCATTTGATTGAGTGCATGTGTTATGTCTGCTAATGTAAGCTATGTGCCTAGTGTGTCCTTATCTGTGTCTGACAGTTTCTTTGTGTATTGTAAGAACCTATTTTGTCTTTGTGTGTTGGCGGGTTCTGCTGTATATAGGTCAGTGTAGTAATGTTGGAGGGGTTACACCACTTTCTCCGTGATCCCGTTTATCACGCAGAGTTTCGTAGCGGGCAAGAACTGGGAGCGGTTCGTCCCCCGCTGGTGACTTACGGGATAACTGAGCCGGCCGCTCAGAAATCAATGGCAAACTGCTGAGCGTAATCTTGCCAGGAGATCAACAGCAAGCTGAAAGATGCTGCTGTTGACAGCAATGTCCTGTAAAAGGATATGCGAATTTAAAAAAAAGTACTGTTGGAATGTTTCTAGTATATGTATTGCCTCTGTTTGCGTGTTTCCTTGCATGTCTCTTATTGCTCCTATTTGCCTGTTACTTTGAACGTTTTGTTCTAATGCAAGGTGTTGTTTACTGTGACTTTCTTCTGATATGTTAGTAAGTTTAGTTCGAAGGAGTGCACCACGGAATGTGTGTTGCTGGTGTTGTTCTAATTGTGATTCTAGTGTGTGTAGGTGTAGTGCATTCCTGTCAGTCTGTTTTGTGAGTTGTATTGCTGTCTGTATGATATGTTCTTGTTGTAGTCTGTCTTTATGTATGATGGATGCTAACTGTTCTGTTCTATAACGTATTGTATTCTTTAGTAAATCCCCAATTTGTGTTATGTTGTCGGTGGGTGTACTATTAGTGTATGTTAGAATAAGGTGTGTCATGTGTTGTACATAACCTGTGTTTTGGAGTAATGTGTTATTGAACTTCCAATGTGGTGTTCTTTTTGATGGCCTTATATTTGTAGTGTCTGTAGTGATGTGTGTTAGTACTGCTTTGTGATCTGTATATTGTAATGTTTCTTGTAGATGTTTTGTGTGTATTATGTGGTGTGTTGAAGGTGTGTATATTCTATCTAGTCTGGCTGATCTATTGTAAGCTCTATTTTTGTGTGTTGTTGCAATGTTATTAGGGTGTCTGTATCTGAAAGCGTCTGTTAAATTGTGCGTGTCTAAGGTATTTTTTAGTATATCAAGTTGATGTATTCCATTCCTGTCATTTCTCCTTAATTGTGTCTTGATTCCTGCTCTGCCTCCCCCTACGATATCCAAATCGGAGAGTACAAAATTGAAATCCCCTGCAAGGATAACATTTTGCCCTCTGTATGTTTGTATAATTAAGGTGTCTAATTCTTGGTAAAAATTTGGTTGATGATTGTAATTAGGTGGTGCATGTATGTTCACTATGGTGTATGCATGTATAGTGTTTTCAACCTGTATTATGGAGATTAGTCGCTAGTTATCCGTGTGTGTTTTAAATAAATCCCACCTGTCTGATGTCTGCAGAATAGCTGTTCCTGACCCAATTTTGTGTGTGCCTAAACTAAAGCATGAATGTTTGAGGCCTAACTGTGTGGTGATATGTTGTGCGAATGTTTTTGAACATATATTTGTTTATTGTAGTAGTATAAAGTCAGGTTTGTGTTTCTTTATTAGTGTGATAATGTGTTGTAATTTTGTACGTATACCATAAATGTTTAAAGTAATAATAACTAAATCACTAGTTATTATAATTTAAGTAAAAACAAATAACTGAGATATAATAAGTATATCGATTCACCCGTAAAGTTGTTATCCATGGTGGGTACATTTAGGCGAGCAAGTCTGTAGTAGCAAAGTTTGTGTGAGAGGATCATCTTAATCCTCGTTCATATCACTTGCAGTGGTGCCATCTCCCTTTGATGAAAAAACACCAAAATCGACCCAAAAAAGCACTAAAAAGCACCAAAATTTTTAGGAAGCACCCAAAAAAAAGCACCAACTGTTTTTATTACAAATGTAACAAGGTAGCACAGTATAATTTATTATTATCACTTCATATTACAATGAAGTTTATTCCAGATCCGCCAAATCCCAATCAGAACTACTTTCGAGCCAAAAAAGCACCAAATTGCAATACTATTTTTTGGGAAATCACTAAAACAAGCACTGGTGGTATTCATTCAAAATGTTATAAAGTAGCACATTATAATTTATTATTATCACTGAATATTAGAATGAAGTTTATTCCAGATCTGCCAAATCCCAGTCAAACTCCTCTTCAGTTTCTGTAGCTATTTCCTGCTGTGTTTGCTCCTGCGATGATGAGGATGAGGAGGATGATTGAAAGAAACATGTATATGCCTCCTGTGATCCAATTTTTCGCAGAATATCCTTAGGTAGTTTATAATCATGACAGCATTTGCCATATCTTTTCATTCCATATCTAATAGTCAAAACAGCTGTCAAACTCTTGATGCTCAGTCTGTTCCGCAATTTTGATTTTATAACTCCCATCTGACTGAAAATACGCTCCACGTCCGCATTAGAATGAGGTAAAATGAGCACAGTTAAAGCTAAATCTGTAAGATCTTGGAAAGGATTTTCACCGGTGGCATCCCTGTATGAGGCTATTTCTGCCCACAGTCCAAGTGTGTCAGAGGTCTGTGTCCACTGCATATGATGAAGTTTTCTCCACTGGAAATCGATGCGGGTGAGAGTAGCTGCATCTTCTACAAACATTTTAGCAAGATCCAATATACAGGGCTTCATTGGCTGTAGACATTCACTTCCACTAAGACATGACATGGACTGCAACACTCGAACGTTATCGGGTGTACGTAAACGCAGCTGTGTCAATAGCTCTATTAAAAACTGGATGCACCTTCCACGAATTTCTTTCTCATCGGGAAACTTGTAGTCTGCTATTTCTTTCTCAAACTCATAACCTAGATTGGGATTAGGATCTAAATAATCTTGAATAGCATCACTTTCTGTTATTTTTTCCCCAGGAATAGCAATCTTTGAACTGATAGAATCAATGAGCTGGACAAGATCGCTGAGTAGTTTTGTTGGATCCTGTATATCTGCTTCGAATTTCTTATTCACACTTTGAACTTCTCCGAGAATATGCTTGAGAAATATGAGATACACATAGTTTTTCATGTCGCTAAACATAGAATGTAGAAGTTCTGCTGTATAACAGCGCTCGTTGAGTCTTGCTACATCAAAATGAGTTCTGAGCTCGACCCACTGCTGCAATATTCTGACAATGGCAGATTGAATGGACATCCATCGTGTCTGGCTTAATTGAACAATCTTCAGCGGATGTTGTCCATCATTTATTGAAGCAAAAAGCTCCCTGTACTTTGCTTGACGAAGACTTGAGTGAGAAAACCAGTTATATGTTTCTCTAATCTATTAGATATGGAATGAAAAGATATGACAAATACTGTCATGATTATAAACTACCTAAGGATATTCTGCGAAAAATTGGATCACAGGAGGCATGTACATGTTTCTTTCAATCAGCCTCCTCATCCTCATCATCGCATGAGCAAACACAGCAGGACATAGCTACAGAAACTGAAGAGGAGTTGTTTGACTGGGATTTGGCAGATCTGGAATAAACTTCATTCTAATATTCAGTGATAATAATACATTATAATGTGCTCCTTTATAACATTTTGAATGAATACCACCAGTGCTTGTTTTAGTGATTTCCCAAAAAATAGTATTGCAATTTGGTGCTTTTTTGGCTCGAAAGTAGTTCTGATTGGGATTTGGCGGATCTGGAATAAACTTCATTGTAATATGAAGTGATAATAATAAATTATACTGTGCTACCTTGTTACATTTGTACTAAAAACAGTTGGTGCTTAATTTTGGGGGGTGCTTTCCAAAAATATTTAGTGCTTTTTTGGGTCGATTTTGGTGCTTTTTCATCAAAGGGAGATGGCACCACTGCCTGTGACACTGCCAGCTGAAGGGAATGACATACACACCTAATTAGTACCAGATGAGGAACTTCGGATTTTAATTTTGTATATACTCCATTGTTTACACCTGTCATGACAGACGCATTGTCAGTGCCGAGTGCAACTAGTCTTTGCAACTCAAGTCCATTCTTGTTTAAACAATCTTTTAACGCATTGCATATTGCCTGTGCGTTGCAGTCACTCAGTTCAACTAAATCTAAGTAAGTAACCACAAACTGCTTTCTTGTCTCTGAATAGTACCTAATAGCTACTCCAAGTAGCTTAGTGTCAGAAATGTCATTGCTGTCATCAATCAATAAGCTGTATTTACTTTTGCCAATATCAGATGTCAAGTATGTTGTGAAATATGGTGCAAGTACATTTGAAATAACTGCTCTGCACTTAGTTCTCCTAAGCTTAAAGTTCTTGCAACCTTTGCTGTCACCAAAGTGTACCTTGCAGAGTTCACTTAAATGGTCAACAACGCGAAGCGAACAATGGCCAGCTATGAACAAACTCATGCATCCTTCTGTTTCTTTGACATCATCTTTCAGTTTGTCAAATGCAATTGTTGTTTGCCTTTGTGTACTGAATGGTTGTTCGGCTTTCTGATGTTTCGTTGTATTCTTGTGCCTCTCAATATCATTTAACCTGGCTGCAATTGAACATTTGCAATATTTGCAAAAACACTTAGTATTATCCCCTTCTACTTTTAACAACCATTTTTGAAATCTCGTGTCACTGAGCCACTGTTCTCTGAAATGTTGACAATATTTCTTGCTCATGGTGAAACACAAATAAGCTTAAATGAAAGGATAATGTAGACACCACAAAATTATGAACTCGATTACAAGCTAATGTATTGACGTTTGGACTTGTCTGCAAGATGGCGTTCGCTTTCAGCTAAATCGTATTAAAGGGAGTTAAATTAGTTGAATACTGTGCGGTACCGTACTAAGGCTGAATTACTCCCTCGCTTCAGTTCAAATTCGGCTTTTTAGTGTTCCCAAAATGATTTTTAAAGTAATTTTTACCCACCCCCAAAAAGCACCAAAAAAATTTTGTGAAGCACTAAATTTACGCGGCCGCGCTAAACGGAAATTTTTCACACTAACTGACTTGAAAAAGCACTAAATTTAGCGCGACAAGTACTAAAATGGCAACACTGATCACTTGTGTCTGTGTCTACGAAGAGAGTGTCCGGTATGCTGTATATGTCGTCTTCGTCTTGTACTTGTGTCTCCTCTTGTTGTTCTTGTTCAGTTTCCTTTGTCTTGCCTATAGTCGCTTTGACTTTTTCTTTCTTTGGGAGTGGTAAGTCGTCTGTTTCTGTGTCATCGCTGTGTTTTGATTGCAGTAGTCTTCTGTTAGCCAATTTTCTCTTCGTTGGTTTGTTGACGAGTTGAAAACCGTCAGTCTTCATTCTTTGTGTTGATTTCTTGTGTGTTATTTTCTTGTGTGTTCCTGTCTTCTTGTGTGTTAATTTGACTACTGAAAGTTTGCGTCAGTTCAATCTCTCCTTTTGGAGAAGTTTCTCTTTCGAGTGGTGGGAAATCTTCTTGGCTTTGTACACTGACTGCTGCTGCTGTTGGTGTCATCGGTTGTCGTCGACTTGGGCATTTATTTGCCCAGTGGTTGTTTTGGCCACACGCTGGACAATTGGTCTTTCTCCCCGGCATCGTGATCAACACTCTGTGAATAATTAGAGTAGTTGCATCTCACATTCTCTCTCTCTCTCTCTCTCTCTCTCTCTCTCTCTCTCTCTCTCTCTCTCTCTCTCTCTCTCTCTCTCTCTCTCTCTCTCTCTCTCTCTCTCTAGTTCTCTAGTGAAATAATAATTAGAGAGAACAAAGATGGATGAGGAGTACAAGTCGGAGTTTATACTTAATATAAACAACCTACGTAATGCAGATGACACATGATATATTGATACCTAAATAAATACCCAAGGGATCTGCAACATCTGTTAAATATAGGCAGTAATAGAAAGTGTGTAAAATAGTACTTTCCTTGAATATCAAGAAAACAGACTACTTCGTGAATACTTTGTTACAGAGTCGACATCACTGCAAGTGGAACATTCTCAGGCATATTGCCCAGTCCCCCTCCTAAAAAGCACCCGAAGGATGCTGAAGCTGATAGTTGTAGTAGTGGTTTGATTAAAGCGCCTGGCTTGCCTTTTACGTATTGAGTGTCGCCCAGATCCTCTAATTTCCTTATGAGTTAGTCTTTCCAGATAATCATCTAAATCATGGCTCTGTGCTAAGATCTAAAATAAATGCACGGGGGTTCGTGGCGATTGTCGGTGTTTGGTGCAGGAGAGCCTGGCATATGATACCACATCTAGTCTGAGAATGGAGGTGGAGGCAGTCATGGCGACGTTCCACTGGCTGGAAGACAAACAGCACACGAATGTCATGTCATGATTGTAACGGACTCCCAAAGTATGATGAGAAAGCTGAAGACAGGCATGCTCGGACAGAGTTGCAGGCTTCAATTCAACAGTTACAAATAGAGGGCATCTGTTGGACTTTTCCGCTAGGGTATGTTGGTGTGATGGGAAACGAGTAGGCGGACAAATTGGCTGGGTTTACACCACTTGGTGAGGTACTAGTGGATGGTAAGGCAGATGTGGTCGAGGCCATTTTGTAATCGTGTGCATAGTTCAGAAGAAGGGGACGATCATCATGGTTTGGAGAGAATGGTGCTGCAGGGAGTGACCAGAGGATTTGGCCAACGCTTAAAACTCCGAGGAAATTCCAGACAAACATATAATCAAACTGCTATTGGTACCATTAGTATTGAGCCTCTTCGCTGGATGTTGCAATTGAGACCATAGCAGTGGGAATGTTCTGAATACTGTGATGTCGGTTCTTGACCCAGCTCAACACAACTCTCTCCAGATTTGGACACTGTGTCTGTTCAGCTGCACTCTCCATCTGGTCCAAGAGAGCCCTCATCACATAACCCTTATCATAAAGTAGCCCTTCGCCTAGAGGGGCAGCAGCAGCCAGTCTATCCGCCTGTTAATTGCCCGGCAGAAAATCCATAATTTGCTCATAATCTATGTGGAGGGATACGAACTACTCCACTCAGAACAAGCTAGTTTCCACTTTCGGTAGCATACTTCCTGAGTTTGTTATAAACATGTGTCTGGCTGGGCTGACCTCCAACCACTGGGAACACTGCCATAACAGGCTGACCTTCCATTCTCATACTAGATGCTGTAGTAGCATATGCCATTCTCTTCTTTAGAAGTGTCCTAATGAAAACCTACCCACTCCTTTTATCTCTCACCAGAAACACATCAGTGTATATAATCACATCGTCAGGGTGTAAGTTGTCTTCTATCATCTGGTTCACTGATACTTGTAGCATCCTTCCATCATGTGCCATACCGATAAGCGTGGGCAGTCATGATTCACCATTTCACCCGATCACCAGTCGTGGATCAGCTCAGTGTTCTTGTCACGGCCATACCACGTGGCCAAGCCATCCGGGTATTTACTTCTGTCTTTCCTTTGTTCTCTTCCCCTCGATTTTGTCAGTTGTCACCAAGTACCCCAATTTATTTCTATGCCCAACAAATTTTGACTGTCTACGTGTAATTTCTCTAATCAGTTTAAGATTTTCATTTATGTCTTGTAGAACTTGGTCATTGGTTGTTCTGTCCATGATATTCTTTATATTTTCCTCAGAAACCACATTTTCACAGCCACCAGATGTTTTTCAGCTTGACTGCTCATTTTCCACACTTCACTTCCATACTAAAGTACAGACTCTATGTAGCACCTCAACACTCTTTTTCTCGTAGCAATTGAGGTCTTTTTATTGGTCAGTATGTTTTTCATCTTGCAAAAGGCTACATTCGCCATGTAGATTCTCGTTCTAATCTCTTCAAAGCATCTCCCATCAGATGTTATGAGTCTTCCAAGATAATTGTACCCATTCACTTGTTTAAGAATATTCCCATTTACTTGTATATTGCATTGTGGTATTTCCTTCTTCCTAGTGGTACAAACATTCCATGTTGCTAATTTCAGTGTCCTTGTCCTTTTCTTGTGATGATCTGTAATTAGGCGAATCATGATAAACTAGGCAACTGTAAAGAATTATCAGCACTCTCTGCCCTGTGCAATGCTTCTTTGTTTGGTGGTGACATGACCCATATTTCTCTGCGCGGCATCTTACAAACTCCACAAATTTAATTGATTGTCTTCAGTTTGTGCCATCCAAGACCTGCCTCTCTTCAACCTATGTCTCTTGGTATCACCCAAAGCTTCACAGAAGTAATGCTGCCTGTCTGCTGCGCCCCTAAGATACCTTTTTTTTCCCATATCCTTTACAGGACATCGCTGTCAACACCAGCATCTTTCAGCTGTATGTTGATTTCTTGGCAAGATTACGCTCAGTAGTTTACCATTGCTTTCTGAGCGGCCGGCTCACATACCCCGTAAGTTATCGATGCGATTCGAACCACTGCTGATTCTCACCGTCATCACGTTACCGACGAGAGTATACGAGATTACGGAGAAGTCATAACCTCTAAGCCACGAAGCCGGCCCTAAGATACCTAATAATATTAAATAAGAGACTCCCGTGTGTTGCCGGGGCCCATAAGGGAAGCAAAGAATAGCAACACTGTAGCCTACCACGCATGTCGTAAGAGGCGACTAAGGAGGCTTCATGGTTCCGTCGCCCTGCTACTGAGTGAGTGCGTGGCGCGACACTGTGAGCTGTGGGTTTCGTGTGAAATGCTTCTGAATCTGCCCGAGGTTTTTTGGAACGTGACTGCATGTTCGGAGCGATGGCAGCTGGCTATGTCCCAGAGTTGACCGGTTTTTGCCTTATGCAGAAATGCGTGGCTGCTGGGCTTCTGGTTGACTGCCACTGCCATCGACGATGAACTGTATTTTCGTGTACTGTGTGGGTGAACATCTAGGAAACATTCAGATGGGAAAATGACTGCCGATTCCATCAGAGATGAACTGGATGTTTCGTGGGGGACTATTGTGTTGACATTCTGGCGGCGGCATTATGCACAGTGTATCTGTGCGGGCTGTTGTTTGTCGAGACTCCTGTCTTTTCCACTTTTCACATTGGGCAGTGGGAGGCGTTTTGTGTGATATTCACTGGCACAGGAACGGAGCATAATAAGGACGACCCGTTGCTGTGAAGCTGGAACCGCGACTAACTAACTAAACAACTATTAAATAAGAGAAGTAACAGCTGCATCAGGATATACCAATAGTTGGATGTACGTTGGGATATTTATTGGATGTATGTTGGGGTATTTGTTGGATGTATGTTGGGGTATTTGTTGGATGTATGTTGGGGTATTTGTTGGATGTATGTTGGGGTATTTGTTGGATGTACGTTGGGGTATTTATTGGATATATGTTGTTGTATGTAATGTTGCTGTATTTGTTGGATGTATGTTGGGCTCTCCGTGGCCAAAGGCTTGCGAACGCGGTTCATGAGCCGCTTACCAGGCGTTCAAAATTCAGCTGTGACCGATTTGTGCAGCAGACCATGTCGCGTTGTGTTATAACGTGTTGGTATGGGAGCCGGTCGTTCAGACAGCAGTGGCAAACTACTGAACGTAAAACTTGCCTAGTACATCAACAGCAGCTGAAAAATGCTGGTGTTGACTGCAACGTCCTGTAAGAGATCATCATCATCATCAAGTGCCGTGTCGGCTCGCATAGGCGTTCATGGCTCTCCACAGATCTCGGTCTTTGGTGTTCTGGATCAACTCTGCTGATGATATTCCTCCATGTCACCGTCTCAATCCGTCCAGCATCATTTCTCTTGGTCTGCCTCTCTTCCCCTCGATCTTTCAGTTGTCACGATGTTCTCCAATGTCTCTCTTCTCATCACATGACCAAAGAAAGCTGTTTGTCTCTTTCTTTTTGTTGTATATAGTGTTCTAGTTTCATTAGCCTCTTTCAGGCAATCATTGTTAGTTACTCTGGCAGTCCAAGGAATTCGCAACATTCGTCTTAAAAACCACATCTCTGTTGTGTCTAAGTTCTTCCTAATTTGTTAATTTACATTCCAAGATTCGCTGCAATACAGCAAAACTGGTTCTATATAGCATTTTAGCACTCTCTTTCTTACATTCATTGATAGCGACTTATGTTAGTTAGTTAGTTAGTCGACAGATCATCCTCATTGCACATTGAACCATATTAGTTCACCCACATAGTACACGGATCCCCTCCTCAGCAAATCCCGCAACGTGTAGCGGCTAACGACGCCAGTTCTGTGTTGGTTTATCAATCTTCTTTGGCTTCCTGCGTAGTGTTCTTGTTTGGCCATCCCTCTTTTAATTTGCTGCTCTCGCAGTCTGGTCATTGTTGTAGATTCACAGTCATCACTTGGTTCTCGCAAAAGTCTTACTTCTCGTAGAGCATTCAGAATGTCGGCCTGGTCCATGGCGCGTCCGCCCTCCACAGTAGCCTCTCCTGCGAGCTTGTCAGCCCGCTCATTTCCTTGTACTCCCGCAGGCCCTGGCACGAAGATGAAACTAATCTTTGCCAGTCGAGACCGCTCCAGAGGCAGCAACCATTCTCTTCGGATCGACCCCTCCTCTAACCTCTTGATCATGTTCATTGAGTCGCTAAGGAAACAAGCCCTAGTGAATGTCTGTGTCTCGAGCCATGTTATTGCTTTACTTACTGCCATGACTTCCATGGTCAGCCTACTTGTGGTTTCAGTGAAAGCACCAGAGTCCTCCTTCACAATTCTCCCTCCGGCCCGAGCTGTAAAGGCCCATGAGCTTCTCACATGTCGGACGACCGACCAATCTGTGTAGATGACCGCGTCACCGTCTAGCGAATTCTCGAAAATGATAGCGACTTATTGCAACGTCCTGTAAGAGATCATCATCATCATCAAGTGCCGTGTCGGCTGGCATATGCGTTCATGGCTCTCCACAGATCTCGGTCTTTGGTGTTCTGGATCAACTCTGCTGATGATATAAGTCGCTTATGCAATAATGATAGCGACTTATTGCATAAGATACTCTTCATTTTCTGAAATGCGGCTTTTGCCTGCCCTATTCTGCTCCTCGTATTCTGCTATGTTGTACATCTTCCATCTGATGTTATAAGTGCCCCTAAGTATTTAAATTATCCACTTGGTTGAGAATCTCCCCTTCTATTTCTATGTCACATTTTGGTGTCCCCATTTTCTTTGATATCACCATTGTTACTGTTTTATTGATATTCAAGGAGAGTCCTTTCTGTGCACTCTCTGATACTACAATGTCCAATAATTGTTGTAGGTCTGTTGCATTATCCACCACCAATACCGTGTCATCTGCATAGCGTATATTGTTTATATTATATCCTCCGATTAGTATTCCTGGCTTATCTTTGATATCTCTCATTACTTCGCTATATAGGGAGAAGAGATCGGGTGACAAGACACACCCTTGTCGTACTCCTAGCTTTATCTGTTCGTAACTACCCTCTTTATTTCCCAGTTTAATTGCTGCTACTTGGTTCCAGTATATATTCTTTATTATTCTTAAATCTTTCCCATCAGTGTTGATAACTTCCAACATTTTAATCAGCTCATCATGTTTTACTTTATCAAATGCCTTAGTATAATCTATGAAGCATAAATATACGTCTCTCTGTTTCTCTATTGACCTTTCTATTAGTGTTCGTAATATATATATATTGCATTGTTTGTACCCTTTCCTTCCATAAAACCACACTGTTCTTCACTACCGGTTAGCGGGGTAGGGGTATCACCTATCAAAGGAGATGTAAGACGCCTCCTTTCCTCCGTTAGTCTATGGGACACCCTTGGGCAAGGTGGAGTACCCGTTTAGCCCCCCGATCAAGGTTACGTGAAGCCATGGAAGCAGGTGGTGGATGGAGTGTGAGAGCAGCCAACAGATTGTTGCTGGTTATGGTCTTGCACTCTGCAGCGATAGGCAGATGATCTCATCAGTAGAGACAATGGCTATGGCCACCGACTAGTACAGTCACTGCCCATAAGGAAAGCAATGGCAAACTACCTTCTGCAAAACTTGCCAAGAAACCATAACAACCATGAAAGAAAACATAATAAGAAAGAGATCTGGTGGCGAGACCCCCAGGCCAGGCAGATCAGATAACACTGGGGAAGAGTGTGACACAGGGACCAGTACTAGTAATCGTGATGACGGAGTTAATCCTGACTGTGTTACCAAGGAAATCCCCTGTGTCAGACTAAGAAACAGAGTGAGAATAGCAACGTGGAATGTGAGAAGTCTGTATGAGGGAAAGCTTAAAGTAGTATGTGATGAGATTGAGAGGTTAAACATTCAAATTTTAGGAATTAGTGAACATCGCTGGAGCGGCAAGGGACATTTTACAACTGAAAATGGAAGTATTTTCATTTATTCTGGTAGAGACGTCGGAGGCCAGAGTGGAGTGGCATTTTGTTTAGATAAGACAACTGCAAAAGCTTTAATGGGATATAATCCAGTTAGTGATAGAATCCTCACTATTAGACTTAAAGGCCGTCCAAAAAACACAACTCTCATACAGATATATGCACCTACTTCAACAGCAGAGGAGGACGAAATTGAAGATTTTTACAACACACTGCAAGACACATTAAATAAGATTGGTCATAATGATATAGCAATAATAATGGGAGATTTTAATGCAAAAGTAGGTGCAGGAAGAGCTGAAAATGAGAGACACGTTTTAGGAAAATTTGGATTAGGAAATAGAAATGATGCAGGTGATAAATTAATTGAATTTTGCACAGAAAATGAGTTCACGATAGCCAACACGCTTTTTAAACAACATCCAAGAAGACTCTTCACATGGAAGTCTCCAGGACAGTATTACCAAAAATCAGATAGATTATATTTTAATACAAAGAAGATGGAGATCAAGCATAACATCTGCAAAAACCCTACGAAGTGCAGACTGTGATACAGATCATCAGTTATTAGAAGCAGATCTGAAATTAAAACTCAAAAAGCTTACCCGAGGACCAAGGCCACTTCGTTTTGATCTCACAAAAATACCAGATGCATACAACATAGAAGTTAGGAATCGCTTTGGGGTCTTGATGTCTGTACAAGAGGAAATGACACCTGATGAACTGGCAGTACAAGCTAGAGATATCTTGATAACTGCAGCCAAAGATTTAATTCCGACCAAGAAAAAGCAACTTAAGCCATGGATTACATCAGACACGTTAGAATTAATAAAACAACGAAGGGAGCTGAAACAGAAAGGAGATGAATCCGATAACAGCAGGATGAAGTATAAATCTTTAACTCGAGAAATAAGAAAGAACACAAGAAAGGACAAAAATCAATATATACAAGATTGCTGTACCAGAATAGAGCAATATCATAAGACTGGAAGAGATTATGAAATGTTCAAAGAAATTAAGTTATTGACAAGAAATGTTCAACCTCAATTGAATGTTATCTGTGACAAGATGGGAAATACCTTAACAGAATCTAGACAAATTCTAGAAAGATGGCAGGAGTACTGCAGTGGAATGTATGATATGAGTGACAGTGAGGATATGAATGAGATACATGAGCCAATGACAGCAGAGACAGAACCTGAACCCTCATTAGATGAAATTGCTTGGGCTATAAAGAACCTGAAGAATGGTAAATCACCTGGATGTGATGAGATACCAGCTGAACTAATTAAAGCGGGAGGAGAAGAAAGCATACACATATATCATGCATTATGTACAAAGATTTGGAAATATGGTATATGGCCAAAAGATTGGAAGAGAACTATCTTCATTCCAATACCAAAAAAGGGCAACCTGAAATTATGCACCAACTATAGAACTGTTGCCCTGATCAGTCATGCAAGTAAAATTCTACTAAAAGTCATAATGGGAAGACTTCGTAAGAAAATGGAAGAAGAGATTAACGTGGTTCAAGCTGGATTTAGACAAGGAAGAGGAACAAGAGATCACATATTCAACATGCGTTTAATAATAGAGAAGTGCAGAGAATTTAATGTAAACCTATTCTCATGTTTTGTGGATTATTCAAAGGCATTTGACTGTGTACAACATCAGAAACTTTGGGAAATCATGAGGAATATGGGCTTTCCATCACATGTAGTACAACTCATAAAAATGCTCTATCTAGACCAACAAGCAGCAGTTAGAATAGATGGCGAGACATCAGATTGGTTTGACATCAAGCAAGGAGTCCGTCAGGGCTGCGTGCTGTCACCCTATTTGTTTAACCTGTACGCCGAAAATATAATGAGAAATGTAAGAGATGATATAAACAGGGAGCTATATGATGCCCTAAATATCGGCGGTCATGACATACCAGAGATTCGATATGCTGATGATACAGTATTACTATCCACAACACAGAATGGCATAGAAAACCTAATAGCCTCAACCCAATTGAATAGTGAAAATCGCAACTTATATCTTAACATAGCAAAAACAAAGATAATGCATACAGATAAAACTACTATGGAGAAAGAAATATACATTAATGGGGAAAATTGGAGGTGGTGGAAAATTTTGAATATCTTGGGTCATTGATTACCAACAACTGGTGACACAATGAAAGAAATTAAACGGCGACTATTCAATTGCTCTTCAAAGACTAAAACAGATGAATAAATTATGGAGTAGGACAGACAGAACTACAAAAATTATATTTTTAAGAGCATGCATCTTTCCCATTGCAACATACGCCTGTGAGACATGGACACTTACTAAACAAGCTGAACAGCGCATAAACGCCTTTGAATATAAATATTATAGACGAGTTCTAAGAATATCTTGGGTAAAGAAAAGAACAAATGCATCCATACTTCAAGAGTTGAATATTGAAGAAGGTTGGCTATTAAAGACGATAAAACAAAGAAAATTGAAGTATTTTGGTCACTTGAAACGTCATGAAAGTTTGGAGAGAACAATAATGGAAGGGTTTATGCCTGGGAAGGGAGGAAGAGGAAGGCCAAAGAGAAGATGGGTGCAGGATGTGGTGGATGATCTCCAGATGGGTGTATCAGACGCGGGACATCTTGCTTGTGATCGAGAAGTTTTCCGGAAGGTTGTTATGGGAGCGAAGTTCTGCAAAGGACATGCTACTGAATGAATGAATGTTCTTCACTAATTTCCATTTTCTTTCTTGTTCTTCTCATTATAATTCTGAGTAGAAGCTTAGAGACATGGTTATGAGGTTAAATGTACGAAAATCTTCACATTCAATTGCTGTACGGGATATACAACAACAAAATGCTGAGGTATTTGTATGTTGCTGTATTTGTTGGATGTATGTTGCTGTATTTGGAGACTTATATTGGCCACCATTGCTCTGTGCATTCAGGCCAACAAATGCCATGGCCCTATCATATCATAGACCCATAGCAGGAAACTACATGCCCCAACGGCAGTATCTGCCTCACCCTTTAGAGAATGGGCAGAAATAAGGAGTTTCAGTATGGATAGAAATGAGAAGTTGGCTACATGAATCAGCATGGATAGAAATGGCTACATGAATCAGCATGCATAGAAATGGCTACATGAATCAGCATGGATAGAAATGGCTACATGAATCAGCATGGATAGAAATGGCTACATGAATCAGCATGGATAGAAATGGCTACATGAATCAGCATGGATAGAAATGGCTACATGAATCAGCATGGATATATATGGCTACATGAATCAGCATGGATAGAAATGGCTACATGAATCAGCATGGATAGAAATGGCTACATGAATCAGTATGGATAGAAATGGCTACATGAATCAGCATGGATAGAAATGGCTACATGAATCAGCATGGATAGAAATGGCTACATGAATCAGCATGGATAGAAATGAGAAGTTTTCTACATGAATCAGCATGGATAGAAATGGCTACATGAATCAGCATGGATAGAAATGGCTACATGAATCAGCATGGATAGAAATGGCTACATGAATCAGCATGGATAGAAATGGCTACATGAATCAGCATGGATAGAAATGGCTACATGAATCAGCATGGATATATATGGCTACATGAATCAGCATGGATAGAAATGGCTACATGAATCAGCATGGATAGAAATAGCTGTGTATAAGAGACAGACATGAATCAGTATGGATAGAAATGGCTACATGAATCAGCATGGATAGAAATGGCTACATGAATCAGCATGGATAGAAATGGCTACATGAATCAGCATGGATAGAAATGGCTACATGAATCAGCATGGATAGAAATGGCTACATGAATCAGCATGGATAGAAATGAGAAGTTTGCTACATGAATCAGCATGGATAGAAATGAGAAGTTTGGCTACATGAAGCAGCATGGATAGAAATGGCTACATGAATCAGCATGGATAGAAATGGCTACATGAATCAGCATGGATAGAAATGGCTACATGAATCAGCATGGATAGAAATGGCTACATGAATCAGCATGGATAGAAATGGCTACATGAATCAGCATGGATAGAAATGGCTACATGAATCAGCATGGATAGAAATGAGAAGTTTTCTACATGAATCAGTATGGATAAAAATTAGAAGTTTGGCTACATGAATCAGCATGGATAGAAATGAGATCCCGGGAAGAAAGGAGGAAGAATAGAGAGGCAGTAAGATAGAGAAAGTGAAAGAAAATGAGAGGGGGAGAGACAAAGTGGGGAGGAGGTAAAGCAAGAAAAACAGTAAGGGAGTTATCAGAGTGCATGGGAGAGAAATTAACTGAGTGCGTTTAAGATACAGAGACTTGTGCGTTAGTGCTCAGTTCTTTGTGGGCGCTGTCTTCTTGTGATCATAAACCCTGAAAGGTTGCCCAATTCTCCCAATTCTTGTTTTAGTTAATGGAAAGCTGTGATAATGTTATTTTTCAGAAGTTACTCAGTAGTCACAACAAAGCTCAAAATTTGTAGATTTATTCAAAATGTATCACTCTTTCAAAAACAAAACAAATTGCAAAATACAGCTCATTATGACATATAAGCTCTAATGAAGCAAATATTGATGGTGCTTGGTACATTTCTAAATGTACTGGTGAAATACAATTCTGTGTGGTGAGAACTGTACAACTTACTCAACAGGCATAATTGCACTCCTGATAAACAAATGTGTGTTTAGTTCCCCTCAACAATATCTTCATCTGTACTTTTCAATAGAGGACAGTTATGGACACAGTCAACAGACTTGACTGTCACCAGCTCTAAAAGTAAACTACAACTCTATTAGAACTTTACTGGATGAATCTTACTAGACACCTCTACTGGAGAATCTTGCTGGACAACTCAGCAGGTGAATATGATCTGTGGACATCCAAGCCACTTGGCGGTGAACCACACTGTGCAGTTGATTAATTTCTCTCTACAAGGCTTTTTTTAAAAATATAACCATACTTTCAAGTTTCCAAGTAACAATACAATTGTCAGGAAAGTCATAAATTACATACGTAAAGAAAGATAATTATTCTTCAAAGAATCTGTTACTAATATAATTATTCTTCAAAGAATCTGTTACTAATATAATTATTTTTCAAAGAATCTGTTCCTAATTGAAATTATTCTTCAAAGAATCTGTTACTAATTGATTAGTATAATAAAGAAAAGTCAAAACCCGTGTCTACACCTTGATGCTAGCTCTAAATGCTCTCACTGGTGTTGTGGCCAACATCGCGCCAGCCGCCTTTACTCCCAAAAACATTTCCAGGCACCTATGTTAGACTGGGTCAATTTTATAGCCAGGTCAATTTTAACACTAACCTACCATGCATGTCACAGGAGGAGACTAAGGTGGGTTGGCATGAGACTGACTACTTCATGCTGTAGAACACTTTAGCTGCACAGTCCAACTAAACCAGGACAAAATCCAACCAAACCTGGACAAAATCCAACCAAACCTGGACAAAATCCAACAAAACCTGGACAAAATCCGACAAAATCCAACTAAACCAGGACATGTCTACAAAGGGCTTGGCATGTTGGGTGAGGGCCTGTGCTCTAATGAGAGAGGTATTTTGACAATTAATTCATACCAAATAAGGCAAAGATGAGTGTGCTACTCAATTCCGGATTGAATGTTTTTATGCCCCAATGTGGAATACTTTATGAATTTCACAGCTGCAGAAGAACAGGTTATTGTTTGTTCTCCCCATTATTTGGCTCAGGCATGATGCCTTCCCAGCCATGAGGCTCAATGATGTGCTTTTTCCCATGCGGTGGCGGCCCAATCAGCTTCTCAATGTCATCGTAGTTGAGTACTTCCTTCTCCAACAGTGTTGTGGCAAGCTGAAGAGAACAAATGCAAGCATGTGAATATTACAGATTATGTCTTCATGTAGTCAACAAAAGGAAAGGACCCTTCTTCAGCAGTGTTGTCGCAAGCTGAAGAGAAAAAATTGCAAGCTCTTTTTACACCCCTTAATTGAGCTCCACAGAGTATACACTTCAGAGGCTACTTCACTTCACAGAGCATAGACTTCAGAGGCTACTTCACTTCACAGAGCATAGACTTCAGAGGCTACTTCACTTCAGAGCATAGACTTCAGAGGCTACTTCACTTCAGAGCATAGACTTCAGAGGCTACTTCACTTCACAGAGCATAGACTTCAGAGGCTACTTCACTTCACAGAGCATAGACTTCAGAGGCTACTTCACTTCAGAGGCTACTTCACTTCAGAGCATAGACTTCAGAGGCTACTTCACTTCAGAGCATAGACTTCAGAGGCTACTTCACTTCACAGAGCATAGACTTCAGAGGATACTTTGCTCCAGAGCATAGACTTCAGAGGATACTTCACTCCACAGAGCATAGACTTCAGAGGATACTTCACTCCACAGAGCATAGACTTCAGAGGATACTTTGCTCCAGAGCATAGACTTCAGAGGATACTTCACTCCACAGAGCATAGACTTCAGAGGATACTTCACTCCACAGAGCATAGACTTCAGAGGATACTTCACTCCACAGAGCATAGACTTCAGAGGATACTTCACTCCACAGAGCATAGACTTCAGAGGATACTTTGCTCCAGAGCATAGACTTCAGAGGATACTTCACTCCACAGAGCATAGACTTCAGAGGATACTTCACTCCACAGAGCATAGACTTCAGAGGATACTTTGCTCCACAGAGCATAGACTTCAGAGGATACTTCACTCCACAGAGCATAGACTTCAGAGGATACTTCACTCCACAGAGCATAGACTTCAGAGGATACTTCACTCCACAGAGCATAGACTTCAGAGGATACTTTGCTCCAGAGCATAGACTTCAGAGGATACTTCACTCCGCAGAGCATAGACTTCAGAGGATACTTCACTCTGCAGAATATGTTTTACTGGCCATTCAGACAACACATGGAATTTTTCTGGAGACTACTGGGGGTCATCACTGCAGCTTCAGAGTCCATGCTCTCAGCAGTGGCCAGAGAGACTGAGCTAGATGGGGGTAAAACAATGCATGAAGTCAACCCCTCCCCTCTTTAACACACAAATACCTGAGATCAATCAGTCCAAGCTTTGGTGTTGAAGTTTAGTAGCCATTGCTTTCTGAATGAGAAGTCATTCCATTGTCCCTGTTCTCATCTTTATTAGTTTTTGCTTTCTAGAGAAGTCATTCATTGTCCCTGTTATCTTTAGTAGTAAATCATTCCATTGTCCCTGTTCTCTAGAAAGCAATGGCAAATTTCTAAAGAAGAGAAGTCATATCACTGTCCCTGTTCTCAACTTTTAGTAATTTGCCATTGCTTTCTAGAGAAGTCATATCATTGTCCCTGTTCTCAACTGTAGGTCAGTTTCAAGACTGGTGGTCAGATCCTGTTTATGTGCCGAAGTACTTGCAGACATGTGTCATATAGTCTTATTCTAGGACGTACTCTTACTCTCCAGTATTTTCAGTAACAAAAGCCCATCTCTCATACTGTGACATCATTATGTTGTATCAAGCCTGTGGCCTCAGTACATTCAACTATGATGTCCATTGTTCAGGATTTTACCTTGAAGTGTATCCTATGCAATAAGTCACTATCATTGAATTTAAGAAAGAGTGCTAAAGTGCTAGATAGAACCTGTATTGCTGTATGTCAATGAATCTTGGAATGTAAATGAACAAATTAGGAAAAATTTGAAGCAACAGAGATGTGGTTCCTGAGACGAATGTTGTGAATTCCTTGGACTGCCTAAGTAACTAACAACGACTGTCTGAAAGTGGCTAATGAAACTAGAACATTATATACACACACAAAAAGAAAGAGAAACAGCTTTCTTTGGTCATGTGAAGAGAAGAGAGGCATTGGAGAACATCGTGACAACTGAAAGATTGAGGGGCAGAGACATGCAAAGAGAAATGATGCTGGATGGATTGAGACAGTGGCATGGAGGAATATCATTGCAGAGTTGATCCAGAACACCAAAGACTGAGATCTGTGAAAAGTCATGAACGCCTACTCAGCCTGCATGGCACTTGACTGTCCCCGTCTACCAACAAGGCAGCAGTTTGAGGAGAAACTCTACGGGGATGTCAGCAAAGTCACGTTGACTGCTGCTTTATTGGATTCATTCATATCGATGTCTAAAGGTGTACAATAAAGAAGAATATTGTGACAAAGCCATGATAACCTTCTGTTTTGCATGATGTACACTAGTTGTCTATTTTCTTCAGTGTGTTTCATAATTTGATCTCTTTTCTGTGACGTTTATTCTTTGCATCTTGTGATAACACATCCTCATATCTACAATATGAGCACGGAACAAATTTTTATAGAAAACAAATCTTTCTTTTTTTCTCCTCCTATCCTTCCTCCATTATCCTCTCTATTTTTCTTTCCTTCCTGCATTATCCTTTCTATTTTTCTTTCGTTCCTCCTTTCTCCCCTTTCTACTTTTCTTTCCTTCCTGCATTACCCATGATTTATTATGAGATGCAGAGCAAAAACATCTTGAGGTCTTCATATTTAGCATACCTACCCTAAATGTTGATTTTCAGGACATTTCATCAATGTGCCATGCCAGTAAGCGTGGGCAGTCATGTTTTGCCATCTCACTAGAATCGTGGATCAGCTCAGTGTTCTCGACCTATACAATGTGGCCAAGCCATCCAGGTATTTACTTCTCTGCCCTACCATTCTTCTCTTCCCTTTGATCTTGCCAGTTGTCACTAAGTTCTCCAATTTATTTCTTCTCATAACATGACCAAAGAATTGTGACCGTCTACGTCTAATTTCTCTAATTAGTTTACGGTTTTCGTTTGTTTCTTGCAAGACTTGGTCATTGGTTTCTCTGTCTGTCCATGGTATTCTTTGCATTTTCCTCAGAAACCACATTTCCACAGCCATCAGATGTTTTTAGCTTGTCTGTTCATTGTCCACGCTTCACATCCATACAAAAGCTCAGGTTCTATGTAGCACCTCAACACTCTTTCTCATTGCAAATGACATCTTTTAATTGGTCAGTATGTTTTTCATCTTGCAAAAGGCTGCCTTCACCATGGCAATTCTTGTTCTTATTTCTTCAAAGCATCTCCCATCAGATGTTATGACTGTTCTGAGATAACTGTACTGATTCACTTGTTTAAGAATATTTTCATTTACTTGTATATTACATTGTCATATTCCCTTCTTCTTAGTGATGACCATAATCTGTGTCTTCTTACAATTTAATTCTAACCCAAGTTGTTCACTGTGTGCAAAAATCGCATCTACTACATGTTGCAGATTCTGCTCATTGTCTGCAATCAATACTGTATCATCCGCATCCCAGGAATGCTAACCTGGTCAAAAATGCACGCTAAAAGCCGGATGTGTTGGCCTAAGGGTTTCGATCCAAGGGTGCCTAACTAGACACACCGCAATCACATCTGAAAAAACACTCCGGATGAACGCAAAGAAGAAGTATCATCCGCATACCTAATGTTATTTATGTTACGTCCCCCAATGATGCCGGTCTCTCTGGCTGAGGGGTTACAACACTTTCTCCGTAATCCCGTTTGTCACGCAGAGTCTCGTAGCGGGAGCGGTTCGTCCCCCGCTGGTGACTTGCGGGACACTGAGCCGGCCGCTCAGAAAGCAATGGCAAACTACTGAGCGTAATCTTGCCAAGAAATCAACAGACAGCTGAAAGATGCTGCTGTTGACAGCGATGTCCTGTAAAGGATATGCGGAAAAAAAACCCAATGATGATTCCTTTCATACTGTCAACATTTCTGAAAATATTTTCATTGTATGGAGAAAAAAGATCTGGAGACACTACACATCCCTGTCTCACACCTCTCTTAATAGGCTGATATTGACCTACTTCATTATCAATCTTTATGGCAGCATTTCATACAAATTATATAATGCTCGCAGCAATCCCTACAAATTATATGGGGTGTTTGTAAAGTGTCACTACACTTTGTATGTAGAACTTCTTCTTCTTCTGCGTTCATCCGGACTTTTTTTCCGGACGTGATTGCGTTGTGCCTGTTTACAGCAGAGCTGCGTTCTTGCGCCGTTAGGCCGACACATCCGACTTCTGCGGGCATTTGTTGACTGGGTTAACCTTCCCGGGGTATGTAGACCAATTTGAAAAATGAAGTACATGACGCCCATAAAAAATGTGCTCCACAGTCCATCGTGACGCAATATGCAGCAAATAGCTGTCGTCTGCTGGGGTAATTCTTTGCACTCCAAACAGAATGGTGTTATCAATGGAAGAAAGTATTTTTTTTCGGTTGAACAAATTTTTCAAAATGGCAGTCAATATACACGGATGGTCGTTCAAAGATTTATAGCAAGATTTAATGATAAACAAGTCCCTCATCGCATTACAGTTAAAATGTGTTGAATATGTTATAATGAATACTTCGTTGGTACTTTCCAGCTTTCCCAAAACAGTGTTAGACCATAGCAGTGACTATTATAACTAATTTAATTAATTCTTTAGCACATTTTTGATGACCTCATGTACTTAATTCTTCAAAGTTGTTCTACATACAAAGTGCGGTGAAACTTTATAAACACTCTGTATAATGCTTGAAGCAATCATCTCATACACTAGAAGTACACAACTGCTTCAGGAAGATATTACAGGACTAAGGTTAGAGTTCATTTTCCATGACCACAGATTGCACAATAATCACTGGTATCATGAAGGCTAATAGACTACAATGGCTGGGGCATGTAGAAAGAATGGAAGATAATAGGGAAACAAAACTCGTTTACACTCAGGAAATAAATGACTGTAGACCCCGAGGTAGACCAAGAAGATGGTGGAGAGATAATATATATACAGACCTAAAAGCACTTGGAATCAACGACTGGCAAGAGAAGGTCAACCAGAGAGATGAATGGAGACGGATTGTATCTGCAGCAAAGAACCTCAATGGCTCGGAACGCTGAAGAAGAAGAAGACAGATTGCACAATGAAGCACATGTTATGTCGGCTATTATATATGCAGTAGTTCTTCAGATGAGGAGTGACTGGCTGAGCAGCTAGAATGACAGATTCTCCTTTGGGAGCCCAGTGTTCAAATCCTCAGTAAGGTATGAATCTAGGCTCCCCTCTACTGAAATTCCAGCATTAGACCTACACAATCAGAACAAGTTCCAGCATGAGACCCACACAAATCAGAACAAGGGTTTTACAGTGTGTATGGGAATTGTACTATAATTAGGTTTCAAAAATGCAAAAGGGAAAGACAAAGATAATGAGAATAAATCAAGCAAATGATAACCTGATCTCCCTCAAGAGGAGTAATCATACTCCTATTTAGGTAGCAATAGATGCAAAGATGAAAGATGAAGAATGACTTGCGTGATAAACTGGATTAAAGTGAGGAAGAGTTGCGCAATTCGTCGACCTCACTCTCTCGCCTGAGTCCATCTGAATCCAGTGGCAGGACAAGTCAAGACGACTGGAGATGAATACAGGTGCAGTGGATGACCAGGGCACTCTACGTGCCTTGCTGTGCTCATTACGTTCCACAACGCTATGCAGGTAAATGCCGTCTTGCCAGTTGAATCAGGAATGATTTCTTCCGCGCAGTCTGCCGGATCCTGTCTTCACATGCTGGGTAGGCATACCCTACTTCACCGCTTGGTTTGACACCAAATTGGCTACCCGCGCCTGGTTTAGCCAGCCTCTCACAGCTGTTGCCCGGGCATGTGGCCGCTGTCGCATGCTGACAGCTACTAGGAGCCACAGGCGTGAGCTGGGTGTCAGGCTTGGACCAGTGGGGGATGGGTCCTGAAAAGGACATGAGAGTCATCCTTACCAATGGTGCTACCAATGCCTGACACCTTGTACCCCCCAAAGATAGGGGAACAGAAACAGATATTAAAATAAGAATACAAAAGGCAAGAAGATCTTTCATAGCAGTAGGACATATATGGAAGTCAAAAGACATTGAAGCTAGTACCAAACTGCAGCTCTGGTGTTGTGTGTAGAGCATAGAGCATGAGCTGACACAAAAGCCATACCAACATCTCATTGCTAAGGCCAGGCTAAGTGTCACGAAAACCACTGTTGTTAGCGATAAGATGATAAAAATAACAGCGACAGGCTGTATTACCAGCTGCAGTTGTTTACTACGAGTGGCAGGGAGATGAAACGGCACCACCGTCCTTGAGAATTCCCTGGTGGACGGAAAATGTCGAGGTTATTTTGCCGACCAGCAGGATCAAAGAGAGACGGGGGCTGTTGTTGAGAAAAAAAGGGGAAACCACTCTTGTGACATTGGTGATTGATTGTCTACCCTTGGAGACACCTGTGTTGACGATCAAGGGAGAAGACTTTGGCGTCAGTTGAAGAAAGGGAGAGATCAGTATTCTGGTGAAATTGAAAAGCCGATTGTGTGCCCTTGGGGACCACCTGTGGTGACATCAAAGAACGTCACTAAAACCATCCAAGGCTGTTTGACAAAAAAATGACTTGTTTACAGTGAGTGTAGACAAGAAAGTTGACTTGGGTTGACGTGTTTCGTTACCGCAGTTATGAATTCGGAGAGCATCTACCGTGTTTAGAATTACTTAAAGTTAAATAACATGTGTCTTTATGGCAAATTGTAGAGCCCATCCAGGAGTAATGCGGTGTTTCATAAGATTCCCCAACAGTTAGGAGGAAGCTCTACACTGGGTTTGATGGAGTTCTACTCTGATTAAGAAGAACATCAAATGAACATTCACCTTATTTTATAAGATGAATAAATACACAGAGGAAAATGTAGTCAGCACTGTTTATGCTGGGCCTAGGATCCAGAGGGTTCATACGAACCTGGCTCAGTTGAGAAAAACATTATAAACGATTCTTTTGCAATAGGGATTCACCCAGGTTGGGTGATACTCGTTTCTTCACCACATACCACTGAACACTAGTGAGTAGAAAAGAACATGGAACATGGCGTTCTCGTGGAATAATTTAGTCCAGTGAAGAAGTACTTTAGAACCGTTTTTTGTGTGTGACAATCTAGAACAATGGATTAGAACAAGTGTGAGACCTGTGAATTGAAACCTAGTTTTCACGGTACAGAGATCCGTACTTATCTGAGTCATAGGGACCTTAGTCTTTACCGTGAGTGACAGATCCATGATTAATGTTAAACGATAACTATTTTTGGAGGATCATGCATCCAGTCGGCCCAGTAGATACCGGAGAAAGTCAACGTCTGGAAGAAGAGACTCATCAATGGGTGAGGTCTTCATGTGCTAAGCTATCATGCTGTGGCGTACCCTTGCTATGATGATGATCTGACTTGGCTCCTGATCACTGGTCTGATTCTACATACACATTAGCATATTCGACACACATTCTACACATTACACACACACACTTCTCACACACATACTCTTTGCTTTAATAAATTATTTGTTGTATTTATTTGTTAAAGCTAGAGTTGTTGAGTATGTTGTGTTGGGGAAGAATGAGAGGGGGCATGATCCAGGGGTGAGTGAGAGTAAGAAAGAGGTGTCTACAGACTGAAGGAGTTTTGTGGACGGATTCTGGTGGTTTCTCTAGGATAATAATATTGGTTTAATAAAAATGTGATGTGAGTGTTGATTCCCCTCACTCCAGGGACGACACTAAAGAAATAAAGGATTACTACGACATTTATTGGGGGCTCGTAAACGGGGTCTTTTGACAGCGGGATTTCTTGTACATGGGATCTGTTGACAGTGAGATCTCCTGACAACGGGGTCTTTAGACACAGGATCTTTGGTTAGAGGACGGGGATATCCTATGAGAGAGAATCCAGCTAGAGTGAATGTGGATAGGGGCTAAGACACATATCTTACCTGTTCACACCTCATGTCTGCATACGTCTGTGGTCCGGATTCTACTCTTGTCACTGAGTGATTGTGTTGTGTTGTGCTGTGTGTTATTAAATATATAGATTAATTGTACTTGTTCATTATCTATATATTTATCTTGGGGTTAATCTATACTCTATCTGCTGTCTTACCTCTCAGGAAAATGGCCACTCCTAAGCTAGATCTGGCAGAACTAAAGGACAACGGGGGAAGCAATGGGATTGTTGGGGTCTGCACTAACAATTACAAACAGGAGGTGGAGAGGGATTTTCGCCAAGCAGAAAGGGAAAATCAGAAGGCCGAGATGGAATTGAGAAAGATGGAGTTAGAACAGGCTGCTAAGAAATTGGAAGCAGAACAAGCTGCTAAGAAATTGGAAGCAGAACAAGCTGCTAAGAAATTGGAAGCAGAGCAAGCCATGAGAAGGCTGGAAATTGAAGCTGAGCAGGCAGCTAAGAAACTTGAGGTTGAGCAAGCTGCTAAGCAACGGGAAGCTGAACAAGAGGCTCAGAAAAGGGAGCACGAGTACTGGATGCGGGAACTCAAGCTTAAGAGGCAATCTAGTGGGGAAACTGAGGGAGCAGTGGGAGGCTCCTCTCTCCCTGGCTCAACACCAGTAGGTGGACATAGCTACCATGCTATGAAGTTCCCTCTAGTGATCTACGAGGAGGACAAGGAGAAGATTGACCAGTACCTTCAATGCTTCGAGGCTATGTCGGTAGCGATGGGTCTGCAGCGTGACAAATGGAATCTTAAGCTATCCCAGGGCTTACGTGGGACCAGTTATGAGGTTTATTCTCGCCTGCCACCCGGACACAAGAACAATTACGATGAGTTGAAGACGGCTCTGCTGAAATGTTTCGAGGTTACGTCACACACCTACCGGAAATAATTTCGAGCAGCGAAATGAGAACCGGGAGAATTGTTTGCCGCCTATAGTCTGCGTCTGAAAGCCTATCTCCACAAGTGGATGGATTTGGCTGGGTTCACACATGACTATGAGAGTCTGGAAGAGCTCATGGTAGTCGACCAGCTGAGGAAGCAAATGTCAAAACCTCTCAGGACATTCCTGGGAGAACAAGGGGCGGAACGTATTGACATTGTGACGAAATTGGCAGAACGGTTCATTGAGGTACATGGGGAGGCGGCAGACAACCTCTCTACAAATACCAAAAGTCAAGAGAAACATGACCGGAAGAAATCCAAGAACTCAGGAACCAAGAAAGGGGAATCTTATGTGAAAACTTCAGAGGAGAGTTTGGAGAAGACGAAGGAGGGAAGCAAGAGCACCTCAAGCTCTAGACAAAAACGACCGTGGTCGGGGAAGTGGTGCTCGATTTGTAAGTCACCTTCTCACAATACGAAGGAATGCAAATCGAAGGCTAAGAGCCCTCACTTCGCAGCATGTCAGGTGACCTCAAATGAAGTGGTCACTGAAAATGCCAAGGTCAACAAGGAAGCTCGCCACCAGGAGAGCTCACCCAAGTCCGGTACTGGAAAATCTAGGACAGAGAAATGGTGCAAACACTGCAGGATCGAATACACACAATGCTATTGACTGCAGGGGAAAGTCAGGAGACTCTCATTTCGTCGTGTGCACCAATGGAACCTAAGGTGGAGCCCACCGAAGAGGTCAAGGCCGAGGAAGAGACTCCAGTACCAGGAAAAACCACCTGTAGTAGAATTGATAGAAGTTAACGGTCATCAAGTGGAGTGTTTGTACGACACAGGAATGGATGGGGAGGCCGTGATTTCTGCGGATCTGGTACATCCAGAACAATTCACAGGTGAGACCATGGAGATACAGCCTGCACAGAATAGTGCTGTTGCCATGAAATTGCCCATTACTAGAGTGGAGATTCGGTCAAGATATGTCACTGGCACAATCAAGTCCGCTGTATTGACCGATCCCATTTTTCCCATCATCCTCGGTTTCCGGTATGTCTTTCTGGGAATGCCCAGGGAGCCAATCCATATGGGAGCAATACAGACTCGCTCTAAGACTAGAACGGAACAGGCAGAAGCAATTGTGACTAACCCACTGCCAGGGGTGTTGCGAACTGCCCAGAGTGAGGATGCTACTCTACATCCTTGCTACAAGAAGCTGCAGAGAAGTGCTGATCCACCCAAACGGGGGCAGTACTATATGAAGAATAGGATACTCTACAGGAGAGCTGGAAGGGGAGACAACCTACATGGTCAGTTGGTGGTCCCGAAGGCCTACCATTCCCAGATTCTTCATATGGGGCATACCATCTCATTCAGTGGGCATATGGGTATTGCCGCCACAATGCAGCGGATTTCCTGCCATTACTATTGGCCGGGATTGACAGGTGATGTGCGTCGGTATGTGAAGTCATGCCCTGAGTGCCAGAGGGTGGCACCGAAACACTGGACAGCACCGGTGGTCTTGGGTGAGATGCCCATCATTGAACTCTCCTTTCGAGAGGGTAGCCATCGATATCGTGGGTCCACTTCCTAGGACTAGGAAGAGGAACATGTATATACTCACAATGGTGGATTGCTGTACAATGTGGGGTGAAGCCATACCATTGATCACGATTGACTCAAAACAAGTGGCGGACGCACTGATGGAGGCCTTTACCAGATTAGGCTTCCCTGATCAAATTCTGACGAACAATGGGTCCCAGTTTTGTGGGAAACTCATGGAGGAGGTATTTAGAGTGTTCCACTCTAACCACATACATACCAGCCCTTACCACCCTCAAGCCAATGGACAAGTAGAGCGTTTCAACGGCACGTTGATGACAATGTTTCGTAAATTGGCACAGGAAGAACCTGATAGGTGGGATGAATATATCCCAGCAGCACTTTTTCCCTATCGGGAAGTACCTCATGGCTCAACAGGACTACCACCCGCTACTTTGCTGTTTGGTCGTCCAATCAAGGGACCGTTGGAAGCCATGTTGAGGAGTTGGACTGAGGAGGGGACGTCAGAAGAAGTGATCTCTTCTTATAAATACGTGGAGGAACTGAAAGAAAAACTTCACAAGGGATGGACTCTGGCAAATCAAAACTTGAAAAAGGCCAGAAAAAGACATGCGGCTTACTACAACCGTAGGTCTAAAGACAGATCTCTAGAGGTGGGAGACAAAGTTTTGTTGCTACTCCCAACGGGAAACAACAAACTGGAGATAGGTTGGCAAGGACCATTTCCCGTGGAGAGGGTGATATCCAGGACCAACTATCAGATCCGGATCCGGGGAAAGTCGAAGATTTTCCATATCAATCTCTTGCGGAAATATGAGGAGAGACCCGGAAACAAAGCAGCTCACCTTATGGCAATGGCAGTTGCAATGGAGACTGAAGTGGGAACCAACAAGGGCAGGGAATATCGCCTGGTACACCAGGAAACCTACAAGGATGTGCAGGTGAACTCTGATCTGATCTCCCAGGAGAGGGAAAAGATAATCCAGGTTCTCGAGTCTCATAAGGAGATACTGACTGATAAAACAGGACGAACGAGGTTGGTGGAGTTCGAGATGACTTCCAAGAACCTGTTCGCCAAAAGGTTTACTCAGTGCCATTCTCTAAAGAAAAGGCCCTGGAGGAGGAAATACAAAAACTGCTGGAGGATGACGTGATTGCGTCATCCACATCCCCATACAATGCGGGGGTGGTATTGTTACGCAAACCAAGTGGAGAACACCGGTTGTGTATCGACTACCGACTTCTGAACAGTCATACGCAATTTCAGGTGGAACTTTTGCCGAATCCAACTCAGTTATTCACTAGGCTCCATAAGGCAAGGTATTTCTCAAAGGTGGATCTGAGTCGCGGGTATTATCAGATTCCGGTCAAACCAGAGGTTCGACCCCTGTTGGCCTTTAGTACTCCCAGTGGACATTACGAATTCAAGGTCATGCCCTTTGGACTCAGCAACGCACCTAGTGTGTTTACGCGCATGATGAGGACTTTACTAGATCCCTTACAGGATCCGTCCATTGTATCATTCATGGATGATATTCTGATTTCCAGTGACAGCTTGGATGACCATTTGCAATCCTTGGAGAGAGTTTTTAATAGGCTCAGGGAAGCAGGGCTTACTGCTCGCCCAACCAAGTGCATGATTGGTTACCAGACTCGGGAATTTCTGGGTCACACCATCACTCCAGGACAAATTGTCCCAGAGGAAAAGAACCTAGAAAAAATCAGAAATGCTCCAAGGCCAAAAACGAAGAAGGATGTGAGATCCTTTCTCTCGTTATGTGGGTTTTACCACAAATTTATCCCACATTTTACTGAAATGGGAGCTCCATTGACGGAAACCTTGAAAAAGGGATTCCCGGACCAAATCGTTTGGACACCAGAATGCGAGACTGCCTATAGTCAGTTGAAGGAGGCCTTGGTCAGCAAACCTGCTGTTACAGCTCCCTGACCTTTCCAAACCATTTGTGTTGAGAACGGATGCGAGTGGGATTGGGAATTGGGGCAGCCTTGTTACAGGAAGGGAAAGACTGATGCTTTAGGTTTTGAAACCTGTGGCATACGCCAGCAAGAAACTTCTCCAGGCTGAGAGGAATTATTCGATCGTCGAGAGAGAATGCTTGTCTCTCGTATGGGCCATGCAGAAATTCCAGCCCTATTTGTATGGAGTTCAGTTTCGGGTCCAGTCGGATCATCAGCCCTTGATGTTCCTGGCTACTTCTCAGAAGCTCAACGCCCGTATGATGCGGTGGTCATTGTTACTTCAACCTTACCATTTCACAGTGTATTATATACCCAGGAAGGAAAATGTTGGAGCGGACTTCTTGTCAAGACACCCAGCTCCTGAAGAAGAGGAATGAATCATCTAGATCGAACTTACAGTGGAAAAGAGTGAGATGGACTACTCTCTTAAGAGTCACGAAAACCACTGTTGTTAGCGATAAGATGATTAAAAATAACAGCGACAGGCTGTATTACCAGCTGCAGTTGTTTACTACGAGTGGCAGGGAGATGAAACAGCACCGCCGTCCTTGAGAATTCCCTGGTGGACGGAAAATGTCGAGGTTATTTTGCTGACCAGCAGGTTCAAAAGAGAGACGGGGGCTGTTGTTGAGAAAAAAAAGGGGAAACCACTCTTGTGACATTGGTGATTGATTGTCTACCCTTGGAGACACCTGTGTTGACGATCAAGGGAGAAGACTTTGGCGTCAGTTGAAGAAAGGGGGAGATCAGTATTCTGGTGAAATTGAAAAGCCGATTGTGTGCCCTTGGGGACCACCTGTGGTGACATCAAAGAACGTCACTAAAACCATCCAAGGCTGTTTGACAAAAACATGACTTGTTTACAGTGAGTGTAGTACAAGAAAGTTGACTTGGGTTGAAGTGTTTCGTTACTGCAGTTATGAATTCGGAGAGCATCTACCGTGTTTAGATTTACTTAAAGTTAAATAACATGTGTCTTTATGGCAAATTGTAGAGGCCATCCAGGAGTAATGCGGTGTTTCATAAGATTCCCCAACAGTTACGAGGAAGCTCTACACTGGGTTTGATGGAGTTCTACTCTGATTAAGAAGAACAACAAATGAACATTCATCTTATTTTATAAGATGAATAAATACACAGAGGAAAGTGTAGTCAGCACTGTTTATGCTGGGCCTAGGATCCAGAGGGTTCATACGAACCTGGCTCAGTTGAGAAAAACATTATAAACGATTCTTTTGCAATAGGGATTCACCCAGGTTGGGTGATACTCGTTTCTTCATCACATACCACTGAACACTAGTGAGTAGAAAAGAACATGGAACATGGCGTTCTCGTGGAATAATTTAGTCCAGTGAAGAAGTACTTTGGAACCGTTTTTTGTGTGTGACAATCTAGAACAATGGATTAGAACAAGTGTGAGACCTGTGAATTGAAACCTAGTTTTCACGGTACAGAGATCCATACTTATCTGAGTCATAGGGACCTTAGTCTTTACCGTGAGTGACAGATCCATGATTAATGTTAAACGATAACTATTTTCGGAGGATCATGCATCTAGTTGACCCAGTAGATACCGGAGAAAGTCAACGTCTGGAAGAAGAGACGCATCAATGGGTGAGGTCTTCATGTGCTAAGCTATCATGCTGTGGCGTACCCTTGCTATGATGATGATCTGACTTGGCTCCTGATCACTGGTCTGATTCTACATACACATTAGCATATTCGACACACATTCTACACATTACACACACACACACTTCTCACACACATACTCTTTGCTTTAATAAATTATTTGTTGTATTTATTTGTTAAAGCTAGAGTTGTTGAGTATGTTGTGTTGGGGAAGAATGAGAGGGGGCATGATCCAGGGGTGAGTGAGAGTAAGAAAGAGGTGTCTACAGACTGAAGGAGTTTTGTGGACAGATTCTGGTGGTTTCTCTAGGATAATAATATTGGGTTAATAAAAATGTGGGTGTTGATTCCCCTAACTCCAGGGACGACACTAAAGTAATAAAGGATTACTACGACACTAAGTTGAGGACAAGCACATTACACCGGTCACAAACACAAGAGAAATCATACCTTCTGTAACTTGTCCTTATTCTCTTGCAAGACCGACTGGGTGTGCAGGAAAGCCTTGGCCACCAACATTCTGGCCTCCTATAAAAAAAACACACATTATAATTGAAAATAATGTTTTCTCATAGTGAACTTGAATAATGAAGACACAAATATAAGGGGCGTTCATTTGAAATAGGTTCGTGCTGCACTGCACGTAATTGCGAAACGTTGAACATGATCATGCCATAGTCATGTGATAAGTACTGATCAATGAATAAAAGAGCATGTGCTTATCGTCCCATGATGTATAGGTTCTGTTTCTGACAGTTGAGAAAATGGCCGGGTTGATCCAAAATCCGTCCAAAGAGTGGTGATTCAGTTTCTTTCATTTGAAGGATGTCAACCAGTGGATATTAATCAAAGAATGCAGGCAGCGTATGGTAACAAATGTGTGTCGAAGACAACAGTGACAGACTGGGCATGAATGTTTCGGAAAGGACGTCAGTTCACGACAGATCTTCGGTGGCCGGGCCAATTGCATATTGTTGCAACAGAAAAAACCATCGCCAAAATTGATGCAGCAGTACAGATGAACCGTTGTTGAAGCATACATTCGCTAGCAAAAGAATATGATGTGTCAGTTGGGATAATTCAAAAGGTCGTTCATAAGAAACTGCAATATCGGAAGGTGTGTTCACAGTTAGTACCATGGATGTTGACCAACCACCAAAAAGAGGAATGCATGGGATAGTGTTTGAACCACTTGCTGAGTTACAGAGTGGAGGGTGATGCATTTCTCTTCCGCATAGTGGCAGGCGATGAATCATGGTGTCACTACTTTGAGGCGAGCAGCAAAAGAGAGAGAGAGCATGCAATGGAAGCATGCTGGATCACCAAAACCCAACAAATTCAAGTTGCAGGTTTCCGCTGGTAAGGTTATGCTAAGCACACTTTTTGACCATGAAGGGCTAATGTTGGCTGACTTTAAAGAACCTGGTGTCAACTCTACCCACTACTTGCAAACACTAGACAAGCTGAAAAAAGCTCTCAAGGGGCAACGATTTCACACAGATGCAGACGCAATGAACGCGGTAAACACTTGGTTCAGTGAGCAACCACAATCATTTTTTTGCGAACGGCATTCGCCACCTATCTAAGCAATGAGATGCTTGCCTGAATGCCTATGGCGACTTCTTCTATGCACCAACCCATGGTGCATAATTCATTCAAAATGAATGCTTTGTTTAATTCTACCACACCTGTTAATGTTTCTTTCATGCTTTTGTAATAAAGCCATTGGAACAGGTTTCAAATGAATGTCCCTAATAACTCCAGTTTGGACACCTGTACAAGCTTCTGTCAGTACACAAACAATATATTAATAATTTATTGCCTGGCATATTTCACTGCATAAATAGTTAGACAGATAATGGGCTAATGGAGCTCATAAACTGTGGAAGGAAATCCATCTACGAGAAGGACACACAGAATGCCTAACCACTACTGCCTTGGGGAAGTTCTTGTAAGATCAAAGGCTATGGCAACAAAGCCCAACAGCAACAGAGTCCACAAGCCCAGGAAGGCAACCTACAGATGGGAGGAGGAATCCAGAATAGACATCTCAATCATCAAAATAGGAAGATCTATTTGCACTGCGGCTGTTTCTTGCTTGATTTCAAATCCCTCACACACACTGTATGTAAATGTCCCATTTTGTCTTCCATGGCCTGTTTCTGCTTCTATTAGTCTGGGAGCTTTCATGTTGGCTCTAAATCATCATGGCCTGGAGAGAATGTTGGGGCCAGGAGTAACTAGAGGGTCCAGAGTAACACTCAGTACTCCGAGGACAAGCCAGGCAGACACATAATCAGAGTATAACTGGTACCATTAATATTGGCACGTTTCACTGGTTGTTGAAGATGAGGACAGAGGGCATCTCGGAATGTCCCAGTTGTACCACTCAACTCATGATAGTTAGTTGCATATCCTTTACAGAATATTGCAGTCAACCCCAGCATTTTTGGCTGTTTGTGATTTCTTGGCAAGCCTATGTTCAGTAGTTTGCCATTGCCTTCTGAACGACTGGCACTCATACCATTTTATTAAAACCAACACAAGGCATTCTGCTTCCAAATTGCCAGCAGCTGTGTTTTGAAGGCAGTATACGGGGTTACGAATTTCATTTGTAACCCCTTCACCACATCACTATCTTAGTTACTGTCCTGTCCAGCTCTAAATAGGTATTGGCTGTCCCATAGCAGAAATTGCTGCTGGGATATCAAATGTAGGTCTTCATATATTCTAGGTCACAAAATATGAGGTGAAGTTAGCCAGTCCCTTTCCAATATTCCCAGCAATTTGTCCTGTAAATAAACTATACTGTTCCATTCTGTGTAGTCAGATATCTGTGTACAACTGCAGACAATGTCTACCTAGAGAACCTCAGTGGTATCTTTATTGCTACTTCTTTAGCAACATTATTAGTTACGATAAGTAGGTCCAGTCATTCTTTAAATGTGAGGTGTGCATAAAATATAAACCCCACAATCATCATGTGCCGTGTGGATAAGCGTGGGTGATCATGGTTCAATATCTTACACACTCACCAAAGTCTTGGATCATGTCTGTGTTCTTATCCCAACTATGCCATGTGGCTTAGCGATCCAGGTATTTATCTCTCTGCACTCTTCTCTCATTCATTTTGCCAGTTATCACTAAATCTGCTAATTTATTTCTTTTCATAACATTTGGTTTCATTTGTTCCTTGTTGAACTGTCTCATTCATTTTTCTGTCAACAAAAATACTGCATGTTTAATAAACTAAAGATGGGAGATACTGATGAATTTACTGTGGAACTGCAAAAATGACAGCTAAACAGATAGAGAAAACAATTTTGGCCTACACCTGCTCCATTTGAAGACAAGATCTATGGTGATATCAACAAACTCAAGTTGATTGCTGCTTTCTTTGGACTCATTCATATAGGTGTCGAAAGACGTACAAAGAAGAAGAAACACAAACTAAAACAAATTTTTAAAAACCCTCACAAAATGTAAATATGAGAAGACTTTAACCACGAACACTTACTTCATCAATTAGTGACGCCAGTCTCTGACTGTAAAGTTTCGGACCCAGCTTGTCATCATCCTCTGGAAATGACAGATGACCTATTTGAGCATTCATACCAAAGGAACGAATCTGGTCGTACGCCATTTTGGTTACCCTTTGCAGATCATCTTGAGCACCTAGGAGCCGGATAATTAAATAGATCAGCCCACAGACACTAACAAAGCATTTAAGTTAAGGATACCAACTATCCCGGTTAGCGGGGTAGGGGTATCCCCTATCAAAGGAGATGCAAGATGCCTCCTTACCTCCGTTAGTCTACAGGACACCCTTGGGCAAGGTGGAGTACCCGTTTAGCCCCCCGATCAGGGTTACGTGAAGCCATGGAAGCAGGTGGTGGATGGAGTGTGAGAGCAGCCGACAGATTGTTGTTGGTTATGGTCTTGCACTCTGCGGCGATAAGCAGATGATCTCATCAGTAGAGACAATGGCTATGGCCACCAACTAGTACAGTCACTGCCCAGAAGGAAAGCAATGGCAAACTACCTTCTGCAAAACTTGCCAAGAAACCATAACAACCATGAAAGAAAACATAATAAGAAAGAGATCTGGTGGCGAGACCCCCAGGCCAGGCAGATCAGATAACACAGGGGAAGAGTGTGACACAGGGACCAGTACTAGTAATCGTGATGACGGAGTAAATCCTGACTATGTTACCAAGGAAATCCCCTGTGTCAGACTGAGAAACAGAGTGAGAATGGCAACGTGGAATGTGAGAAGTTTGTATGAGGGAAAGCTTAAAGTAGTGTGTGATGAGATTGAGAGGTTAAACATTCAAATTTTAGGAATTAGTGAACATCATTAGTGAACATCTATATTCTGAATAGGGCAGGCAAAAGCCGCATTTCAGAAAATGAAGAGTATCTTATGCAATAAGTCACTATCACTGAATGTAAGAAAGAGAGTGCTGAAATGCTATGTAGAACCAGTTTTGCTGTATGGCAGTGAATCTTGGAATGTAAATGAACAAATTAAGAAGAAATTAGAAGCAACAGAGATGTGGTTCCTGAGACGAATGTTGCAAATTCCTTGGACTGCCAGAGTAACTAATGACGACTGCCTGAAACAGGCTAATGAAACTAGAACATTATATACAACAATAAGACAGAGACAAACAGCTTTCTTCGGTCATGTGATGAGAAGAGAGGCATTGGAGAACATCGTAACAACTGGAAAGATCGAGGGGAAGAGAGGCAGAGGTAGACCAAGAGAAGTGATGCTGGATGGATTGAGACGGTGGCATGGAGGAATATCAGCAGCAGAGTTGATCCAGAAAACCAAAGACCGAGATCTATGGAGAGCCATGAACGCCTACCCCAGCCGGCACGGCACTTGATGATGGTGATGAGTGAACATCGTTGGAGCAGCAAGGGACATTTTACAACTGAAAATGGAAGTATTTTCATTTATTCTGGTAGAGATGTCGGAGGCCAGAATGGAGTGGCATTTTGTTTAGATAAGACAACTGCAAAAGCTTTAATGGGAAATAATCCAGTTAGTGATAGAATCCTCACTATTAGACTTAAAGGCCGTCCAAAAAACACAACTCTCATACTGATATATGCACCTACTTCAACAGTAGAGGAGGACAAAATTGAAGATTTTTACAACACACTACAAGACACATTAAATAAGATTGGTCATAATTATATAGCAATAATAATGGGAGATTTTAATGCAAAAGTAGGTGCAGGAAGAGCTGAAAATGAGAGACACGTTTTAGGAAAATTTGGATTAGGAAATATAAATGATGCAGGTGATAAATTAATTGAATTTTGCACAGAAAATGAGTTTACGATAGCCAACACACTTTTTAAACAACATCCAAGAAGACTCTTCACATGGAAGTCTCCAGACAGTTTTACCAAAAATCAGATAGATTATATTTTAATACATAGAAGATGGAGATCAAGCATAACATCTGCAAAAACCCTACGAAGTGCAGACTGTGATACAGATCATCAGTTATTAGAAGCAGATCTGAAATAAAAACTCAAAAAGCTTACCCGAGCACCAAGGCCACTTCGTTTTGATCTCACAAAAATACCAGACGCATACAACATAGAAGTTAGGAATCACTTTGGGGTCTTGATGTCTGTACAAGAAGAAATGACACCTGATGAACTGGCAGTACAAGCTAGAGATATCTTGATAACTGCAGGATGAAGTATAAATCTTTAACTCGAGAAATAAGAAAGAACACAAGAAAGGACAAAAATCAATATTTACAAGATTGCTGTACCAGAATAGAGCAATATCATAAGACTGGAAGAGATTATGAAATGTTCAAAGAAATGAAGTTATTGACAAGAAATGTTCAACCTCAATTTAATGTTATCTGTGACAAGATGGGAAATACCTTAACAGAATCTAGACAAATTCTAGAAAGATGGCAGGAGTACTGCAGTGGAATGTATGATATGAGTGACAGTGAGGATATGAATGAGATACATAAGCCAATGACAGCCGAGACAGAACCTGAACCCTCATTAGATGAAATTGCTTGGGCTATAAAGAACCTGTAGAATGGTAAATCACCTGGATGTGATGAGATACCAGCTGAACTAATTAAAGCGGGAGGAGAAGAAAGCATACACATATATCATGCATTATGTACAAAGATTTGGAAATATGGTATATGGCCAAAAGATTGGAAGAGAACTATCTTCATTCCAATACCAAAAAAGGGCAACCTGAAATTATGCACCAACTATAGAACTGTTGCCCTGATCAGTCATGCAAGTAAAATTCTACTAAAAGTCATAATGCGAAGACTTCGTAAGAAAATGGAAGAAGAGATTAACGTGGTTCAAGCTGGATTTAGACAAGAAAGAGTGCTATGTACTGATATGAGGCAGACAGCGGTAAACTTGTTTACTAAGAGTAGGTTTACTGTAGAAGAGGAATTGTCATAGTGAGAGCAGTCCACGCGATCACTATGAACTAACAGGCACGAATAAGTCAAGGAAAGTGAGTGTGGAACACATGATGATGCTGAATGACAAAGGGAAACTACTCAAAGAAGTTGCGTATCACGTGACAATAGTTGGGCAGTCCACTGGGAAAGTGAGATAGCGGGACAGAGTGAGTCCGGCCAGGGTCGCGGTTGAGAAACGACGTGGAACGGAGTTGAAGCCAAGCAAGATTATTCGACATTACTTCAGTATTGTAATGATGCTTCAGCCAGAAGCGAAAGTGTTCCAGATACTTAGTGCGGCTGATTGAATAGCCATTCAAAGCCTGTTTATAGTGCACCGAGTTGACGGCGTTTCAGCGATGCCCCACGCCAGACGCCAAGGGCAGTTGACAGTAAGTGTGACCTTAGCTTAGTCAGCGATTGTGTTAGAACTGTGCAAAAACAAGTGTCTCGCGTCTACATTGTGAATAGTGATTATGCACTGTATATACTTATCACATGTTATCCCTCACCATTCGGGAATGTTTGAAGTTATTTGCTGTGATAATCGTCAACAATAAAGATAGAAGAATGTCAAGGACATCAGGTTGTTCAGTGTTTATGTGCTGTGAATGTTCCTGCGCAAGTCTGTCATTGAGGCTGAACAAACGAGCCAGTAATCAGCTCCATGGCAGAAGTGGGTGGCTCTAGTATCAAAAGCAGGAGCACACGAATTTTCAAATCAATTCATCAACAATCAGTTACATTATAAACAAGGTCACCTTGGGCACCATTTGCAATTTTCAAATCAATTCATCAACAACCAGTTAGATGATAAACAAGGTCACCTTGGGCGCCATTTGCAATTTTCAAATCAAGTCATCAACAATCATTTGCAATTTTCAAATTAATTCATCAACAACTATTTGCATGATGAACATTTGCGCCACGGCACTGAATTCAGCAATATTAATTAAAGTGCAACTATCGACAATGTTTACCCTGGCCATGACCACGTTTTGTGTGTGAACGTCAAGTTGTACTATTTAATAGGCAGTCATCGACCATATTAATACAGTGTGGACTGATCGGTGCACAGAAATTGTTAACTGCCTAAAGACTTTCAATAGCTGCAAGAAATAGCAGCCAGAAAATAGTGTCCTACAAATACAAAGACGGCACATCATCAAGTAGCCAAATTACAGAGACATAACCCATCAACAGTCATAGGTCACCACACGAACAGAATATATCAAAACGGCGACGATGTCCTAACTTTGACTGTTAATTCATCATTATTGGCATATAAGTAGTATGCAATGCGGTTATCCAGACGATTTTAGGGAGCACCAGAAATATGAACAATATACCTCAAAACAGCGACGATGTCCACAAGTTGATGGTTACAAACAGTATTATTGTCACATCAGTAGTATACCAAGCTGTTTTCCACTCAAGGTGCGGATCCGAATTTGTCCAAGAAGGTTGTCATAATTTCAAGTTTTGGTCTACAATCAACACCCAACTACCTGTACAGCCTAGAGAAAGATACCGGATCATTGGAGAGCCTCAACACAACACCACAACAGCGAATCAGCAGTATACCAAGCTTTTCTCCATTCAAGTTTGAGGATCCGAAGTTGTCCTAATTTCAAACCTTGGTCTACAATAAACACTGAACTACCTGAACAGCCTGGAGGACCCATTGGAGGACCTCAACACAGCAGCACAGCAGTGAATCAGGCGAGTTAAATTGTCTGACTGTGTTTGTTTCATTTTGTGCAGTCGTTTAGAGTTGATATTCGGATACTTTCTCCATATATTTTTGTCGTTGTCTACATTGTAGGGTCGGGGCTACCAACAGCCAGATTAATGATGAAGAATTATTGAGCAATCTGACAGCTCATGAATACCTGTCGGTGTTGTGGAACAATAGCTACTTGTTGTAATCATATGTCTTCCATGCCCCGTTTATATGTAAACTAACAGGTGGTATGCGTCACACTTATATTATACTATGGATAGGAGCTATCATCTATCCTGCCTTGTGTAATATTGTGGACATTGTGACATCAGTACACACCTGTAGGAGTAATAAACTCAAATATCTTGAGACAAGGAATACCTCTTGTCCTGAACATCACGTGAGTAAATACACAGAAAAAACATATTGTGTATACTAGTGACACCTTGTGTTGCTGACATATGCATTCCATTGAGGTTGAATAAAACTTCATGAGTAAACATGTCTTCACTACAAGACTTCATAGCACTAGGTGAGAAATTCTGTTTCACAGGAGTTAAACTATTAACATGGGCAGAAAACAAGCTCTTAGAATTTCAAAGCCAGATAAAAGAAGACAAAGCAACAACTAAAGAACTTACAGAATCACAAAATAGACAAAGAGATAAAGAACTAGTTCTGGAAAAACAAAAGCTAGATCTGGAAACAAAACGACTAGTTTGAAATAGACAAATGGAAGATTGAAAATGGAAAAATAACAGTACCAGTCGCACAAAGAATCAACATAAAACCAGTAAAATTTTATCTTTGTCATAGTTTTGGTCACAAAGCCAGAAATTGTAGACTAAAACAAATAACCAAAGAGACAACAAAAATAATTGTAAAGCCTAATAAGAAAAAAGAACAAAACCAAGAGACAAACACAAGAAGCACACAAAATAAATACAACATAAAATTACCAACAGATGATAACCGTGAAGACAGCCACAAAGTAGCGATACAAGAGGTAAATACAGCACATATCCTAAAAGAGACTTGAAAAGTCAGAAAAGCATTTGTCAATGGCAAAATCGCCACATGCATAAGAGATTCTGGAGCATCATTAGTCGAGGTTAATCATAGATTAATCAAAAGAAAAGACTACACAGGGAAAAAAGTTAACTGTCAAACTTTCGGTGGAACCATCAAGACATATGACATAGCATGGATCAAAATCGACAGCCCATATTATACTGGCAGGGTACGAGCAGTGGTATTACCAAACCCGTGCGTGGGATTAATAATCGGCAACATACCTTGCGTAAAAGACAATACTGCTGAAGAAAGCCAAACATGGCAACGGAAAGACACTGTAGCAAATGCCGTGACAAGAGCACAAAAACAGAAAGAAGAAAATAAACAGAATAATGGTACTCTGCAAACGACACCACCGAACAACAGACTGATTACAAACTCACAGACGAACAAGTTGAGTACACTACAGAAAAACGACAGTTCACTATAAACATGCTTCCAACGAGTCAACCGACCATCTAAACAAGCAAAAGAAGGTAGATGGAAATTTTAATTAGAAAATAACATCCTCACTAGAGAATACAAAAAATGCTCAGTGCTCCTTTCACAAACTGTGCTGCCGTCACAACATCGCAGCAATGCGCTGAAATTGGAGCACGACTCAACATTTGCAGGACATATGGGGATGGCCAGGACAAAACAGAGATTATTATCTCAGTTCTACTGGCCAGGCTATTCTAAGGACGTAAAGAAACATGTTCATTCCTGTGAACTTTGCCAAAGGACGACCCAAAAGGATCGACACCCAAAAGCAATGATTCAAGAAACGGATCTGGTGTCAAGACCGTTCAAAAAAAAATAGCCGTCGATATTGTGGGTCCCCTCAACACGACAACGGACTGAGCGAACAGGTACATCCTAACGATGATGGACCTGTGCACAAGATGGCTAGAAGCAATCCCACTAAAGTCATAAACATCCAAATCCATTGTAGAATCATTGCTTCTTATTTTCAGTAGGATAGGACTCCCTTCCTGCATCTTGTCAGACAGAGATAGTCAGTTCATTTTAGAAGCAACACAAAGTGCAATGGAAAGACTAGGCGTAAAACAGGCATTTAGTTCACCCTACCATCCCATGACCAACGGGGTCAATGAGAATTTTAATGGAGTACTCAAACAGACATTAGCCAAAATAATGGCGGATCGCCCATAAGACTGGGACATAATGCTACCTGCAGTCCTGTTTGCATACCGAGAGGTACCGCAAGCAAGTACTGGCTTCTCCCCATTCGAACTCATGTACGGGGCAAACCCAAAAGGCCCAGTATTATTGTGGAACGAACTACTCACAGGCAAAGCACACGACCACCCGAAAAGGGAGGCGTACGATATGGTGACAAACCTACGGGAGAAACTGATAACTGCCTGCTAGATTGCAAAGAAAGCATTACACAATGCAGGACTAAAATACAGACAGTACGATAACAGAAACGCCAAGACAATTGTCTTGAAAGAAGAAGACAGTCTTACTATTGCTCCCAGACCCCAGAGATTCACTCATTGTGTCATGGCAAGGTCCATTCCAAGTAGTAAAGAGAATAACAGACGTTGACTATCAAATAAGGGTAGGAAATAGAAACAAAATCTACCACATAAACATGTTAAAACCCTTCGTAGACAGAAAACCAGATGAGACAGGTATAGAAAATCAAATATCACCTACAGCAGCTGCAGTATGTTGGGTCATAAATGAGCAACAGGAAGACGCATTGACAGAAAAAATTCCAACACCAACAATTAACAGCACAGACAGCTGGAAATCAATACAGATAAATCCAAGACTACCAGACCAAGACAAACGACAATTAATACAATCACTGAAGAAATTTAAAACTATCTTCTCAAACAAACCGGGCAGAACAGATCTAGTAACACATAAAATAACTTTACTTTCAAATAAACCAGTAAAAGTAAAGCCTTACCCAATACCAGTGCACTACCAAGAAAAGGTTATAGCTGAAATATCTGATCTGGACCAGTGTGGTATAATACACAAATCCACCTCCAACTATTGCTCACCATTAGTAATAGTCAAGAAGAAAGACAGTGCATTAAGAATCTGCGTTGACTATAGAAAGATCAATGCACTTACTCTACTAGACGCAGAACCCATGCCGAACATTGATGACCTCATTGACGGCATGTCAAAATCAATATTATTTTCCAAAATAGATTTAACAAAGGGTTATTGGCAAATTCCGATGGAAAGGGATTCAATTCATATTACTGCATTTGCCACACCCTTAGGCCTCTGTGAATGGGCCTATATGCCTTTCGGATTACAGAACGCCCCAAGCACATTCATGTGAATGATGCGCAATCTGTTACCAAATATTAAAAACGTAGCAACCTATATGGATGACATTTGTATCCATACAGTAGATATTCAAGAACACACTGAAGTCCTAGAACAGGTATTCCAGAGGATACAAGACCATGGATTGAAAGCAAAACCTTCCAAAATGGAAATAGGATATAATGAAATCCAGTTTCTAGGCCATAGAATTTGTAATGGATTCCAAAAAACAGACCCTAACCTAGTCACACAAATTTTCAAATCAAAGCTCCCACTACAAAGAAGGAAGTAATGAGCATACTAGGTCTTATTAATTATTACCAGAAATTCATTCTAAATTTTGCGGACATGACCTTCACATTTTCAGAGCTGCTAAAAAAAGACCAACCTAACAAGATTAACTGGAACGACAAATATAACAAGATGTTAGAACAGATCAAAACATTATTTAGTAAACAGCCAATTCTCAAACTACCAGACATTACAAAACAATTTATACTACAGACAGATGCAAGTATATACGCAATCTCAGCAATACTATTACAAAACCATAACAGACAATTGCATCCGGTATTATATTACAGCAGAAAACTGACAGAAGCACAAAGGAACTATTCCATAACAGAACTAGAAGCATTAGCTTTAGTTTAAAGCATTAAGAAGTTTTCAAAATACTTATTAGGACAGAATTTATTATACTATCAGATAACAAACCACTGAAGGTATTTAAGGAAGGCCATCCAAAGAACGCAAGAATCCATAGATGGTCCTTACTCCTTCAAGATTATGATTTTGATATCTGCCACATTCCAGGCAAAGATAATAATCTGGCAGACCTGTTGAGTAGATTATAAAAATAAAAAGATACTCGTAACAGGATAATAAATTTAGAACAGTAATGTACATCAACAATCTAAGACAAAACATCACACCATGCACAAGATAACTTCAGTTAACATACACTCCATTTTTGTGATATGTAAATAGACTATATATATATATATATATATATATATATATATATATATATATATATATATATATATATATATATATATATATATATATATATATATATATACATTTTAGAATAGAGATAGTACATTATATATTTAATTGTTGTACGAAAGGAATGCTTGGGTCAAGATAGTAGTGGTTGAGGGAACCTATAAATAGGCTGTACTACACGGTGGGTAAACAATCGAAAACAGGTGTATTAAGAATACATAAATGGTAACATGGAGGTACAGTTATCCGAGTATTAGTTAAAGCTCTGAACTGCCATATAGAATGAGTACAGATCTCAGCGGTCAATTTGACTTTTTAGGTTAATTAACTTAAATTGGAAGTCCTCTAAAAAGTACTGGAGAGTTTTGGTCAGAGACCATAACTTTATGAAGGGAAAATCCCAACTGCACCTCCCCGCGGTAGAGGATGGAAACACACTACGGTGTGGCTAACACAGCTCTGGGGACCGAGTATCCACCGGAATAAGTGGACAACTCTGCAGCTGAGCAGAGCAGGGCACTCACTTGTCCTTACAGTCGGAAATGGCTGTCAAAGGCAGAGGTAAAAGACCACCATGTGAATGTGGAAGGCAAGGGGAAACCACCACATTATCTTCCCAAGACTTCATGGCAAAACATATATCAGAGTTAGTGAACGACGTTAATGGCTGTCTTAGGACATCCTCGTCCGGTAGGGACAGTCATGAGCCACAGGTGACACCAGACCGTCATCCAGCTACTGATGGCAAAATCATAACTAAAATAAATAAATTTAGAGTAGGAACATGGAATGTTAGGACATTAAATGAGCTAGGAAAGTTGACCAATGTTCTAAGAGAGATGGATAGCATGAAAATGAATATACTAGGCGTTAGTGAGATGAGATGGAAGGGATCGGGCAAAATTATAGCTGACAATCACACAATAATTTATTCTGGAGGGGATACACATGAAAAAGGTGTAGGAATAATATTAGACGAAAAAACAGCCAAGTCAATTAATGGATACTGGTGTATTTCAGATAGAGTTATTATGGTAAAAATCAAAGGCAAACCAATAGATATAAATATTATACAAGTATATGCACCAACAACAAGCAGTAGTGATGAAGAAATACAACACTTTTACGACGAAATAGAAATGGTGATGGCTCAAATTGGATCACAAGAAATAAAAATAATACTTGGTGATTTTAATGCAAAAGTAGGAAAGGGAAAAATGGAGGATGTAGTGGGGAATTATGGTTTAGGTACAAGAAATGAAAGAGGGGAAAAGCTAATAGAATGGGCAAATATCAATGATATGATAATTGGAAACACATGGTTTAAACACCATAAAAGACGACTGTACACATGGAAAAGCCCTGATAAGAAAATACGCAACCAAATTGACTACATACTAATTAATAAAAGATTTAGAAATGCTTTAATTAATGTAAAGACAATGCCTGGTGCTGACTGTAATAGTGATCATGTACCACTATGTGGACAAATAAAAGTAAGATTAAAGAGAGGGAAAAAATGGTTAAGAACATGAGACTTAATAAAGAGGTTCTGAAAATAGATAAAGAAATGCAAGAACAATACAGAGTGACTGTGAAAAATAGGTACAATGCAATAGCTAAAATACAGAGTATAAATGAACAATGGGAAATGTTAAGGGACTCCATTCATCAAACTAGCAAAGAAGTATTACCGGAGAGAGGCAAAATAGCTAAGAAAAAATGGATGAATGAAGAAATCTTAAAACTGATGGACAAAAGAAAACAGAGTAAAAATGACAAACAAGAATACGCTAAGATAAATAAAGAAATAAAAGATAAATGTGGGAAGGCTAAAGAAAGTTGGTTAAACGAGCAATGCAAAAAAATTGAATTAAATTCCATTAAAGATACAAAAAATATGCACAGACAAATCAGTGAGCTTACAGGAAGAAAAATAAGAATAAATACAGGGTGTTTGAAATCAAAAACAGGAAAGATATTATTAGAGGAAGGTGCTATAATGAAGAGGTGGAATGAGTATATAAGAGAATTATATGATGGAGAAAGGGAAGAATTAACAGAAGATAGTAACTTAGAAGGTCCACCTATTCTGAAAGAAGAAGTCGCTGACGCTATGAAACGTATGAAGAAAGGAAAAACAGCTGGGCCAGATGAAATCACAATAGAAGAATTAGAAGTATTGGGAGAATTTGGAGTAGATATATTAACCAAAATGTTGAATGATATTTACAGCAGTGGATATTTACCCAGTGATATGCTGAAATCTGTATTTATAGCTATACCAAAAAGACCAGGAGCAATTGATTGTGAAGATTTTCGTACAATTAACCTTATAAACCATATCACTAAGCTTCTACTCAGAATCATAATGAGAAGAATCAAAAAGAAAATAAAAATGGAAATTAGTGAAGAACAGTATGGATTTGTGGAAGGAAAGGGCACAAACAATGCAATTTATACATTACGGACACTAATAGAAAGGTCAATAGAGAAACAGAGAGACATATATTTGTGCTTCATAGATTATACTAAGGCATTTGATAAAGTAAAACATGATGAACTGATTAAAATGTTGGAAGATATCAACATTGATGGAAAAGATTTAAGAATAATAAAGAATGTTTACTGGAACCAAGTAGCAGCAATTAAAATGGGAAATAAAGAGGGTAGTTACGAACAGATAAAGCTAGGAGTACGACAAGGGTGTGTCTTGTCACCAGATCTTTTCTCCCTGTATAGCGAAGTAATAATGAGAGAGATCAAAGAGATGCCAGGAATACTAGTTGGAGGTTATAATATAAATAATATACGCTATGCAGATGACACAGTATTGGTGGCGGATAATTCAACAGACCTACAACAATTATTAGACGTTGTAGTAACAGAGAGTGCAAGGAAAGGACTCTCCTTGAATATCAAGAAAACAGTAACAATGGTAATATCAAAGAAAATGGTGACACCAAAATGTGACATAGAAATAGAAGGGAAAATCCTTAACCAAGTGGATAATTTTAGATACCTAGGGGCATTTATAACATCAGATGGAAGATGTACAACAGAGATTAGGAGCAGAATAGGGCAGGCAAAAGCCGCATTTCAGAAAATGAAGAGTATCTTATGCAATAAGTCACTATCACTGAATGTAAGAAAGAGAGTGCTGAAATGCTATGTAGAACCAGTTTTGCTGTATGGCAGTGAATCTTGGAATGTAAATGAACAAATTAAGAAGAAATTAGAAGCAACAGAGATGTGGTTCCTGAGACGAATGTTGCGAATTCCTTGGACTGCCAGAGTAACTAACGACGACTGCCTGAAACAGGCTAATGAAACTAGAACATTATATACAACAATAAGACAGAGACAAACATCTTTCTTCGGTCACGTGATGAGAAGAGAGGCATTGGAGAACATCGTAACAACTGGAAAGATCGAGGGGAAGAGAGGCAGAGGTAGACCAAGAGAAGTGATGCTGGATGGATTGAGACGGTGGCATGGAGGAATATCAGCAGCAGAGTTGATCCAGAAAACCAAAGACCGAGATCTATGGAGAGCCATGAACGCCTACGCCAGCCGGCACGGCACTTGATGATGATGATGAACTTAAATTGATTCAAATATGTACATATTTTTTTCCAATTTATAAATTACCAGAATGTAAAGAAGACGAATGCGAGTGTAGTTGGACCGTGTAAGCACCACTAGAGATCCAAAGGTGATTCTAGAAAAGGTGGAAGTCTGTGTCTACAATCCAAAGGCACCGAACCAGCAGAAGTGAGCTAGCAAAAAGACCAGCCTTGGTAAATAAGTAGGACCAACCACACCTACTGAGAATTAATTCATTAGTATTATTGTTATCTATTAGTAATGTTACTTCATAAATCATATTGATTTCATATTCCATCTATCATAATTAAACTATCATCTCATGAAACAAGAACATATCATTCATTTACCATCGATACATCATAGAATTATGAATTTTAAGAAGATATACAGGTATAAGAACCAGTATCCAACTACCGATTGAGAGAAACCTGTGGTATGGAAGAAATAACACCACAAGCTTAAAGGTTGAGTGTATTACAACATATGACAATAATATCAACCACAAGTACAACGAGAAAATTGAGATCAGGATACTGGTGAAAACATAGCATCATATATATATCACATTGATGCTCGGTCAATCTACTTTAAAAATTTTCCTTGGTATCTTCACTTCTCAATATATCATTGGATAGTTCACCTGTAAACATAGCATGTAATATTCACAGGTAAAGATATCATCACATATATTACAATAATGTTGGAGTAATGATAAGAATATCTTTTGTACCATTGGATAGGATAAGTTTTCATACACATGATCAGTTATATGAAATTTTTTCTACATATGCAGATCATGTGTCCCTAACAGAAGACTTAATAGTGGATCTTTTACAATAATAACGACAGGCAACAGTAAAAGCGCTGAAGACTAATGCAAGAGACACAAATCATCGGTGATAACAATGGTGGCAACGAAAACAACATGAAGCAACAACGGTCAAGAAACAGATTGCAATGAATGATACGAGTGTATGTTGGTATCTTCTTCTTCTTCTTCTTCTTTCGTTCGCTTGAAATATGTCTATAACTGCAGTGCTGTCTCTTGTATGAATTGAACTGTCTTTTTCAGTTCACACAGCGGTCCACTGTCGTCTCTCTAGGCCAGAAGGTTTGCCTAGATATGTTATATTTTGGGCAGTCTTGGAGTATGTGCTCTGCTGTCTGCGACGCCAATCCACATGTACACATGGCTGTTTCACCAATCTTGAATTTTGTATACATGTGGTTGCGTAATCTATTGTGCCCTGTTCTGAGGCGCAGAATAATGACTTGTTCTGGTCTATCCATAACGTGGTAGTCATCTTGAGCAGGTTTTGGTGGCTTTCTGACTGATTTGATCATTCTTTTCTTTTGGTGGTATGTAACGGGCACATCAGGCTGTTCTTCTTTGGCTCCTTCCTTAGCCAATTGATCAGCTCTGTCGTTTCCGGGTACTCCACAGTGGGATGGTATCCACTGTATGGTGACCTTATGCTGACTGCTAAGTTCAGAAAGTAGTGTCCTTAGTACTGGCAATTTCCCAGACAGGAGCGCCTCGAGTACTGATTTTGCATCTGTCAATAGCACCACAGGTTGTGTACCATTGCTGGTATTTAGTAATTTCTCTGTTGCTATCTTGATTGCCTCAATTTCAGCATCGTAGTTATGGTAGTACTTTCCTGTCGGTACTCTAGCTGTGTCCCTGGTATTATTTGGGTATTCTATGTACACTCCCGCTCCTCCATTTCGAACAGCATTTTGTGCTGACCCATCTGTGTAGACTCGGATCCAGAGGTCCTGTGGGTATTCTTCATCAAGGAAGCTGAGAGTGGCTGTTCTGCGCTGCACACTGTTCTGATTCTTCCTTGTCAAATATTCCTCTCACTTTTGTCTGGATTTGTAATGATAGTCTATGCTCATCTTTCCATGGAGTTCGCTCTGGAATAGTTGTTAGGGGGATACCAACTGTGGGCAGATCGGTGGTTTCTCTGCAGAGTCGTTTGGCCTGGTGGATAAAACTACTTCTTTTCAACCGCCCCATAGCTAGGTTTTCAAATCTGTTCTTCATAGGGTGGCCTGGCAAGCTGAGGAACTTTTCTGCTTGTATTAGCGTTTTCGTATCTCTGCGCTCACTCAGTGCTTGTGTCCTCCCCATCTTCTCCATTTCCACTATAGGGGTTGATCTCATCCCTCCTGTGGTGACTCTAAGTGCTTGATTTTGCACTTTGTCCAGCTCTTGTAGTGTGGTTTTTGATGCCGAACACCATGCAGTTGACCCGTATTCCAGGTGTGGTCGTATGCTCTGTTGATAAACTTTGCTAAGTATTTTCCCACTGGCTCCCCATGTGGTTCCACTTAGCTTTCTCAGGATGGCTATTTTCCTTCTGGCTTTTGCTACTGCTTTGTTGATGTGCTTTCTCCATGTCAGCCTGCCATCAAATGTTACTCCAAGGTATGTTGGTTCTTTATCTTCTCGTAGGGGTGTTCCATTTATCTGGATGGTCCCTGCCTTTTGTTTTGGAGAGAGGGTAAATAGGGTGGTGCTGCACTTGTCAGTGTTTATGCTGACACACCATCTATTTGCCCATGCAACAAATGTATCTACAGCTCTTTGTAGTAATCTGGTGGCCACTGATGCATGTTCATTTGTGCTCCATAGAACCAGGTCATCGGCGTACATTGCGGCTTTAATTCCATGCGGTAGATTAGCAACGAGATCATTGATGAAGATTAGAAAGAGTGTGGGGGACAAGACTCCGCCCTGGGGAACTACCGTGACGCAGTAGTACTTTCTTGCTCTTTAGTCCGTCTATCTGTACTCGGGCTCTTCTGTTGTGCAAGTATGCTTTCACCCATTTGTACATTCTTCCATTGACTTTGCAGTTTCTCAGTTTATTCATCAGACCTTCTTTCCAGACTTTGTCAAAGGCTTTCTTCAAATCTATCCATGCCGCAAGCACCAGCTTCTTCTCTTGGAATGCATCCTCAATTTCTTGAGAGAGGTAGGTTGTCTGATCTTCCGTAGAGTAGCACTGCCTAAAGCCAGCCTGCTGTGGCACAAGGATGTTTTTACTTTCAATGTACCACTGCAGTCTGTGATTGATGATGCGCTCCAGTGTTTTGCAGAGACAGCTGGTGAGGCTAATTGGTCTGTAGCTAGAGGCAATGGAACTATCTTTCCCTGATTTTAGGAGGGGTATCATGATTGCTTCTCTCCAGGCTTGTGGAACACTGCCTAAGGTCCAACTGTTATTGAAGATCTGCAACAGCTTTGCTTTGGCCTCTGTTCCTAGGTTCCTGATCATTTCATTGGAGATACCATCAGCGCCTGGTGACTTCCTCATTTTCAGTTTTGATATGGCTAGCTCCAGTTCGCTGATTGTGATGGGTGCCTCCAGAACCTCATGTACTATTCCTTCTGTCCTGTATGCTTGCCGTTTCTCTTGAATCTCTTGTTGTTTCTCTGGACTGATTTTGATATTGTTATCTTGTGTGAATGAGTCCGCAAAATGGTCAGCTGCTTGCTTTCTTGTTAAGATGTTTCCATCTTTATGTAGTGCAATTTTTGAGTTTCTCCCTGTGCCCTCATCGTTAAGTTGTTTTATTAGCTTCCACAATTTCCTTGTGTCTCTTTCAAAGTTCAGAGACTCTGTTTTTTCCTGCCAGCTTTTCCGTCTAGCCTGCAGCTTGGCCCTTTGAAATTTGGCTTTTGCATGCTGAAATTTATTGTGGTGCTCTTGGCTGGGTGTGGCCTCTGCTTGCTTTCTACATACTTCCACATCATTATGCAACTGTTCCAGTTCACTACTCCAGTAGGGTTTATATTGTTTACGGGCTCCTCTTGGTACTGTTTCTCGCGCTGCCTGTAGTATGCATTTCCCAAACTCTTCAACTACTTTATTTATGTCTTTCTCAGTGTTCAGGTTTCTAACCAGTATGCTGGTGCGATGCTTGTACACTGCCCAGTCTGCTTTCTTGTAGTTCCACCTCGAGAGGGTGCTGCTTTCACTTACAAGCTCATTTTCTACAGTTAGAAAGACTGGTCGATGGTCACTGCCACCTAGTTGTTTCCCAACAATTTGTGTAATGTTCCACTCCAGGTCTGGTGAATGAAAAGCCAGGTCAGGTGTAGTTGTAGAGTGCCATGATCTCGAGTAGAAAGTATGTGGGTCGGACGGCTTGTTAACCAAGATGAATCTATTCTCATCCTGCCAGTCTTCCAGTCTCTCTCCTCTCTGGTCCATGTGATCATAGCCCCAACTCTGCGAGTGGCTGTTGAAATCGCCGCACACAATCATTTTTTCTGTTAATGGTAGTGTGTGCAGTGCCTGTGGACGGTCATTTGGACAGTAGTAATTGATCAGATGTAGGTCTGTATAGCCATGTTGGTATCTAATTTTAATGGTGATGCTATAACATACAATCATATATAGCACATTGATAACTTAAGTCAATGTCACATTTTTTAAATTTTCCTTTCAATTTACAATATGGCATGAGTATCTCAAACATGTCAATGAGATTTAATGCTGATAATTTTATTCTCCAATTGACATATTACATGGTAGAAATGTTTATGCATAGAAATGTACATACATTTTATGTGATATCGCTATTGGTCAACACTAAACAGGTTTAGAACATCAACAGAAGGCCAGGAGATTGTATTTCAGTGAAATGAATGAACACTGAGACAGAGAGAAACAGTTCACAAGAAACAATAAGCGTGGTCAAGGCAATGAAGAACAAGATAAAATGAGCAACAGAAGGTGCAGTAACATCAACCAGCAATGGTGATAGACTATCAAAGTATTATAAACTTTGACATACACGAATGTGTTCATAAAGTGAGTCTACAGCATACATCCATATGAGCAATAGAATGAATATGCGGTTAGAAGATGAAAAGACAACACCTTTTACGAAGAAGAAGTAATCACCCTAGACAAACGAAATAGTACAAGTAAACCGCAAATAAACGACTGTGTATGCAACAACCCCACTTGTGAACATATGAGGTAAACTAAGTCAAACGGTAACCCCAAATGACAAGTGAGAACCACAACGGTATAAAGGTCATAGATATATTGGTCATATTCCACTATACCAAACACAAATAATAATACAGAGGGTCATGGTACCTATTAATCACGCACGTACCCTCATTCGGGCGTAATGGCCTTGATAGGTTTGGGGATGCTTGCCTATAGGGCAAATGAGGAACTACTATGGGGAGGCCACGGGACCTTATGAAGCTCATAGTATGTTAGCCCAGCCCCCCCCCCCCATAGGCTGGGCTACACGACGTCTGCGGGGGAAGCAGATAGAAGGGCGTGTCTGACTATAATAACAAAAATTTTCATTGATTTTGTGGAGTGATTAATGGAATGCCATACCATCATGTTACCAGACAAATAGGTATGTGGAAATACATGAATATAGAATATATTTATGAAATGACTAAGAATAACTGTGAATATCGCCACATGTCAGAAGAGTAAAAAACCGAAGAGACTGTGAAAATGGCTACACCATTTTCAAAAAAAAGGGGGGGGGGCATACTGCCATGTACCGATATGAGGCAGACAGCGGTAAACTTGTGTACTAAGAGTAGGTTTACCGTAGAAGAGGAATTGTCATAGTGAGAGCAGTCCACGCGATCACTATGAACTAACACGCACGAATAAGTCAAGGAAAGTGAGTGCGGAACACATGATGATGCTGAATGACAAAGGGAAACTACTCAAAGAAGTTGCATATCACGTGACAATAGTTGGGCAGTCCACGGGAAAGCGAGATAGCGGGACAGAGTGAGTCCGGCCAGGGTCGCGGTTGAGAAACGACGTGGGACGGAGTTGAAGCCAAGCAAGATTATTCGACATTACTTCAGTATTGTAATGATGCTTCAGCCAGAAGCGAAAGTGTTCCAGATAGTTGTGCGGCTGAGTGAATAGCCATTCAAAGCCTGTTTACAGTGCGCCGAGTTGACGGCTGTTTCAGCAATGCCCCACGCCAGACGCCAAGGGCAGTTGACAGTAAGTGTGACCTTAGCTTAGTCAGCGATTGTGTTAGAACTGTGCAAAGAGACGAGTGTCTCGCGTCTAAGTTGATGAACAGTGATTATGCACTGTATATATTTATCACATGCTATCCCTCACCATTCGGGAATGTTTGAAGTTATTTGCTGTGATAATCGTCAACAATAAAGATAGAAGAATGTCAAGGACATCAGGTTGTTCAGTGTTTATGTGCTGTGAATGTTCATGCGCAAGTCTGTCATTGAGGCTGAACAAACGAGCCAGTAATCAGCTCCATGGCAAAGAGGAACAAGAGATCACATATTCAACATGCGTTTAATAATAGAGAAGTGCAGAGAATTTAATGTAAACCTATTCTCATGTTTTGTGGATTATTCAAAGGCATTTGACTGTGTACAACATCAGAAACTTTGGGAAATCATGAGGAATATGGGCTTTCCATCACATGTAGTACAACTCATAAAAATGCTCTATCTAGACCAACAAGCAGCAGTTAGAATAGATGGCGAGACATCAGATTGGTTTGACATCAAGCAAAGAGTCCATCAGGGCTGTGTGCTGTCACCCTATTTGTTTAACCTGTATGCCGAAAATATGAGAAATGTAAGAGATGATATAAACAGGGAGCTATATGATGCCCTACATATCGGCGATCATGACATACCAGAGATTCGATATGCTGATGATACAGTATTACTATCCATAACACAGAATGGCATAGAAAACCTAATAGCCTCAACCCAATTGAATAGTGAAAATCACAACTTATATCTTAACATAGCAAAAACAAAGATAATGCATACAGATAAAACTACTATGGAGAAAGAAATATATGTTAATGAGGAAAATTGGAGGTGGTGGAAAATTTTGAATATCTTGGGTCATTGATTACCAACAACGGTGACACAATGAAAGAAATTAAACGACGACTATCAATTGCTCTTCAAAGACTAAAACAACTGAATAAATTATGGAGTGGGACAGACAGAACTACAAAAATTAGATTTTTAAGAGCATGCATCTTTCCCATTGCAACATACGCCTGTGAGACCTGGACACTTACTAAACAAGCTGAACAGCGCATAAACTGCCTTTGAATATAAATGTTATAGACGAGTTCTAAGAATATCTTGGGTAAAGAAAAGAACAAATGCATCCATACTTCAAGAGCTTGAATATTGAAGAGGGTTGGCTATTAAAGACGATAAAACAAAGAAAATTGAAATATTTTGGTCACTTGAAACGTCACGAAAGTTTGGAGAGAACAATAATGGAAGGGTATATGCCTGGGAAGAGAGGAAGAGGAAGGCCAAAGAGAAGATGGGTGCAGGATGTGTCGAATGATCTCCAGATGGGTGTATCAGACGCAGGACATCTTGCTTGTGATCGAGAGGTTTTCCGGAAGGTTGTTATGGGAGCGAGGTTCTGCAAAGGACATGCTACTGAATGAATGAATGAATACCGACTATCAGAACAACTAAGCTGCATTGGGATAATAACAGCAAGTCGTAAGACTAGTATGTTTGTGTTTGTCTCACACAAAAGCTCCGTTGATGTCAGTGATACTCCTATGTTGTGAATGCTATGATACACAACTATACAATGTGAATATCTTGTACACAACAACTATACATTGTTAATGACTTGGACACAATTGTACATTGTTAATGACTTGTACACAACAACTATACATTGTTAATGACTTGGACACAACAACTATACATTGTTAATGACTTGGACACAATAATTGTACAATGTGAATGTCACAGTACACAACACCTATACATTGTTAATGACTTGGACACAACAACTATACAATGTGAGTGAATGTAATGTTACACAACAACTATACATTGTTAATGATTTGAACACAACAACTATACAATGTGAATGTCATAACTATACAACGTGAATGTCAAAGTACACAACAACTATACATTGTTAATGACTTGGACATAACAACTATACAAGTTCCAGCACAACAACTATACATTGTTAATGACTTGGACACAACAATTATACAATGTGAATGTCATGTTACACAACAACTATACATTGTTAATGACTTGGACACAACAATTATACAATGTGAAAGTCATGGTACACAACAACTATACATTGTTAATCTTGGACACAGCAATTATACAATGTGAATGTCATGGTACACAACAACTATACATTGTTAATGACTTGGACACAACAATTATACAATGTGAATGTCATAGTACACTACAATACACAACAACTATACACTGTTAATGACTAGGACACAACAACTATACAATGTGAATGTCATAGTACACTACAATACACAACAACTATACACTGTTAATAACTAGGATACAACAACTATACAATGTGAATGTCATAGTACACTACAATACACAACAACTATACACTGTTAATGACTAGGACACAACAACTATACAATGTGAATGTCATAGTACACTACAATACACAACAACTATACACTGTTAATAACTAGGATACAACAACTATACAATGTGAATGTCATAGTACACTACAATACACAACAACTATACACTGTTAATAACTAGGATACAACAACTATACAATGTGAATGTCATAGTACACTACAATACACAACAACTATACATTGTTAATGACACAGTGTTGTTTGTCCATCAAGAATGATGATGACCATTCATTTCATCCAATGACACAGTACACTACAATACACAACAACAACAACTCTACAATGTGAATGTCATGGTACACAACAACTATACATTGTTAATGACATGGACACAACAACTATACAATGTGAGTGAATGTCATGTTACACAACAACTATACATTGTTAATGATTTGGACACAATAAATGTACAATGTGAATGTCACAGTACACAACACCTATACATTGTTAATGACATGGACACAACAACTATACAATGTGAGTGAATGTCATGTTACACAACAACTATACATTGTTAATGATTTGGACACAACAACTATACAATGTGAATGTCAAAGTACACAACAACTATACATTGTTAATGACTTGGACACAACAACTGTACAGATTCCAGCACAACAATTATACATTGTTAATGACTTGAACACAACAATTACACAATGTGAATGTCATGGTAGACAACAACTATACATTGTTAATCTTGGACACAGCAATTATACAATGTGAATGTCATGGTACACAACAACTATACATTGTTAATCTTGGACACAGCAATTATACAATGTGAATGTCATGGTACACAACAACTATACATTGTTAATGACTTGGACACAACAACTATACATTGTTAATGACTTGGACACAACAATTATACAATGTAAATGTCATAGTACACGCTACAATACACAACAACTATACATTGTTAATGACTTGGACACAACAACTATACAATGTGAATGTCATAGTACACGCTACAATACACAACAACTATACATTGTTAATGACTTGGACACAACAACTGTACAATGTGAATGTCATAGTACACGCTACAATACACAACAACTATACATTGTTAATGTGAATGTCTGAGTTCAAGCTACAATACACAACAACTATACACTGTTAATGACTAGGACACAACAACTATACAATGTGAATGTCATAGTACACTACAATACACAACAACTATACACTGTTAATGACTTGGACACAACAACTATACAATGTGAATGTCATAGTACACTACAATACACAACAACTATACATTGTTAATGACACAGTACACTACAATACACAACAACAACAACTCTTCAATGTGAATGTCATGGTACACAACAACTATACATTGTTAATGACTTGTACACAACAACTATAAAATGTGAATGTCTTGGATACAGAAACAATACAACGTAAATGTCATGAACAACAAACACTATACAATATTAAGTACAAGCTGCACCTACCTGTTGACAAATGGTTAAAAATCAGGCTCTCCGCTGCTCTTCCACCCAGCGTCATGCACATGCGCTCAAATAACTGTAACAATGGCACTCCCATTATATGGACAATATAACAAATAACTGTCACGACAACACTCCCATTATATGGACAATATAACAAATAACTGTCACGATGACACTCCCATTATATGGACAATATAACAAATAACTGTCACGACAATACTCCCATTATATGGGCAATATAACAAATAACTGTCACAACAATACTCCTATAATAAGGACAATATAACAAATAACTAACGACTACACTCCCATTATATGGGTAATATAATAAACTAATAACATTATTAATTTTCTTTCTATTTCTACTTATAAATCAAATATTAAAATATAAAAGCACTTTCCGGCTGTGTATGAAAATATGTAGGTGTATCATTTGTTCTGGTTACGCATCTTCCTGTGGAGATGATCAATTATAGGTTTGGTGGAAAGTCTCTACACCAACTTTACTCCAAAATATATGCAAGCCCTTTTCAGCAGTTTTTCGGACTCAAAGGTCTTCCAGAACATTCACAACCAACCACCAACTAAATGTCTGATGGTAAATAAGTGCAACTTCTTCTTTCTCATTTGTGGTAAACAAAATATACTGGTGGAACAAGTGGTTATACAAATACTCTTATACATTTTTTTCTGTTTTTTGTTTTAATATACCCTTTTTTTTACAGGACATCACTGCCAACGCCAGCATTTTACTGTTGTTGCTGTCTTGGCAAATTTACGTTCAATAGCTTGCCACTGCTTTCTGAACGAACATCTCCCTTATCAATTTGTTAAAACCCAGCGCAACGCGGTCTGCTGCCAAATTGCATGCAGCTGTGTTTCGAACACGAGCAAGCGGGATTACGAACCATGTCCATAACCCCTTCACCATGGAGACAGCCACTCTCATACATAGATCTGACATATTTGTAAGCCATCTGCCTATACTACAGACGTCAGCATGGAATTTGGGACCAGATATGCCTTCCATCTTTGATTCTCACTTTACTGCTCAGACTGCAGTTTTTCTATTTCTTCCTTTATTGGCTTGAGATAAATTGTCCACATTAGCAATGTTGGTAGCTATGATTTGTGGCCAATCCAAATTACTTGCTGTCTTCTGATAAAGTCTAACACTGGTAACACATTTGGTTTCCTAATATCATGTAAGTCCAAGGAAACAAGAAAAAGACAAAAATACATCAAAACCTATAAGAAAGGACTTTTTAAATAATACACAAGGATAATATAAAACAATTTTCTTCACGGCTGCGGGCGATTTGGCAGCGGACAACCTTGCGTCGATTTTCATACAATGGCATGAGTGCCTGTTGTTCAGAAAACAATGAATACTGAACGTAAACTTGTTAGGAAATCACAGAGTCAAATAATGCGGGGGTTGACTGCGACATCCCGTAAGGGATATGCAACTAACTTTAACTTCTTCTGCTTATAGTCCATGCTATGTGGTTCTGACCATCAAGTCTGTTCACGGCCTACTGTCTCATATACTGTCAATCATTTCTGGTAAAGATGTCCTCCATGCCATCATGCTAAACTGTCTAGTATTTACTCTCTTCCCCTCCAACTTCCCTGTGATCAAACTTTCCCCTTCTCATGATGTGCCCAAAAATGTTGTCGGACTTCTTTATTCACTTTTATTTTCCAATATATCTTTGTTACGCTTTTAATCTGTCTGTGGTTTATCATTCTTCTATAAAACCACATCTCTTTAGCTTCCATGTAAGTGCTCAGTAGTCTGCTAATCGTCCATGATTCACTTATATACACCAGGATTGACTTGACATAACTCTTAACAACTTTTTATTCTCACCTCAATTAAAGAAAGTGTTTAAACATCTTACCTCTTCTTGAGAATAGAGTTTCTGGTCTGACGGCAGATAATGAGCAAAGCCTAGAGCATTGTTTGTCCTTGGCACAATGGAAATCTGAACATAAACAAACAGAAGTCACATTCAAGAAAATTAAAGGTATCTTATGCAATAAGTCATTGTCACTGGACGTCAGAAACAGAGTGCTGAAATGTTACATAGAACCTGTATTGCTGTATGACAGAGAATCATGAAATGTGAATGAAAAAATTAGGAAGAGTCTCAATGAATATATTCTGAAAAAGTAAAGAACAACTATATCATTGTTCAATGTAGTCACAACTGCGCTCATTTCAAGTCCCCAAGTGCCAATAGAGTGCTTGGATTCTTGCAGAAAAATGTTCTCTTGTCGCGTATGTAACCACTCATGCACCACCTGCTGTACCTCTTCACAGAAGTCATGCCAGTTGTGAAACTTCATACTCCATTCATACACTTGCTGGATCTTCATCCGCCAATGAATATCTATAGGTTTCAACCTTCACTCATCATAAAATGGACAACAGAACGCTGTTCCTCTTTGGTGCATGTCAAAAGTGGGATGGCCATCTTTAAACTGTCCTTATGCTGTTACTGTGTTCATCTGCACCATGATGTCACATGCTTAACATTTTTTACATCCTTAACAACAATATTGACAGGTTACAAGATAATGGCATGGTTATTGTATTTTCTATCACACTTTTAAGTTGTTTTATTTGAAGCTCCCCTCAAATCAGAGACACAATAGCCCTAGAAATGATTTCAACAAACTTACTCTCAATAAAGCATCTGTATATTTCAGCAGCCAGCCAACCAAGGCGTGCCCTGACTCATGGTAGGCCACCATTTTCTTCTCCGAGGGAGACAGCAAGCTGGTCTTCTTTTCTGCACCTAGTGGTTTTTTAATTTAAGAGCAAACCAAATTTTACATTCTTCACAATCTAACAAGATGCTTAGCATATCCTTTACAGGATGTCACAGTCAACCCCAGCATTTCTGGGCCATTTATAATTTCCTGGCAACTTTACGTTCAGTAGTTTGCAATTGTTTTCTGAACGACCAGCACTCATACCATTGTATGACAACCAGCACAAGAAGGTATGCTACCAAATCACTATCAGCTGTTTTTGAACGCTGCATGGGGGACTGAAAATTGTGTTCATAGCTCCTTTGCCACAGTGCTGGCATGCTTATTGAGAACCTCTACTAACAGCTGCAACAGACTGACAATCTGATTAACTGACAATTTTTATACCTGGAATAGACTGACAATGTGATTAACTGCCAGCTTCAGCAGCTGCAAAAGACTGATAATCTGATTAACTGACAATTTTAATATCTGGAATAGACTGACAATGTGATTAACTGCCAGTTTCAACAGCTAGAATAGACTGATAATCTGATTAACTGCCAGCTTCAACAACCAGAATATATTGACAATGTGATTAAACTGCCAGCTTCAACAACCAGAATATATTGACAATGTGATTAACTGCCAGCTTCAACAACCAGAATATATTGACAATGTGATTACCTGACAGTTTCAACAGCTGAAATAGACTGACAATGTGATTATGACAGTTTCAACAACTGAAATAGACTGACAATGTGATTATGACAGTTTCAACAGCTGAAATAGACTGACAATGTGATTAACTGACAATTTCCACTGATGGACAACCGTGAAACTGATAACACTGATGACTGATAGGTTCCAGCTCAAAACAACTCATGTTTAATGAAGATGAACAATTGTAATCTTTGAGAATGATGCCATGTCTGTTCCGAGTGAAGAAACACAGACACAAAATAGCAAGCCATAAGAAACATGTGCCTTTTTTTTTTATAACCGTGGCAGAGAGATAGAGAGAGAGAGAGAGAGAGAGAGAGAGAGAGAGAGAGAGAGTGTGTGTGTGTGTGTGGGTGTGGGTGTGTGAGAGAGAGAGAGAGAGAGAGAGAGAGAGAGAGAGAGAGAGAGAGAGAGAGAGAGAAAGAAAGAAAGAAAGAAAGAAAGAAAGAAAGAAAAAGAGCACAAACATTGCAATCTCAAATACCCAATACCTTGCTTGTTTTCCATCTAAAACCTTGCTTTGGTACTGCAAACATAACTTCAAAGCAACTATATGTTGGGGCCAAAATATACTTAAAACGGTTAAAGGCAAGGGAATCGATTTCATTACAATAGGTTCTATCCTATTGTAACCTATCCTATTGTATTGTTGCCAACAAAGGCAACAGTGACTTGGTTTTCGTTGAATAATCATATTGTCACCACTCCAACACCATCTGTAAAGCTGTGTTCAGAGACGGTGGAAAGAATGCAGGCAATGAATTACCTGCGGATACGGTTTGATCGAAGCCTTGCTTATAATGAGCACATAGACCAGGTGATAACAAAGGCCAAGCGGGGTTTGGCTGCGATGCGGGTGATGGCGGCAGCAAACTGTGAGCAGCGCCATCTATGTCTTCTGTACAAGGGGCTGGTCTTGTCTGTTTTTGAGTATGCAATGGCAATCCTGACTCTCAGCCGTAAGCAGATAGAAAGGATGGAAAGGATACAGAATGAAGCTATGCGCATTATTCTTGGATGTACAAGAGATACAGCATGCAGGGCAATGCGCTACCTTCTTGATTTTCCAACCATTGAAGACAGAATACAAGTTTGCAGAGCACGCGCCTACCTCAGAGTTAACACAAACACACAACATCCACTGAATAGTGAAATTATGAAGGTGAAGGGCAGCAGGTTAAAAAGAGGACGGTCGTGGATGGGTCAAGCCGAAGACATTCTTCAACAGGTGTGTTCACTTGAGGACTTAGAACCTGGCGAGGAGTAGGTACAAGTGCCAACAGATTTCTGCACATCCTTTTCAGTTTGCATCCAACTAGATAGAAAATGCAGACAAGATAATCCGGCTGCTGTGGAGGCTGAGGTACAAGTGTTGATTTTCGAGAATTCGCTAGATGGTGATGCTGTCATCTACACAGATGGGTCGGTCCTCCGCCATGTGAGAAGCTCATGGGCCTTTACGGAGGACTCTGGTGCTTTCACTGAAACCACAAGTAGCCTGACTATGGAAGTCATGGCAGTAAGTAAAGCAATAACATGGCTCGAGACACAGACATTCATTAGGGCATGTTTCCTTAGCGACTCAATGAACATGATCAAGAGGATAGAGGAGGGGTCGATCCGAAGAGAATGGTTGCTGCCTCTGGAGCAGTCTCAGCTGGCAAAGATTAGTTTCATCTTCGCGCCAGGGCATGCGGGAGTACGAGGAAATGAGCGGGCTGACAAGCTTGCAGGTGAGGCTACGGTGGAGGGCAGACGCGCCATGGATCAGGCTGACATTCTGAATGCTCTACGAGAAGTAAGACTTTTGCGTGAACCAAGTGATGACTGTGAATCTACAACCATGGCCAGACTGCGAGAACAGCAAATTAAAAGAGGGGTGGCCAAACAAGAACACTACGCAGGATGCCAAAGAAGATTGATAAACCAACACAGAACTGGTGTCGTTAGCCGCTACACGCTGCGGGATTTGCTGAGGAGGGGATCCCAGCACTTATGGACTGAATGGTTCTATGTGCAATGAGGATGATCTGTCGACTAACTAGGCTCTATCTGAAAAGGTTTGGCCTTCTTTCTGTAGAGTGGCCTGCCAAAAGCTTTGCACAGATCAAACTCATTCATTCCAGCGATGACACCCTGAGGTCTCAGAAAAACATGTACCCATGAAGCAAATAATTAAGTTTAAAAAACAAAACAAAACCAATGACATTTGCAGCATGAGGCAGGCACTCTTCCGTCAGAAACCCTTGTACAAAACATACTATTGGAAAAACAAATACCCCGATGGCTTGTCCTCCAACACCAGGTTAAGTAACGCTTGCATATTTTGTATGGAGTTATATCAATATGCTGGCTCTGTGGCAAAGGAGTTACGGATGCAGTTCGTAATCTCACATACCGCGTTCGAAATAGAGCTGCGGGCGATTTGGCAGCAGAACACCTTGCGATGAATTTTTTTATAAAATGGTATGTGTGCCAGTCGTTCAGAAAGCAATGTTAACTTCTGAACATAAACTTGCCAAGAGATCACACACAACCAAAAAATGCTGGAGTTGACTGTGATGTCCTGTAAAGGATATTCAACTACCCTTTTTTTAATATCAATGTCAGTTTACTGTTAGTGTGCTGATAAAAGCTCTATGTATGTATAAGTAAACTTTTGTTTGTGATTGTGAGTGAGTATATGTGTATGCGAGTATCATTTGTGTGTTATTAGTGGGTGCATAACTGTGAGAGTTTGTGCAAATGATGTAAGTATGTGTTCAGGTATGAATGTGCATGTATATGTGGGTCTGACTGTCTGCCTGTCTCGTAACTTGACTGCGTGCCCAATTTGTTACTCTTTGAAAATAAAGATTGTTCGTTCGTAATATGCATCGCTTATGTTCACAACTTTCATTTGAGAACGCTTTTGCTCAATAATTAATTGATGTATGAAAGATGAGTGATTGGAAAAGCCAGATGTAAGACGGGCCTGCACGCACTATTTGTGACCCTTTGAAAATAAAGTTTGTTCGTTCATTCTAGCCACAACTTTATTTCTGTCACTTGTAAATCTTAAACTATTAATAAAATTAGTGGAAATGCGGTAAAGCTATGGAAATGTAAACAATGTAAAATAACATATAAAGTAATGCAGTTTTACAGAACAGAATTACAAAAAATACAGTAATTATTTTCTGTAGAGCTGCATTACTTTGTGTTACTTGTATAGCTTACCAATTCCATTTATCGTTTTCGTTGCTTTACTAATTGTATTTCTACAGCACAATTTGTGACCCTTTGAAAATAAAGTTTGTTCGTTCATTCTAGCCACAACTTTAATTCTGTCACTTGTAAATCTTAAACTATTAATAAAATTAGTGGAAATGCGGTAAAGCTGTGGAAATGTAAACAACGTAAAATAACATATAAAGTAATGCAGTTTTACAGAACAGAATTGCAAATAATACAGTAATTCTTTTCTGTAGAGCTGCATTACTTTGTTACTTGTATAGCTTACCAATTCCATTTATCGTTTTCGTTGCTTTACTAATTGTATTTCTACAGCTGTCCTGCTGTTCCACCAATGTAATTCTTCTCTGTACACTTACCTGCAATCACCCTCTCTACAGCATATTCAAAATCGGCTCTCTCGACAAATGACTTCTTGTAACGCGAGGCGTGGATGGCGGCTTCATTACATATGTTAGCGATGTCTGCACCTGTAGGCAAAATGTTCAGCTTGGTTACGATTGTTCTGTACATATACAATTTACACCTACATTCTGATTACTTGCTTACACATGTTTTGTAGATATACAATTTACACCTACATTCTGATTACTTGCTTACACATGTTTTGTAGATATACAATTTACACCTACATTCTGATTACTTGCTTACACATGTTTGGTAGATATACAATTTACACCTACATTCTGATTACTTGCTTACACATGTTTTGTAGATATACAATTTACACCTACATTCTGATTACTTGCTTACACATTTTATAGATATACAATTTACACCTACATTCTGATTACTTGCTTACACATGCTTTGTAGATATACAATTTACACCTACATTCTGATTACTTGCTTACACATGTTTTGTATATACATAGTTTACATCAACATTCTGATTATACTGTGGTATTTATTTCTTCTTGGCCCTCGACCAACTCACTCTATGCCATCCTGTCTTTTCCTATCCCTTGCAGTTCACTCACCGTCCTCCCCATATTATTCATCTATTCTGATTCTCTTTTCCTTGTGTATTTAGTCTTCCTCTATTTCATTTTCCCTGTGGATTCCATACATAGACTTCCTAGTTATACTATTTTCAGGTTTTCTCACTGTGTGTCTTATCCAGGACTTTTGTCTTTCCCCTCAACTATTATTTCACTGGCACTGGTCTCATTCTATCTATGAACTCTACTTTAGTGATTCTGTAATACTTTTTAGTCTTATTATGTACAGACATCAGCTAATAAATGTTTGTAGTTTATTACTAATTGTTGAATTCATTCTCCATTCTTCTTATCCATGCAGCCGTACTGAATTGAGGTCAGAGTTAACCATTATTAAGCAGTAGCAAAAGCCAGAAGGAAAATAGCCATCCTGATAAAACTAGGTGGAACCACAGGGGGAGCCAGTGGGAAAATACTTAACAAAGTTTATCAACAGAACATACGACCACACCTGAAATGCAGGTCAACTGCGTGGTGTTCAGCATAACAAACCACACTAAAAGAGCTGGACAAGGTGCAATATTAAGCACTTAGAGTCACCACAGGAGGGATGAGATCAACCCCTATAGTGGAAATGGAGAAGATGGGGAGGACACAAGCACCGAGAGAACGCAGAGATACAAAAACACTAATACAAGCAGAAAAGTTCCTCAGCTTGCCAGGCCACCCTATGAAGAACAGATCTGAAATCCTAGCTATAGGGAGGTTGAAAAGTAGTAGTTTTATCCACCAGGCCAAACGACTCTGCAGAGAAACCACCATCTGCCCACAGTTGGTATCCCCCTAACAACTATTCCAGAGCGAACTCCATGGAAAGATGAGCATAGACTATCATTACAAATCCAGACAAAAGTGAGAAGAATATTTGACAAGGAAGAACACAACAGTGTGCAGCGCAGAACAGCCACTCTCAGCTTCCTTGATGAAGAATACCCACAGGACCTCTGGATCCGAGTCTACACAGATGGGTCAGCACAAAATGCTGTTCGAAATGGAGGAACGGGTGTGTACATAGAATACCCAAATAATACCAGGGACACAGCTAGAGTACCGACAGGAAAGTACTGCCATAACTATGATGCTGAAATTGAGGCAATCAAGATAGCAACAGAGAAATTACTAAATATCAGTAACGGTACAAAACCTGTAGTGCTATTGACAGATGCAAAATCAGTACTCAAGGCGCTCCTGTCTGGGAAATTGCCAGTACTAAGGACACTACTTTCTGAACTTAGCAGTCAGCATAAGGTCACCATACAGTGGATACCATGCCACTGTGGAATACCCAGAAACGACTAAGCTGATCGATTAGCTAAGGAAGGAACAAAAGAAGAACAGCCTGATGTGCCCGTTATATACCATCAAAAGAAAAGAATGATCAAATCAGTCAGAAGGCCGCCAAAACCTGCTCAAGATGACTACCATGTTATGGACAGAACAGAACAAGTAATTATTCTGCGCCTCAGAACAGGACACAATAGACTACGCAACCACATGTATACAAAATTCTAGATTGGTGAATCAGCCATGTGCACATGTGTATTGGCGTCGCAGACAGCAGAGCTCATACTCCAAGACTGCCCAAAAAACACCATATCTAGGCAAACCTTCTGGCCTAGAGAGATGACAGTGGAAGACAGTTAAATTCATACAAGAGACAACATTGGAGGTATAGACATATTTAAAGCGAACAAAAGAAGAAGAACGATTATTAGATTGGTATTACTTTCAATATCCTTTGATGCCCACAGATTTTCTAATTCGATGTTCATTGGATGATATCACCTAACTGTATTTGAACCTGCCTACTTTCAAGTTTGATTTAGATGCCACATCTCTAAGCTACTACAATCCCCAACCTGCTGATCATCCCACACCACTGGCTATCCCAAGCAGCTGACCAGCCAGAGCTACTAAGATATAAGGACAAACCACAGTTCTAACGTACTCACCACTCATCCCTGGACAGTTTTATAAAATAACAAGGCAAACCACAGTTCTAACGTACTCACCACTCATCCCTGGACAGTTTTCTAAAATAACAGGACAAACCACAGTTCTACCATACTCACCACTCATCCCTGGACAGTTTTCTAAAATAACAGGACAAACCACAGTTCTACCATACTCACCACTCATCCCTGGACAGTTTTCTATAATAACAGGACAAACCACAGTTCTACCATACTCACCACTCATCCCTGGTGTTAGCTTAGATAAAGGCTTCACATAGTAACAGGGAGGCTGAGCCAGTTTCAGTCGGCTCAAACAGACGTTACAGATTTCTTCACGCTCAGCAAGCGTGGGTAGATCGATCATGATATGTCTGTCAAAGCGCCCTGGACGAAGCAATGCCTGCAGTTTCAGACAATAAGAATATAAATATCAATCAATCAATCATGTGCCATGCCGGAAAGCGTAGGTGGTCATGACTCGCCATTTCACTCGATCACCAGAGTTGTGGATCAGCTCAGTGTTCTTGTCTCGTCCATGCCATGTGGCCAAGCCATCCAGGTATTTTCCTCTCGGTCTTCCTCTTGGTCTGTTCCCTTCGATCTTGCCAGTTGTCACTAAGTTCTCCAATCCATTTCTTCTCATAACATGTCCAAACAATTTTGACTGTCTACGTCTAATTTCTCTAATCAGTTTAAGATGTTCATTTGTCTCCTGTAGTACTTGGTCATTGGTTTTTCTGTCTGTCCATGGTATTCTTTGCATTTTCCTCAGAAACCACATTTCTGCAGCCATCAGATGCTTTTCAGCTTGACTGCTCATTGTCCAAGTTTCACATCCATACAAAAGAACAGGCTCTATGTATCCCCTCAACACTCTTTTTCTCGTTTCAATTGACATCTTTTTATTGGTCAGAATGTTTTTCATCTTGCTAAAGGCTACTTTCGCCATGGCGATTCTTGTTCTAATCTCTTCAAGGCATCTCCCATTAGATGTTATGACTGTTCCAAGATAATTGTACCGATTCACTTGTTGAAGAATATTTCCATTTACTTGTATATTACAATGTGGCACTTCTTCCTTCCTAGTGATGACCATAACCTGAGTCTTTTTACAATTTAATTCTAACCCCAGTTGCTCACTGTGTACAACAACCGCATCTACTAATTGTTGCAGGTCCTGCGCATTGTCTGCAATTAATACTGTATCATCTGCATATCTAATGTTATTGATGTTTCGTCCTCCAATGCTGATTCCATTTATATCCTCTACATTTCTGAAAATATTTTCACTGTATAGGGAAAAAAGATCTGGAGACATCACACATCCCTGCCTAACGCCTCTCTTAATTGGCTGATACTGTCCCACTTCCTTATCAATCCTTATTGCAGCTTGTTGTTTCCAATATATGTTTTTTATAAGTCTAATGCTCTCGGTCTCTGTGGCTAAGGGCTTGCGAACGCGGTTTGTGAGCCCGTATACCCGGGTTCGAAACACGGCGGTGCTGGTTTTTTCGAAAAAGGTATAGGGGCCGGTCGTTCAGAAAGCAATGGCAAACTACTGAACGTAACACTTGCCTAGTACATCAACAGCAGCTGAAAATGCTGGTGTTGACTGCAACGTCCCGTAAGGGATACGCAACACAAATGTCTTTCCCATCAATTTGTAGATCTGCAAGCATATCCACCATGCTGACATGTCTAACTCTATCAAAAGCCTTTGTATAGTCAATAAAGCAAAGATGTATATCCTTGTTTACTTCTATAGCACGTTCAATAACTGTTCGCAGCATATACACAGCATTTACTGTACCCTTTGCTTCTACAAACCCACATAAATATACAAGCCCTATAATTACTGTTTTGGTGTCAGATCCTAGTAAGATATGACTGAGCTACCATATGACAGTAGACGGTACTAACTACTTTCTGTTATGGCTAAATGTTGGTAGGCGCTCACCAAACCCGACACCCCACATTTTTCTAATGGCTTCAGGTGGAGGAGTGCAATTGGGAGGGTACAAGCCTTACTCTAGTACGAGGAAATGCATCCTAAAGACTAAATGTCATGGCAGGGCAGATTAGGTCCTAAGCCTTGGTTGGCAACTGGTCTAGAATGGAAGCTCTGACAGGCGGACAGTTAGAGCATTGCTTTGCTGAACCTGCAGCTTGCCTTGTTCCAGGCGTATTGGTATTACCTTTCCTTTGGAGTAAATTAGGCAGACTGAGAGAGGGATCATGCTGCATGGGCAACACATGGTCTCTAAATTCAGCCCAGGCTTTATGTTATGGAGAGGTATAATTCCATTTTACACACTATCATCTGTCAAGACAGCAAGGTGCCAGTCATCATCATAATTACTGCTCTGAATGGTTTGTTTGTTTTACGTTCACGCGCTTTGAACTCAATCGTAGTCCATACTACTTCTAGTGCACTGGACTGATATTTGTGTGTGGTTTAGCTTTCCCTATTACCAGTGTCTCTCGCCTTCAGACAAACCCATTCTGACATCAGAGGTGTACTGAATGGCAAATATGTTAAAGAAAATTAAAATGTAGCATGTCCATTACAGGACACTGCAGTCAACCCCTGCATTTATTGACTGTTTGTGATTTACCAGGCAATTTCATGTTCAGTAGTTTGCCATTGCTTTCTGAAAGGCTAATGCTGATACCATTGAAATCTATGCAAAGTGATATGCTCCTAAATCACTTAGGGCTGACTTTGAACCCTCAACTCTTTATGTTGGGGAATTGTGATTCTGCATTAAATAACCCACAAGCCCCAGATGTTGATGTTAAACAACATATGAAACAAATATACAGCAGAACTCTGTATGTTGGGGAATTGTGATTCAATAACCCACAAGCCACAGATGTTGATTAAACAAAATATGAAACAAATATACAGCAGAACTCTGTATGTTGGGGAATTGTGATTCAATAACCCACAAGCCACAGATGTTGATTAAACAAAATATGAAACAAATACACAGCAGAACTCTGTATGTTGGGGAATTGTAATTCTTCTTCTTCTTCTGCGTTCATCCAGAGTTTTTTTTTTTTTCCGGATGTGATTGCGTTGTGCCTGTTTACAGCAAAGCTGCGTTCTTGCGCCGTTAGGCCGACACATCCGACTTCTGCGGGCATTTGTTGACCGGGGTAACCATCCCGGGGGTTTCTTAGGACGTTTTACTCTCACTGTTGTGGTGTTATCCCCCATCCCAGCTGGCCCATATAGAACAGCCAAAGACATCCTGGTCAGTCCTCAAGGGAAGGCAGGGGCAGACCATGGGCATTCCCCGCCATCCAAGGAGGCTTCCATACTTGCAGAGCCAACACAAAGCCCTCCGGTACTGGGCTCACCCAAGGAATCGTCACGTCCTGCACATGGCTGCTTAGCCTCACTTCCGTATATTGGGCCTTCCGTTCACCATAGGCTGTTCTTCCGGAAACCAGAAGAATGCAGTCTGCAGATGACATCCACACAGTGAGCTTTCGATTCGGACTTTCCACGTAATGGATTTGCTATCCAAGCAATATTCCATTTCGTGCCACTAGGACACTTTTCCACCTTTTATGAAGCCCACACAGCGAGCTTTCGATTTGGACTTTCCACATAATGGATTTGCTATCCAAGCAATATTCCATTTCATGCCTCTGGGTCGCTTTTGTAACCGACATACCTGTGGTATGAAGTGTGGCAGTCTGAATACTTCTTCATGCACCTTTAAATGTCAACCTGTATGTAGTTAAAGTAAGCTGCGGTCAACTTGAGCTTGTTGATATCTCCATAGAGCTTGTCCTCAAATGAAGAGGTGTGGGCCAAAATATCTTTCTCTGTTCTACATATGTTGGGCAATCCTGCAGCAAATGTTTTGCTGTCATTTTTCCAGTTCGACAATTACATTCATCGGTATCTCCTATCTATAGTTTATTGAACAAGTGGTATTTCAGCCTGTTATGTCCTGTGCGGAGTCTAAAGATTGCTACTTGTTCTCTTCGGTCGAGTTTGTAATATGCATCATCCTTCTGGTGGCCTGGATGCTCTGATTCCCATTTGGTTCTATAAGTGCTTTTTATCAACCTCTTTGCCTCATTATAGGTTATGTCTATGTCAGGCTGTGGTAGTCGTCCGCCCTCTTTTGCCAGTCTGTCAGCCTCTTCATTTCCAGGTATACTGCAATGTGATGGGATCCACTGTATTACAACTTTTTTGGATTTCTGGCATAGACCATGGAGTGCTGCTCTTAGGTCAGCTAGTTCTGTGCTATTATTGCTCTTCAGTATTGAGACAGCTGACTTTGCATCTGTGAAGATAGCTATTTGCTTCTCTTTATTTTCCTCCATCAAGAGCATTTCTGCTTCAGTTTTCAGAGCCTCTACCTCCGCTTTGAAGTTACTTGAAAATTTTCCAGTTGCCACTGAATGTGTTTTTTTTCACTCCATTTTTTAAATTTAGGAGAATTCCTCCTCCTCCATTCTCTATTGAATTTTTGGCTGATCCATCTGTATATGCATGGGTCCAATTGCTGCTTGGGTAATGTTCTTTTATGTAGTTTAGAGTTATTTCTCTTCTTTCGGTTTCATGCTGAGTGTTCTTTTTCTCAATACCAGGAATGTTTTCTACCATCTCAGGCAGTTGCTGCTGTCTCCAAGCTGGGAACTTGTGTGCATTGTAAATGGGTTTGACTGTTGATATGTTAAGTATAGGATCTGCCCTAATCTTTCGTTTTGCAGTTTCTACAAAGTTGCTACGCTTCAGTCTTCCCTTTCCAAAACCATTAAACCTTTTATACATAGGGTGGTCTGTCAATCTTCTAAATTTTTCTGCTTGTTGCTGGGCTCTGCTATCTCTTCTATCCTGCATTGGTTGTAAACAAGTGATCTTTTCTAGTTCATTAATAGGCGTTGTCTTCAGGCTTCCAGTTATGATTCGCATTCCTTGATTTTGGACTCTACTTATTTTGTTAAAGTTTGACTTAGCTGCTGTTGCCCAAGCTGCAATGCCATATTCCAGTACTGGCCTCACCCGTCCAGTATATAACTTCTTGAGAACTTTCTCATCTGCTCCCCACGTTGTACCAGCAAGCTTTTTCATGATTGCCATTCTTTGCCTTGCTCTTGTTCGATTTTTCTCAACCTGTGTCTTCCATGTCAGGCGACGATCAAAGGTGACTCCTAGATAGTTTGGATTTTCTTCATGGCGCAATATTTTTCCATTCAATACCAGCTTAGGTTGCTGAGTTTTATTTGAGAGGGAGAACACTGTGCATGTTGTTTTCTCCTCACTTATCTTCACTAGCCATGATTTTGACCAGTCCTCTAGCGCTAATAGGGCTTGCTGTATTCTGCTGTTAGCTGTACTAATATATTCTTCAGATGTCCATATGGCTAGGTCATCTGCAAAGGATGATGTGTGTACTCTGGCTGGAAAATTTTCCGTGATGTCATTTATATATGCTAGGAATAATGTTGGTGAAAGAACTCCTCCTTGGGGGACACCTTGCTCCAACAGCATCATTTTGCTGGTTTGTCCTTGTACTTTTGTCCTGGCAGTTCTGTTCTCAAGGTAGTGGCTGATCCATTTGTACATTTTCCCACAAACATGCATTTTTTGCAGTTTTACTTTCAGTCCTTCCTTCCATACTTTATCAAATGCTTTTTCTAAATCTATCCAGACCGCTAGTGTGTGCTTTTTCTCTTGGAAGGCATCCTCTATTTCCTGAGCTATATAGGTTATTTGATCTTCAGTGAGTGGATCTGTACTTTCTGAATCCTGCTTGGTGTGGTGTTAAGAGTTGGTTTTCTTCCAGATGCCATGTTAGCCTGCCATTGATAATGCGTTCCATTAATTTTCCTACACAGCTAAGTAGACTGATAGGTCGATAGCCATTTGGTTCTTCCAGGTCTTTTCCTTTCTTTGGGACTGGTATTAGTATAGCTTCCTTCCATGCCTGTGGGACTATTCCCCTCTTCCAGCTGTAATTTAGGACTGCTAGTAGTTTCTTTTTTGCCTTAGTGCCTAGTCCTATTAGCATTTCATTTGTGATTCCATCCTTTCCTGGTGATTTCTTCTTTTTTAGGGTATTCATTGCCTGTTCCATTTCTTCCATTGTTAGATTTGCCATCATATATTCTGCTGCTGTCTCTGTATTACTATGATGTATCTGTTTATCTTTGATTGCTTTCTTCTGTTCAGTTGTAATATCAATGTGGTTTGCACTGGCATAGTGTTCCATTAGTGCATTTGCAGCCTTTTTTCCTGTAAGCAAGGCATTTCCTTGTTTAATTGTTATTTGTTTGTTTCTAGGTCATTCATTGTTCATGGCTTTCACTAGTTTCCATAGTTTGTTTCCATCCCTGTCAAAATTCAGGTTTTCTGTTTTTTCCCTCCAACAATCTCTTGTTGTTTGATTTACTGTTCTTTTATATTTTGCTGAGATGGCTTTGAGAGAGATGTTCGCTTCAGTTGTTTGTTCTCTCTCTGCGGTCTTCCTGGCATCTTCAACTTTGTCCTCCAAAATTTGTAGTTCTTCAGTCCAGTATGGTTTGTAATTTTTCCTCGCTCCTCTTGGAATAGACTCAGTGGCCGCCTGTATTATTGCTCTGTTTAGACTTTCCACCATTTGCTTCATGTTGCCATATCGTGTATTTATGTTTTCACAATATTTGTCTGTTAGTATGGCAAATCTGTCCCAATCTGCTCGTTTGTAATTCCAGCGGGGCAAAGGCTTTTGCTCCTGTGGAACATACTCCATATTCATTACAAGCTTGATTGGTCTGTGGTCACTACCTGCTAATTGGTCAAGCACATGGCGATCGATTTTGTGGAGGATGTCTCCTGTGCAGAAAGCTAAGTCTGGAGTAGAAGTGGTAATCCATCTTCTGGAGTAGAAGCTCGGTGTGTCATCCGCTTTGTTGAGTAGATGGAGATTTGAGTCTATTTCCCAGTCCTCCACTTCATCTCCTCTTTTGTCAGTATCTGGGTATCCCCATCTTTCTGAACGGCTATTAAAGTCTCCGACAATAATGCAACTTGTATCAGTTATTTTCATGTTTGAGAGTGTAAGATCCTTATCTGCCGGGCTATACAGATTGTAAATTCTTATTTTCACGTCCTTTATCATTATATCAACACCTATAATTTCCGTTTGGTTGTCAGAGATCACAGATACTTCGCTGCAAGGTATTGTATTTCGTGTAAGTATTAGAACTCCTCCTTTGTGTCCTTCGCGGTCGAAACGTGTGGCCTGATATCCTCTGACTGAGAATTTGCGATTGGCGTTGAGGTGTTTCTCTTGAATGCACGCCACATCTATTCTATCTTTATGAAGACGTTGTGTTAGGGAGACTTTCTTGTTATAAACTCCTTCGGCATTCCACTGTAGTATGTTGAGTGTCCGGGGTGTTTGGTCAATAGCTCTTAACCTACTCCTCTGTGCCTTGACTCCACAGCACAGGGGAAGGTGACCACCAGTAGTCATGGGTGGACCCCCTCGAGGCAGGGGGCCCGGCACTATCACCGCCTGATGGGACTTCGCGGGATTAGCACCATAACGATTAATTTTAATTTGTGACATCATGAATTAAGTTACGTTGCACTGCTTTGTCAAGCCTGTGGCTCAGTACATCCAATTTCGACAAGCATTTGTTAGGGGTGCTTTCCCTAGCCTTTGACTGTCCCCAGTCTACCTACAAGGCAACAGGTTTGTGTGTCACTTGGTCTGGTCCCTCTCCCTTGACCTGTCCAACATGGGCGACCCTACTAGTAGCTGTGCTACCATTGGCATAACTCTTGGGGTCATTGGAACACACAAGCCCCTCTACCTCGTCAAGGTGGACACAAGGCAGAGGGGGAATTGTGATTCAATAATCCACAAGCCACAGATGTTGATGTTAAACAACATATGAAACAAATATACAGCGAAAAGTCTTCCTCATTCTCAGTAATAATGGGGAGATCACTCTAATGTTTATCAAAGTTTCCTGAGCAAAGCAAAGCCTGAAATTTCAAAACATGAGAATCAACCAAAAATTATTATTTGGAATGGTCAAATAAATGAAACAAAACATGCAATTAAACAACATAAACAAGACAATGAATAAACAAGTAAGAATAGCAACATTTTGTTAATTGCATATCCTTTACAGGACATAACAGCCAACCCCAGCATTTCTTGGCAAGTTTATGTTCAGTAGCTTGCCATTGCTTTCTGAACAAACGGAACAAATACCATTGAATGAAAACCAGAGCATAACGATCTGCTGCCAAATCGCCTGCAGCTGTTTCAAACGCAGTGTGCGGGATTACAAACTGCGTCTGTAATCCCTCTGCCACAGAGCCGGCAGCAACATTTAGGAGTATAATAAAGTTGTATTTGTCTATCACTCAGTCTAGGGTCTGACAGGTTCACAGTGGAGACTTGAGCGTAAATAAGGATGAACTCATATGCAAAGTCTATAATCCTATACATTCACAACAAACAATTCACATATAGTGAAGTGTCAAGAGATTTCCTACTCTCATTTACATACTCGAAGAATTCTACATGCAAACAAATCACCACTATCATCATGTATCCCTCTTCCAAAATCTACAAAATTAACTCCATTGTAAGTCATCATATGTGCTGATCCTTTGAGACGTATCCAGCCACAACAAGGATACAAATAAGTAACTTTTATATTTATATTTTCATGTAGTGTTTTTCACATAGTTCTGTTTGTTTATTCTGTGCTGATGAAGGCTTTAGCCGCAATGTCCATTTTGTTTCTTGTAATCGTGTTCTAGTAAAGCTCACAAACTACTTCTCGTTTTCTGGTAATTCATTCTCTGACTCTTCCAAAATCTGAACATTAAAATAAAAAAATCTGGCTCATAAACAACACCATGTCTCTGAAACTGAAATACTCTGGCCATATTAAACATGGAGGCTAGGAAAGAACAGTGAAGGAAGTCTTCCTGGAAGTAGAGGCAGGGGCCAGCCAGAATGAAGATGGACAAGGAAATGATGTGTATGAGATAGGAGAAATGGCAAGAGATCAAGAATATTTCAGCAGAACAGCACACATGCACAGCACTCACTCACACATCATAATCAATAATATAAATCAATCTAAACAATGTTTTCCCATATTTAATATGAACAGCGAAGACACAAACAATAGATTGCATGATTTATTGCCTAGCATATTCCAATTGACATCAATTGGACAGCACATTTTGGAAACCGGTCACATGATTGATAGAGACAATGCGTTTCATGTGTTGTTTATGTTTAACACACAAAATAGTTGCTTGTTAAAGGTCGCAGATGCCATCATGATTAATCTGCATAGGCCAGTTTTGTGCAAACAGAAAGACATGACAGTCAGTTTAAAATTATCATGGTAGACAATTGAAATTATTGCGCGAAACTGTGTATATTTCAGCTTAAAGGATTAATCTAATTACTTCATTTTATGTTGTGTGATTTCTGCAGTATGTACCTGACGAGATGCAACAAAATATGCCAGGCAATAAATCGTGCAATCTATTGTTTGTGTCTTTGTTATTCAAATAAATAAATCTGCAAAAAGTGCACAAGCTAAGAATAAAACATGATAATGACCCTGAAAGACCAACCTTGTCCAGTATATCTGCCCTGTTGGTAGCTGCCAACATAATGACACCTTCTTGTGTCCCAATGCCATCCATCTCCACCAGCAGCTGGTTCAGGGTGTGCTCGTTCTCACCTCCGCCACTGGACAGCCTTGAACCGTGCCATAAGGTGAACCAACAATACAAATGTTAATCTCTTACAGATTTATGATTCATTCATCTCCATCTACCCTTCATTGACACTGACACCTGGCTGTCTTAACTGACAATAGTTTGTTACATTGTGCTTAAAAAAAAGGCACAATAACTACGGTCCGTGGCGGTAGAGAATGTGACTGATCAGGCCAATTTGCACTGTAAATTTTTGTCCACAATGGATGCATGTGAACACATGGTCATTTCCATCATCACGCACCATTTTATGTCTCACACGCACTGTGTGTGACCTATCTGCAATCATTGTCTCTTTTGTCTTTATTCCATTTCGGATTTTTTCCCTCCATGCAACACGCTCAGAGGCGACTTGATCCCAAGGTGCAATATCAATACCTGTATCAATCATGTCCCACTTACACACATCTTTGTATCGAAGTAGAGGTCGACCCCGAGATTTCTTACCCATCTGTAATTCACCAAAAAAGATGTCCTTTGGTATTCTACCATCATCCATCCTCCTTATGTGTCCTATCTATCTAAGTCTACGAAGAATCTACCCTTCATCTCCTGTTGTAATTTAGACCGCCACCCAACTCACACCAGACCATCCTTTCTTGTGCTACATCCTGCAGCTGGCTCTATACCCTCCATACATTTCTACCCAGCACCAGTGTCTCTGCAATGGCAAACTACTGAATATAAACTTGTCAAGAGATCAAAAACAGCAAAACATAAATGCTGGGGTTGACGTCCTGTAAAGGATATGCAACTAACTTTAACCAGTGTCTGTCTCTCACCTCTCCACTCTCACAGGAATCTGTCTAGTTGTCTCTCAAAGCTCAGGTCTACTCATGTTTATGTTTCAAACAGGTCTCTCGGTGTTCTGGTCAGTTCGTAGTTTTTATAAACTGCTTGACCCATTTGCAGTCCATCATGGTCTGTGATTCTGCTTGAGCTGTCCATGGACACATTGCCAACACCTTGTGACTGTTCATGCCTCTCACTTCATGATATCTTAAGCTTGACCGGTCCTTTTTATGATGATCATCATGTCTCTCCTTTACTCAAGCACAATCATCATCATGTGTCTCCTTTACTCATGCATTATCATCAACATCTTTCCATAATATGGGCCATGACACATACCTCTTCAAGAAGAACCTCCTTTCCTCTTAGCTACCTGAGTTATTCCTGTTTTCCTCATCTTTAGACTTGCTCAAGTTGGTTGGATCTGCCAGCCTAACACCAACCTCCTTAGACAACTCTTATGACAGTTAAGAGTTACTATTCTTTGCTTCCCATAAGGCAACTGATTACATAGATTACAGGGAGTTTAATGGCAAGAGAGCGAAGTTCATCACACCAGGTATTATCCCAATGACCAGTCTCCTTCCACAGAGCAGCTTGCAGAAAGCGTCACACACAGCAAGAACTCTGTAGCTCCAGCGATGACACCCTGGGGTCTCTGAAACACTGAATCCGTGAACCACAAAACGGATCACAAAAATGTATCCTTGACCCTCACGAAGAGTGTGAGGCAGGAAACTTGACTGCTTGCCATGGAAGCGCTTATATGTTTAACTAGAATCAAAAGTCATTGCACTGGAAGACACCCACATGCATTCTGTCTCTGTCAGCAGATGTCAAAGTGGAGGATTGCCAATTGTTCCTGAATTGGTGCGAGGAAATGCAATCTAAAGACTAAATGTCATGGCAAGGCAGACCAGGCCCTAAGCCTTGGTCAGCAACTGGTTTAGGATCGAAGGAGAACAGTTAGAGCAATGCTTTGCTGATCTGGCAGCTTCAGCAGCTTGTCTTGTTCCAGATGTATTAATGTTATCTTTCCTCTGGAGTAAACAAGACAGGACGAGAGAGTGTGATCCCTCTCTCTTCATGATATCTTAAGCTTGACCGGTCCTTTTTATGATGATCATCATGTCTCTCCTTTACTCAAGCACAATCATCATCATGTGTCTCCTTTACTCATGCATTATCATCTCTCGACGAGAGAGGGATCATACTGCATGGGCAACACATGGTCTCTACAATTCAACCCAGGCTTTGTGTTATGGAGAGGCATCATGCCTGTTTAAGAAGCTCAATGTAGCACAACTATCATCTCTCAATATGGCAAGGTGCCAGTACAGTAGTGTGTTTTAATTAACCACTTTATTATCATATTATTACTGCCTAAGGTCACTTTATTATTATGTGATTACTGTTCATGGTCACTTTATTATCATACGAGGGGAAGTCAATAAGTATGTCACAAATGGCTATAGAAAAATAACTAAATATGATAACTTGAAACCAGTTTATTTTTATACATACATTGTCCCTTATCGTTTTATCAGTCCCCCCAAACCGGCTGCATAGAACTGTGTGCTCTGAGTTCTAAACCGTGTTTTCACTTCACATTCAACTTCGGCGTCATTCGCGAAATGTCTCCCGCCAAAGTGGGTTTTCAGTGGACCAAAAAGGTGGAAATCGCTAGGGTCTAAGTCAGGGCTGTAAGGTGGATGTCCCAGAACTTCCCACCTTAGTTGGTTAATTTTCTCCTGAGTTAAACCAGCTGTATGTGGCCTGGCATTGTCATGAAGAAGCAACTCTTCTAGTCAGCAGTCCTGGACATTTTCTTCGAATTGCATCATGAAGCATCGACAGAACTTCACAATACGATTCAGAATTCACATTGTCACCTTTCTTCTTGAAATTGGTTAAAAGCACGCCTTGACAATCCCAGTACACTGTCAGCATAACCTTCCCTGCTGATGGTGTAACCTTGCATTTTTGGACACAAGGCGACGAAGGATATTTCCATTGCATTGAAGCATGCTTTGATTTGATGCACCCATGATTTGTCCCCAGTAACAATCCTAGTCAGCATGTCTTCTCCTTCATCTTCGTATCGACAGAGATGATGCAAGGACAGGCCAAATCGCTTCATTTTGTGTTCCTCCTTCAATTGTCTGGGTACCCACCTTGAGCACACTTTCTTAAATTTCAATCGATCATGCATTATGCTGTATGCTGAACCATGTGAGCACCCTATTGCAGATGCTACAGAGTCTATCATTACTCGCCTGTCACCTCTAATCATCTCCTCCACCTGCTGCACGGATGCTTCTGTTGCAATCTCAACAGGACGACCAGATCGGATTTCATCAACAATTTTAGAGCGTCCTTGAGAAAATTTTTCTACCCAGCTATGCACCGCTTTACGGGACAAACATTTGTCAGCATAAACAGGAAGCATTTCCTTATGAATGTCCTTTGCAGGCAGTCCTTTTGCCCACAAAAAATGCACAACAGCACGTTGCTCTTTGGTTGTACACTCCGTAAGTACAGTCGCCATTTTGTTTATGCGCTGCGCATGCGCATGAGACACCTAGCGCCACCTGATGAATGGGAATATAAAGTTTGATGTTGCTGTCACCTAATGACACCTGTAGAAAACACCAACTACATTTACCTGCAATCCCACATAACTGTGTGACTTACTTATTGACTCGCCCTTGTATGATTAGTGTCTGGGGTCACATTATCATCATGTAATTACTGTCCGTGGTACCCACCTACCCTGGGTGGGTACCGTCCAAAAAGAGAAACCTAGACCAATGCAGCAGTCTTTGCCCATGATGTCTATGAAGGTTTCCACTCAGGCATTGAAACCTTTGCTGCAGCGATTGATCTTAAGGACGCATACAACAGAGTACCATTGGATTTTTTAATGTTTCGGAAAGTAGTTTTTAGATGTGGCAGTTGGACTTCAGAACCAACAAAAATATATCCTGGCCTACCACAGGGATCACCATTATCTCCGGTACTGTTCAACGCCTACACAGTGAGAATCACCAGTGAGCAGATCACTGGACCTGGCAGGACATTGTCGTATGCAGATGATGTTTTAGTGTATCGTCAGGGTAAGGATAGAGAGCAGGTTGCTGTGGAACTACAAACCGAACTCAATCGCATAAGTACTTGGTGTGATGAAGCTGGGGCAATGGTCAACCCAACAAAGGCAACAGTGACTTGGTTCTCGTTGAATAATCATATTGTCAACACTCCAACACCAACTGTAATGCTGTGTTCAGAGATGGTGGAAAGAACGCAGGCAAAGAATTACCTAGGGATATGGTTTGACCGAAGCCTTGCTTATAATGTGCACATAGACCAGGTGATAACAAAGGCCAAGCGGGGTTTGGCTGCGATGCGGGTGATGGCGGCAGCAAACTGTGAGCAGCGCCATCTATGTCTTCTGTACAAGGGGCTGGTCATGTCTGTTTTGGAGTATGCAATGGCAATCCTGACTCTCAGCCATAAGCAGATAGAAAGGATGGAAAGGATACAGAATGAAGCTATGCGTATTATTCTTGGATGTACAAGAGATACAGCATGCAGGGCGATGCGCTACCTTCTTGATTTTCCAACCATTGAAGAGAGAATACAAGTTTGCAGGGCACGCGCCTACCTCAGAGTTAACGCAAACACACAACATCCACTGCATAGTGAAATTAGGAAGGTGAAGGGCAGCAGGTTAAAAAGAGGACGGTCGTGGATGGGTCAAGCCAAAGACATTCTTCAACTGGTGTGTTCACTTGAGGACTTAGAACCTGGTGAGGAGTGGGTGCAAGTGCCAACAGACTTCTGCACATCCTTTTCAGTTTGCATCCAACTAGATAGGAAATGCAGACAAGAAAATCCGGCTGCTGTGGAGGATGAAGTACGAGCGTTGATTTTCAAGAATTCGCTAGACAGTGACGCGGTCATCTACACAGATGGGTCGGTCGTCCGACATGTGAGAAGCTCATGGGCCTTTACAGCTCGGGCCGGAGGGAGAATTGTGAAGGAGGACTCTGGTGCTTTCACTGAAACCACAAGTAGCCTGACTATGGAAGTCATGGCAGTAAGTAAAGCAATAACATGGCTCGAGACACAGACATTCACTAGGGCTTGTTTCCTTAGAGACTCAATGAACATGATCAAGAGGATAGAGGAGGGGTCGATCCGAAGAGAATGGTTGCTGCCTCTGGAGCGGTCTCGGCTGGCAAAGATTAGTTTCATCTTCGTGCCAGGGCATGCAGGAGTACAAGGAAATGAGCGGGCTGACAAGCTCGCAGGTGAGGCTACTGTGGAGGGCGGACGCACCATGGACCAGGCTGACATTCTGAATACTCTACGAGAAGTAAGACTTTTGTGAGAACCAAGTGATGACTGTGAATCTACAACAATGGCCAGACTGCTAGAGCAGCAAATTAAAAGAGGGGTGGCCAAACAAGAACACTACGCAGGAAGACAAAGAAGATTGATAAACCAACACAGAACTGGCGTCGTTAGCCGCTACACGCTGCGGGATTTGCTGAGGAGGGGATCCGAGCACTTATGGACTGAATGGTTCTATGTGCAATGAGGATGATCTGTCGACTAACTAGGCAAGAAACTACTGGAAAGGGACACAAGTGGTAATCTGCCCATAGGACATTCAACACCCCCCCCCCCCCCCCCCACAAGAACACAGCTCAGAACCACACCAACATCTGACACTGGCTCATTCAAAACAGAACAGATGAGAGAGCGCGACCTACCTTCCTCTTCTGCGACCAATGGAATCTATTTCATCAACATAGATAATGCAAGGGGCCTTTTTTCGAGCTTCCTTGAAGAGACTCCTAACTCTGGCAGCACCGACTCCTGTGGCAAAGAAAGTTGACAAAGTGTCAGTAGGATCAGCACTGCTACAGTAATTAGCGTTTCAGTAGGTTTAGCATTTATGCAATAATTAGAGTGTCAGTAGGATTAGCATTGTTGTAATAATTAGAGTGTCAGTAGGATTAGCATTGCTGCAATAATTAGAGTGTCAGTAGGTTTAGCATTGCTGCAATAATTAGGGTCAGTAGGTTTAGCATCTGCAGTCATTAGAGAGTCAGCAGGATTAGCATTACTGCAATAATTAGAGTGTCAGTAGGATTAGCATTGTTGCAATAATTAGAGTGTCAGTAGGATTAGCATTACTTCAATAATTAGAGTGTCAGTAGGATTAGCATTACTGCAATAATTAGAGTGTCAGTAGGTTTAGAGTCAGGTCTTAGTCAGATATGACTGAGCTACCGTATGACAGTAGACGGTACTACCTGCTTTCTGTCAGCGCCGAATGTTGGGCGGCGCTTACCAAACCCGACACCCCACATTGTGCCAACGGCTTCGGGCGGAAGAGCGCAATTGGGAGGGTACTAGCCTTATCCTGGTGCGAGGAAATGCAACCCAAAGACAAAATAAGTCATGGCAGGGCAGACCAGGCCCTAAGCCTTGGTTGGCAGCTGGTCTAGGATCGAAGCTCCGACAGGCGGACAGTTAGAGCATTGCTTTGCTGATCCGGCAGCTTCTGCAGCTTGTCTTGTTCCAGATGTATAGGTGTTAACTTTCCTCTGGAGTGAACTAGGCAGGCCGAGAGAGGGATCCATGCTGCATGGGCAACACATGGTTTCTTTATTTTAGCCCAGGCTTTGTGCTATGGAGAGGCAATAACTCCATCCCTGGTCTTAACCAGGTCTCGGAATCAAAGCGAGAGGCAACTGTTACGGGTTATAAGTCCTTGTCAGTTGGCGTAGATATGGGGCGCCACGCGTTGCCTCTGACGGTGGAGACACCTACAGGTGTCACTGATCAGCTACCGCCCGCCTCAAGCTGGGCAGCCCCCGACCAATTGGGTGCTGATCCGCCACAGCCTGCCTGCTTCAATGGGTGCTTGGGGCTAGGACAAAATCTGAATCGCAGGCTGTAAAACCAATGCACCAGGTACTAATAAAAAGAATAGAAACCTCAAGCTACGGCTTGCAACCTGGAACGTGAGAACCATGTGTCCAGGATTTTCCACTGACTTGACAAATATTGACGATGTGAGAAAAACGGCTGTGATTGATGCTGAACTCAATCGTCTTAACATTGATATTGCTGGCCTGCAGGAGACTCGCCTCGCTGAGGAAGGGTCACTCAGGGAAAACAATTACACCTTTTATTTGGAAGGGAAGAGGGCAGGCAGAAAAAAGGCAACATGGTGTGGGCTTTGCAGTGAAGAATTCGCTACTGGGAATGATTGATATCCCAGCTGGAGGTAATGAAAGATTATTATCACTGCGCTTGGCAACCTCCTTGTGGATTTGCCACCATTCTCACTGCATATGCACCGACACTCGCTTCCTCTGATGATGTGAAGGATACTGTTCTATGAGCAGCTAGACTCTGCGATCAAGGCAGTTCCAAAATCCGACTACATTTATATGCTCGGTGATTTCAATGCTCGTGTGGGCAAGGACTCGAGTTCATGGCCAGTGTGCCTTGGAAAATACAACATCGGTCGCATGAATGATAATGGGCAAAGGCTGCTGGAGCATTGCACTAGAAATGACCTATGTATTACATACTCCTTTTTTAAAACAAAAGAGATGCATAAGGTCACATGGAAACATCCAAGATCCGGCCATTGGCATCAGCTGGACTTCATTATCACACGGAGACAACATCTGAACCATACATCATTAACTCGAAGTTACCACAGTGCTGACTGTGATACAGATCATTCTTTGGTTGTTGCAAGGGTTAGACTGAGACCAAAGAGAATCTACACAGCTAAACACAAGTCTAGCCCTAGGATTAATATTACTAACACTCACGATCCTGGAAAGTGCTTTGAATTTCAACAGCAACTTGAAGACGCTTTCAATGATACATCAGAAAATTGTATAGTAAATGATAAATGGAGTAAACTTAAGGAAACTATTTATAAAACAGCGGTAGGGGTTTACGGCACTGTGGATCATAAGAGGCAGGACTGGTTTGCGGCAAACAGCCAGATACTGCAGCCCTTGATTGATAAAAAGAAGATAGCTCTCTTAAGAAACAAGGAAAGACCAACGCGTAACACTCTGAGTGAGCTGAAGCAAGCAAGGAAGGATGTACAAAAGGCTGCCAGGCAGTGTGCAAATGAATATTGGATCAAGTTATGTGAGTCCATTCAAATCGCAAGTGATAAGGGAAACATCAGAAGCATGTATGAAGGGATAAAGAAAGCCTGTGGTCCAATGATCAAAAGAAGTGCACCGCTGAAAACCTTGACTGGAGAAATCATCACTGATAAGAAACAGCAGATGGATAGATGGGTCGAGCACTATTTAGAGCTTTACTCAAGTGAGACCAAGCTAGCGGATGATGCCCTCAACGCCATAGAGGCCCTGCCAACTCTTGACCACCTGGACACACTTCCCACTATAACAGAAGTTAAGTGTGCTATAAATGAGCTTGCATCTGGCAAGGCTCCAGGTAAGGATGGGATTCCAATAGAGGTGATCAGGAGTGGGCAAGACACACTCGCTCTACAGATCCACCAGCTAATAGAGCTATGCTGGCGAGAAGGACAAGTCCCACAGGATTTCAAAGATTCAAACATCATAACGCTGTACAAGAACAAGGGAGATCGGAGCGACTGTAACAACTATAGGGGTATCTCACTTCTGTGTATTGTTGGGAAAGTATTTGCCAGAATTGTCCTGCACAGACTTCAAGTCCTGGGAGATCAAGTCTACCCCGAATCACAGTGTGGCTTCTGTCAGAACCGGTCTACCATTGATATGATATTCTCATTGCGACAGATGCAAGAAAAATGCCGGGAACAAAATCAGCCACTGTTTATTGCCTTCATCGACCTCACAAAGGCATTCGATTTGGTCAGTCGTGAGGGTCTGTTCAAAGCACTAAAGAAGATTGGCTGCCCACCAACTCTTCTGTCCATTGTGGAATTGTTCCACACAGGCATGAAGGGTATAATCAAGTTTGATGGCTCAACTTCAGAAGAGTTTGAAATCAAGAGTGGAGTTAAGCAAGGCTGTGTGCTATCCCCCACCCTCTTTGGGATATACTTTTCACTTCTACTGAAATATGCCTTTCGTGATCAGGATGATGGTATATACATTCACTCACGCTCAGATGGTGGCTTCTATAATGCTCAGAGATTGAAGGCCAAGACCAAAATTAGCAGGGTACTAATCAGAGAGTTGCTTTTTGCGGATGATGCTGCGATTACGACCCACTCTGAGGAAGAATTACAACATCTACTATCTGCATTCTCCAATGCTTGTTCTGAATTTGGTTTAACAATTAACAAAAAGAAGACACAGATTATGTCACAAGGTGCACATGGTGTACCATCAATCTTTATTGATGACGCCGAACTGGAGATAGTAGACCATTTTACATATCTAGGATCAGAGGTAAATAGCAAATTATCCCTCGATCAGGAAATCAACATCAGGATTGGCAAGGCAGCAACAACAATCAACATGTTAGCAAAAAGAGTCTGGGAGAACAGGAAGCTTACTGCCAAAACAAAAGTCCTCGTCTACCAAGCCTGTATCCTTAGTACTCTTCTTTATGGCAGTGAAACCTGGACAACTTACTCACGCCAAGAGAAACGTTTAAACAGCTTTCAATAGCGGTGTCTGCGAAGAATACTTGGTATTAAGTGGCAAGACAAAATCACAAATACTGAAGTATTGGAAAGATCAGGTTGTGTGACGGTGTATTCCATGCTCAGTCTTCGTAGACTTAGATGGATAGGACACGTTAGGAGGATGGATGATGGTAGAATACCAAAGGACATCTTGTTTGGTGAATTACAGACGGGTAGGAGATCTCAGGGTCGGCCTCTACTACGATACAAAGATGTGTGTAAGCGGGACATGATTGATACAGGCATTGATAATGCACATTTGGAGCACGTCACCGCTGAACGTGTTGCATGGAGGGCAACTATCAGAAACGGAATAAAGACAAAGGAGAAAATGATTACAGATAAAGCACACACCGAGCGTGAGAGACGTAAGATGGTGCAAAATGGTGGAAATGACCATGTTTTCACATGCACCTACTGTGGGCAAACATTTGCAGCAAGAATTGGCCTTACCAGCCACACTCGCCACCGCCATGGATCGTAGTTATTAAGCCTTTTTAAAGCACAATGTACCAAACTATCGTCTGTCAAGACAGAAAGGTGCCAATGAGTAGGATTAGCATTGCTGCAATAATTAGTAGTGTCAGTAGGATTAGCATTACTGCAATCATTAGAGTGTCAGTAGGATTAGCATTGCTGCAATAATTAGAGTGTCAGTAGGATTAGCATTGCTGTAATAATTAGAGTGTCAGTAGGTTTAGCATTGCTGCAATAATTAGTGTCAGTAGGTTTAGCATTGCTGCAATCATTAGAGTGTCAGCAGGATTAGCATTACTGCAATCATTAGAGTGTCAGCAGGATTAGCATTACTGCAATCATTAGAGTGTCAGCAGGATTAGCATTACTGCAATCATTAGAGTGTCAGCAGGATTAGCATTACTGCAATCATTAGAGTGTCAGCAGGATTAGCATTACTGCAATCATTAGAGTGTCAGCAGGATTAGCATTACTGCAATCATTAGAGTGTCAGCAGGATTAGCATTACTGCAATAATTAGAGTGTCAGTAGGATTAGCATTACTGCAATCAGTAGACTATCAATATTTTCAGTTTTGTTTTTTCATTTGCTCACTTTGAACTCAAGCCTAGTCCATACACATGCTACTACTTCTAGTGCACTAGACATTTTTGCATGTGGATTAGCTTTCCCTACTACCAGTAACCCTTGCCATCAGACGAACTGTCACAGCTTCCCCGGGGTGAAGGGAACAGGCTATCACACTTATCCATAAATATTTATATATTTATACATATATTTCTCGGGATGTCTACAGATCTGGGACTGGGACAATTTCAGTCTACGACCCCACCAGTCTTCGGATACCTATCTCTCTCACAACTGACCAAGGGATGTTACCCTTTCAAACATCGTCCTAAACAAATGATGCAACTCTGGCATCTACAAACTCAACAATAAAAATGTATTGTACCAAAGAGTGAAGATAATGTGGACGTAGTGCAGATCTGTCTGGGGCGAGCTCATCGCTACAAGACAGATTTAGTGGAGGCTGCCACAAGCAGGATGTCATCATTGTACACATGCTAGAGCATCACACCACATAGGAATGTCACTTAGCTCTTAGCTTCTCGCTGCAGGTCCTCAGTCTTCGACCAGATATCACCTCCTCCAAGTTGACAGCAAGTCAGGATAATGTGACCAGGATACCAGAGCATGTGCCTAAATGATACTCTGAATTTCCACCCACCTCTGATCATGTAGATGCCTCCATAAAAGGTATAACATAATTCCAGAATGTCAGTTGGCTAATACATCAGGATTCTATCAGCCACCCAGGGTATGTGGAAGTTCGTGTCTCTACCAACAGTGGCACCAACCAAACAATCTATATGTATAGTAGCACAGCTTCTACGTAAAGTTCACAGAAGTCCAATGTCCATTGCTAGATTTCCAATCGAAGACTGTCCATGGCTAGAGTCACAATAGCCTAAGGTCTATGGAGAGATTTACGATAGCCTACGAACTGCTCTGAGGGCATAGATGACTGACCAGGTGATGGGCAATAGGATCACCTCACGTTGGCTGGTTTGTCCAGACTGTTGATGCTGGCACAGGACTATGGTTTAAGTGACTGTCCATCACTCCTCTCAGGAAGGTAGAATCTTTTATTCGGTTGGGCAGTTTGAATTATGGGACCTCGTCCAACCTAGGGACGTAATGTCTACAGTCTTTAAACCGTATGTTGACACTGGCACCAATTCTTCCTATAACGGCAACCACACAGAACCTCCTGCTAGCTGGCCAGAACAACAATCATCTCCCTAGATTCACATTCCAGTCACTGCGACTGCGTGACCAGGACAAGAGTTCCTGTACCGACATCTCTCAAACTTTCCAGAACACAAGGGCATAATCCTTCCCCCCTTAGGGGTAAAAGATTGCTAGGATTATTCCCCTTTGACTGGAAAAAGTAGCTGTAGGCCGAGAGATGGGTGTGCGTCTGGCAAATTCAACATCTCCTGGTCGAAATCTCCAGGAATTTTGTGACACGAACCCACTCTGACTTATTAGTTACTTGTAAATTTACGTCCCCAGGTCACAGATGAGAAGTCAACATTTCAGTTCAATTGACTGGCATGGAGGTTAAACCCACTACCTTAGCATCAGCACACAGGAAGTTTAAAAGCGAGCACTCTTATCTATTCGGCCATACTGACTTCCACTATGAATACAATTTTGATATTCTCAATAATAAAGACAAAAATAACAGGTTTTAACATTTATTGCCTTGCAATATCTCTGCATCTCATCAGGTATATACTGCAGAAGTCCCACAATATAAACTAAATCACCAAATACAGACTGAAATATACAACATGCATATTCGTACAGTAATTTCAATTGTCAACTATATAATTTTAAGCTGACTGCCACTTTGCTTACAAAATGATGGCTTGGCTATATGAATCCCAACGGCTTCAGCAAATTTAACATTTTTCTATTTTATGTGTTGAACAAGTCATTTATCATTTGTTTCTTGAAGAATGTTTCATTTATTTTTCTGTATGTCCATTCTTTAGGTTAGACACTCAAGTCGGCCCAGGTGTGGCGACATTGAAAATATCTCTTCCAAAATTCTTTGACAGTCATGTCATTTTTAGATGTAAGCAAGCCTTTGATAAAAGATCTTATGTAACATCACTTCGTATGTTCAATTATGTCATGGTCCATAGGCTTGATAAGTGGAATTATATTCGTTGGGAGACAGAGGAAGATGAGATGAGACACAGGGAGACAATTTCCTTCCCAGATGACGGATAACAGAGACTGACAATTAGAGTGATGGTTAATCCAAGTTTTACTGTGCCAGTTATAAACAGGAGTAAATCATGTATGTAATGGATAAAGGGAACTAGACCACACATTGCATTCTGCACTTACCACCAAGAATGTCCACAAATTCTGACCCTGCCATGGCCAGAAACGGCACTTTTGCTTCTGTCGCCAGTGCCCTGGCCAGCAGTGTCTTACCACAGCCAGGTGGTCCCGACAACAAGGCTCCCCGTGGCATTTTAGCACCAAGATCCTACAATCACAATCAATAAACATACACCATTTTTAAAACTATAAACTATATTGTTATATGGATGTGAAGCATGGACAATAAGCAGACAAGTTAAGAAACATCAAATGGCAGTGGAAATGTGGTTTCTGAGGAAAATGCAAGAATAACATGGATAGACAGAAATATCAATGAGCAAGTCCTACAACAATTTTTTTTTCCCCGCGTTTCCATCCTGTTTCAGGATATTGCAGTCAACACCAGCATCTTTCAGCTGTATGTTGATTCCTAGGCTAGATTACGCTCATCAGCACGCCACGACTTTCTGAGCGACCGGCTGCATACTCTCATAAGTCATTAGCGTGACTCGAACCACTTCTAATTCTCGTCCGCTCACGTTGACTACAAGAGTATTCGGGATTATCGGAGAAAGCTGCTAACCCCTCAGCCAGGCAGCCGGCTCCTACAACAAATGAAAACTGTAAATTTATTTGAGAAATTAGATACAGACAGTCAAGATTTTTAGCACATTATGAGGAGGAATGAACTAGTTAACTTAGTGACAACTGGCAAGATTGAAGGGAAAAGAGCAAATGGGGGGCAGAGAGATAAATATCTGGATGGCTTGGCCACATGGCATAAATGAAACAGAAACACAGAACTGATTCAAGACTGGTGATCATGTGAGATTGCGAGCAGTGGCCACACAATATTATCGGCATGGCAATTAATGATAATTTTTAAAACATACTAAAAGAAATTTGAAACTAGGAACAGTAGCAAACCATTTGAGCCCTATTTAACCCTTTACAGGGCAGATGCTTGTCCGTTTTCTAGCCCTGAACGGGCAAGATTTTTTCAGGTTCGGTAAAATTTCGGGTCGCGTTAGTAAAAACATCACAAATAAGGTGTTAGTCAACCGATTTTAGTTAAATAAACAACACAATGAAGGAATGCAGAATATGTTACTCACGTGATTGTTGTCGGTAATCCATATATGAACACAAATATTTACGAAATACGGCATGTTGTTTGTGATTTTCTGTCATCTATACGGCAATTTACTAACACATTTTCAGAATCATAATCACTTTCTTTAAAGTCCGACTCAAACTGCTAATGCAAAGTAACGCTTTGCACTGATATCTAGCGCCGATTAATAGTCAACTTTGTGCCCTTTAATGTCATTTAAATTGAACCTAGCGAAATCTCGGCTATCACTTGAAGAATCGCCAAAATCCATTTTGAAAAACAGCGTAAAAATCCCGAAAACTATCAAAAATTGTCCGTAAAAGTCCGTTCAAATTCATACTATCGCATTTACAAATGGCGGCCACATTGTCAAGCTGTCGGCAAAAGCGAAAGTAGCCGTCAGAAGTGTCGGAAAGCCGAGAGATCGCGTTTTTACAATGCATAATAGTATCGGCCAGAATCGGACGCTACGATCGTTTTATGGCATCGGCCGGAATTGGCCGCTGTGACCTGTAAAGGGTTAAATAAACACCCAGAGCAGAAACAAGGAAAGAAACACAAAGTGTCAGGATATCAAATTATACATGGTCACTATGTAATTAGGCAAGGTGACCTGCTTCTGACCCTTTTTGTATGCAAAATATAGTGTACGCTGGTGCCTTCAACAGATTTTCTTCTAAAACCAGTAAAACCCTCAAGTTGATTCTTGCTTGTAAAATAAGTACCAGATAATTGATAGAATTTTCTGAGAAGGTGAGACAGAAAACATGTCTTCCCATCTCAATATATCATGAACTAGTATATGTGACATCCAGTAAGAGAGGGAAAGACTGACCACCTATTCTTCCGTGCACTCAGGCCTACAAAATGTGATGGCCCTATCACATCACAAACCCAAATCAGGTTCCTGCTTTGGTGCTTATACCGGGTGTATGTAAAGTCTCGCTACACTTTGTATGCAGAACAAATTTGAAAAATGAAGTACATGACATCATAAAAAATGTGCTACAAAATTCATTAAGTTAATTACAATAGTCACACTGTTTTGGGGAAGCTAGAAAGTACTAATGAAGAATTCATTATAACTTAACAAATGTCTAACCATAATACGATGAGTTTGTTAATCAGAAATCTTGCTATAAATCTTTGAACAACCATTTGTGTGTATCGACCACCATTTCAAAGCACTTGCTCAACCAAAAACATTCTTTCGTCCATTGATAACATCATTCTTTTTTGAGTGCAAAGAATTACTCCAGCAGACAACAGCCATTTGCTGCATGCTGCTTCACGATGGACTGTGGAGTAAATTTATTTTAATGACATCGTGTACTTCATTTTCCAAATTTGTTCTACATACAAAGTGTAGTGAGACTTTACAAACAACCTGTATATATTTAAAACAAAAAGTATAAGCCAAGACCTAACATTTGACACCCTTATGGAGCATTTGCCATGCAACAACCTGTACCTGTCCTGCACATTTAAGACAAGTAAATACATAACAGACCTTAAATATCTGTGGATTTGTGAGGTAATCAACAAACTCCATGACTTCAATCTTGGCTTCCCGCAGCCCTGCCACGTCCTTAAAGGTTATAGCTTCCTGCCCTTTGGACATGATGTCCACCTGAGTGAACTTGGCCTGCCGGATGCCACCCTGGGGAAAGAAAGTCATTGAACAGTCATTTTATGAAGAAACTCACAGATACATTTCACTTGCAAAACATCACAATTAATTTCATGTGTAAAATAAAGAAGATTAATGTTTACAAATGGAATTGGAAGATTTGTTTTATTTGTGTAATGCCTAAATGGCTATAGCATACCATAATACACCTGTTCAGTTCGAAGACAAAACACTATGGAGATAATATGAAGTCCCAGTTGACTGCAGCTTTATATTCATAATGATGAATGTAGAAGAAGAAGAGGACTTCTCGTTTCTTCAGTGATTCATTTATGAAATCTAGACTACACAGTAACACTAACAGAAGCCATGGTAGAGCGTGGCTAGCATGCTTGTCTGCCGCCACGGTGCTCATGTTTAAATCCCAACTAAAGCAGACTTTAAAAACTGACATGGCATCCCAGGTCGACCTGAAATGGGTACCAGGAAATGTCGTGGAAAGTAAAAGCAGATGCTGTAATATTGACCACATTTCCCCTTCAGACTGGTCTACAAAAAGACGGGCCAGCACAAAGTACCCAATAACCTCAAGGTGAGTAAAAGGTCCATTACTTTTTACTGCCCGTAACAATGAAACAAACTCAATTTTAGTGACATCTCCTGGAGGTCCCTATGCCCATCACACAATAAAAGACAGCCCAAATAGGAGATAGAAATTCCCAAAATGTCACCATCATTTAGTCGATGTCACTGTGATTAAAAGACCAGATACAGGTACAACTGAGCAGTAACTGAGCTTCTGCAAACAACTGTGCACACAAGACCTATTTTATGTCCATGTCTGAGATGGACAGATATCCAATCCACTATCTCGGATTCAGACGGGTGTATAACATCCTCTGGCTTTTTATTTTTTCTTCTTCCACTAATAGTTCTTCTTCTGATAATCATCTTGTGTTGCATTTAACTGAAATATGCCTGTTTACAACACAGCTGTGATATTTACATCTTTTGGCCAAAATATCCCACTTCTTTCCAGTATCTGTTGACCAGGTCAACCTCCAGATAGATGGTTGCCTTATTTGTAAGCTGGATTTAAACCCAGTACATCTGAGAAGCAGATGGGGAAGCTCTAAGCCACTGTGATACCCGCCTCCAGTATACATCATGCATGCATATCCACAACACAAAAACCTGGCGTGACCTGGGACTTACATACAACGTGTCAATCATATCGGTTGTGTTGCCGTCCTTGTCTTTGAAGAGAAAAGCAGACAATTGACGAATGAAGAAAAAAATCTCCACTATCTCAAACAGCTGCAATGCCAGCATTATCCACGAGCTGAAAGACACAAATAATACCCATGTTTTAACGTATTTGTCTCCATACATGAATAATATGCATATTTACTGGCAACATATAACACACAAGTTTACTAGCAGCACATAATAAAACACAAGTTTACTAGCAGCATATAATAATACACACATTTACTGGCAGCATATAATAATACACACATTTACTGGCAGCACATAATAAAACACAAATTTACTGGTAGCACATAATAAAACAAAAATTTACTGGCAGCATATAATAAAACACAAATTTACTAGCAGCACATAATAAAACACAAATTTACTGGCAGCATATAATAACAAAAATTTACTGCCAGTATATAATATTACACAAATTTATTGGCAGCATATAATTAAACACAAATTTATTGGCAGCATATAATAATACACACATTTACTGGCAGCATATAATAATACACACATTTACTGGCAGCATATAATAATACACACATTTATTGGCAGCATATAATAATACACACATTTACTTGCAGCATATAATAACACACAATTGTACTGGCAGCATATAATAATACACACATTTACTGGCAGCATATAATAACACACAATTGTACTGGCAGCATATAAAAACACACAATTTACTGGCAGCATGTATTAACACACAATTTACTGGCAGCATATAATAATACACAAATTTACTGGCAGCATATAATAACACACAATTGTACTGGCAGCATATAAAAACACACAATTTACTGGCAGCATATAATAACACACACAATTTACTGGCAGCATATAATAACACACGCATTTACTGGCAGCATATAATAACACACAAACTTACTGGCAGCATATAATAACACACAAACTTACTGGCAGCATATAATAACACAAATTTACTGGCAGCATATAATAACACACAAACTTACTGGCAGAATATAATAACACAAATTTACTGGCAGCATGTATTAACACACAATTTACTGGCAGCATATAATACCACACACATTTACTGGCAGCATATAATAACACACACATTTACTGGCAGCATATAATAACACACACATTTACTGGCAGCATATAATAATATGCAAATTTACTGAAAGTGTGTTACATTCTTCACTTTCACATATGCTAGGTAAGATTTATGGTGATCAGTTCACTTCATCATCATATTATTTTCCCTTTAACATAAAAAAACAAAAAAAAAACAAAGGTACTTAATCTACAAAGTGCATGGAACTGATGCCTTGATCTGATTTTGAGCCATTACAAAGAAAGTCAAACCAACAGGAAAAAAGAAACAGTTTCAAAATTCCCCGACATACCAAATAAAGTAATCAAAAGTTAGTCACTGGCAATTTATAAGTAGACATTATTGCGTTGATTCTGATGGCATGAAGTGTCATTAGAAAGCTATGGAAAATTAATTCTGAACTATGAACCATGCTTTTCAGCATGGCACATAATGATGAGTAAATCACAAACAGCCAATAAATGCTGGGGTTGACATCAACATCCTGTAATGGACATGCAACTAACTTTGATATAATCAGATAGAAATATGATTGATTGATTGATTGATTTAGGAACCGACATCACAGCATTCGGCGCATTCCCATAAGCGCTCTGTCCCCATCCTCAGAAGCCAGCGAAGAGTTCTGATCCCAATAGTACCAGTAGCAATCTGATTATATGTGTGTCTCGCCTTTTCTCTAAGCATCGAGCATCGGCCAGATCCCCTCATCACTTCTCGCTGTAGCATTCTTGCCAGACCAATCCCAATAGTACCAGTAGCAATCTGATTATATGTGCATCTCGCCTTTCCTCTAAGCGTCGAGCATCGGCCAGATCCCCTTGTCACTTCTCGCTGTCGCATTCTTACCAGACCATGGTGATCCATTTGCTCCTCCGAGGTTTACACGTGCTCCCACAAGGCCGCAACCACGTCTGCTTTATCATGCATCAATACTCCACCAAGTTTTGCAGAGCCAGCCAATCTGTCTGCCTGTTCATTCCCCAGCACACCAGCGCACCAGAAAAGATCCAGACGATGCTTGCCACCCATGACTTCCGAAGCGTAGCAAGCAACTCTGCATGAAGCTTGCCTGTCCTCACCCTACTCAGCATGCTTTCTGAGTCAGTTACAATCACGATGTCCAACAGAGTGTTACCACAGAGATGCCTCATATTAACATTCTAGATAGAAGCATAAACTAGTTAAAAGAAAAGATATATACACTCGAAGGATGCTTTCAAAAAATAAAAGGTAAAATCAATATTTTAGATAAAAAATATATGTACTCGACTAAAGATACTAGGACAATTTGTGTATTAAATTGTACAAACTAGCCAAAACTAGGTTTGAATCAATATTTCAGATTAAAACATTACTTTAAATAAAACATTAAAGCTAGAATCAACATATAAATATATTTATGAAATGCATAAAATGGTTTACATCAATGCTGAGTATAAAAATATATAAACTTTTATTTTATAAGATAAAATAAACTTTTCAGAACAAAATATATTTACTGGATTCATTTAAAAAAGGGTTTTTAGTAACATTTCCCATAAAAATATGTGTACTGGATACAACACAAGTGGTCTGAGGGGGGGGGGGGGGGGGGGGGGGCTGAGTGGTCTCGAGGTATGGTGTCCGCCTCGAGTGCTGGAGGTCCCGGGTTCAGGCCCTGGTGAGGACCGGGATTTATTTTAAAAATCCACCTGGACTTCCAGTAATAAAATTTCCCCTGGTCTCTGGGTAGTGAGATCGGACGCCCGTGTGTATTGTCGCGCACGTAAAAAATCCCTTGGCAGTTGGAAATCAAAAAAGAGTAGCCTAACGGCACTGCCCGGGCAAAATTTTGAGTTAAAAATCTACCCAAAGTATTTCAGGATCCTCGCCGATGCAACGGAGTTCGTGCATTGAGCTGAGTTTCTCCAGACTCAGGTTTGAGGTAGGAGGAAAACAGAGCACTTATGGGTTAAACCGTGTGCCGTGATGTTGATCCAACGACTAAACGACTAAAACACAAGTGGTCATTGACAATTCTGATGACTGCCTCTTTCTGATGTTTGTGATAAATTGTCTTTGCGACTTAGCCTCCCTAAAATTGTCTAGATCACTCATTTTGGCTTTCTAAGGAATTTTCAGCTTTCTTCTATAACACCAATCTCCAAAGCTTTCAGGGATTTTTGTTTGCTTGTTTAATAATTGACAAGATCCACAGAGAGAGAGAGAGAGAGAGAGAGAGAGAGAGAGAGAGAGAGAGAGAGAGAGAGAGAGAGAGAGAGAGAGAGAGAGAGAGAGAGAGAGGGAGAGGGAGAGGGAGAGGGAGAGGGAGAGTGTGTGAGAGTGTGTGAGAGTGCGAGCGAGCATGCGTGAGTGAGCGAGCGTGCGTAGATAGAGAGAGAGAGTGTGTGAGAGAGAGAGAGTGTGAGCGAGCATGCGTGAGTGAGTGAGCGTGCATAGAGAGAGAGAGAGAGAGAGAGAGAGAGAGAGAGAGAGAGAGAGAGAGAGAGAGAGAGAGAGAGAGAGAGAGAGAAAGAGAGAGAGAGAGAACGAACGAACAAACTTTATTTTCAAAGGGTTAAGAATTGGGCACGCAGGCCCGTCTAACATTCTGCCCTTCTATCACTCTCTTTCATACATTATTTCATTCACACATCATTCAAGGCTAACAGAGAACAGCAACAATATAAAAGATATGCATTATAAAGGCATGGGCAAAATGCGAACATCAAAACTACACGACACAGTAAAATTAGATAATGGTCTGACACTTGTTATTAGCCATGTGGAATATACTGGCCTACCAAAAGGGGACTGGCTGTTATACTAGGGTTTTGTTATTATTATTATTATCTCTATTATTAAGGGGGAAGATAATCCGTACTGAGATAGTGTTCGAGTAATTTGCGATTATATGAATAGGGATTGGTGATGTCTTTGATTTCTTGTGGAAGATTGTTCCACAGCTGAGCTGCAGAGTACGTTAAGCTTGTTTTGTATAAGTCAATCCTAGGCTTCGGAATGTGTAATATATTTAAACGTTTACTGTGTCTAGCATTATATTTAAACAATGGCCAAAGGTAATTTGGGGCATTCCGATGCAGGATTTTGTGAATTAGTTTAGCTTTATTGAAAAGCAGGCGTTTGCGGAGTGGTAGTAACTGAAGGCGTTTATACAGGCTAGGATTGTCAGATAAATGTTTGTTATAAATTAGACTCATAGCCCGTTTCTGGAGTGAGTAAAGTCACTTGGTGTTTGAATTAGAACAACCGTCCCAGATTGTAGAGCAGTAGTCAAAGTGTGTCTGTATATGAGAAGTATAGAATAGTTTCCTTGTGTCCTCATCAAGGAAGTTTTTAATTTTGGCGAGTTGGTAGACTTTTTTCGCTGTTTGTTTAATAAGCGCTTGAACGTGGGAATTAAAGGTTAGGTTTCTATCAATGATTATGCCTAATGTTTTGTGCTCAATTACACTTTCTACTGGCATGTTATCGATGTGAAGTTGAAGTGATGTGTGTGAGCTTAGAGTTTGAAGTCTTTGTCTGGTTGTTAGTAACATTGATTTTGTTTTAGTGATGTTAATTTGCATACGGTTTGAATAGCTCCACCTAACTACATTATTTAATTCTTGTTGTAAAGACGACTCCAATAAAATACAGTTTTCAGCATTTGTGTACACTGTACAGTCGTCTGCAAATAGATCGCAGGACGACGAAAGATGCAAAGGTAGATCGTTAATATATATGGCAAACAATAGAGGGCCAAGAATAGAGCCTTGCGGTACTCCAATATTGAAGGTAGTGGTATGAGACAGACATTTATTATGTGATACTACTTGCTTTCTGTTTGATAGAAAAGATGATATTAGAGTGACTACATTAGGGCCAATTTTCATTGTCTGAAGTTTTTTAATTAAAATAACATGGTCTATCATATCAAATGCTTTCTTGAAATCAATAAACACAGTTCCACATAGACTGTTGTTGTTTATATTCTGGTGCCAATTTTCTATCATGTTTGTTAGGGCCGTATGGCAAGAATATTTTGGTCTAAATCCTGATTGGTTGTCAACAATAAGCTTGTTGCGAACTAAATACTGTAATGTTACTTTATGGATGTGTTTTTCTAGTGGCTTAGATAGTGATGATAGTAAGGAAATGGGTCTGTAATTGTTCGGGAGATCATTGTCCAATGAACCAGATTTAAGAAGAGGGTACACTTTAGCGATTTTGAGAGCTGATGGAAAGTGGCCTTTGGTGAGACACTGATTATATACATAGGTTAGTGATATACAGATCACTGGCGCAGCACAACGGAGAATCCGGTTGCTGATTCCATCTAACCCAGATGAGGTTGTGTTTTTTAGGTTACTGAGGTAAGTGAATACCTCAGTGATTGTCATTAGCGGTATGTCGGAAAGAATATCGCCGGAGCATCTATTCTCGCAAAACGATGACAGTAAAGATAAGTTGCAAGGAGAATTAGGTATTGAAGCCTTCAACTGGTCTATGTCAGTTTGAAAAAAATTACTGAATTGGTCACATGTAATATGATTTGATGGTAAAGAATTTCGGAAGTTACTCTTGTTTGTCAAGGTGTTAATTGCCTTCCATATATCCTTACTATTTGTTTTATCCATTACTAAGTTCTTAAAGTAATTTTTCTTTTCCCGTCGTATGGTATATTGAACTTTGTTTCTAAGAGTATGGTATGCGCTGAGATCCCGCTTTTTATGTGCTTTATCTCTGTCTCTCATAATTTCAAGTATTTCCTGGGTGATCCAAGGTGGCTTGACGTGGTGTTTTACTCGAACTTCCTTGATTGGCACATGTCTATCAAAAACATCAATAAATGTTTTCATCCAGAATTCCAGAGCATCATCCGGGTCAGGAAGCTGACAAACATTGTCTAGAGGTGAACTGAGCAAGTCCTGTAAAAATGCGTTTTGGTTGAAATGTTTGTAACTTCTATATTTTACACTTATGTGTTTATGTTTAGGAGTTTTAATTCCTTGTTTAGACCACGTGCAGCATATTGGGTAGTGATCGCTCATTGCACAATTGGGTACAGCGCATTCTATGATGTTGTCTGAGCAAGTTACATAAATGTGATCTATGACTGTTGAAGATGACTTTGTTACTCTAGTAGCCTGTTGTACTATTTGTTGGAAATTGTATGATGCAATTATATTTCCCCATATTATGTTGGATTTGTTGGTGTCAATGTTAAAGTCTCCGAGTAGTATAATTTCCTTCCCGGAAGCGAAAACCACATCCATCATGGTAGTGAAGTTTTCGTACCAGACGTGTCCAGCACTGGGATTTCGATAGAGGTAGCCAATTATCAGGGGTGTGCGGTTTTGAAGTTTTAGCTCTAACCACATACATTCTATTTCGCAAGTTTCAAAGTCTAGCCTACGGTGAGCATTTAGTAAATTAAAAACATAGGTTACTATGCCTGTCTCATGTTTCCTACAGGGATCCCTTCTAAAAACTTTGTACCCTTTAATAGATATGTCCTCATCTGAAATGTTATCATTAAGTCTACTTTCACTAAGGCCGAATAAATGAAAATTTTGATTAAGAATAGAAGATAACTCTGGTAGCTTGTTAAATAAGCTGCAAATGTTTAAGTGTCCAAGGCGTATTCCTGACTTATTGAGCCAGTGTTGCCACTTCTCAGACATTTCATCCATGAAGAAAGTGTAAATTAGTCAAAGTTAAGCAAAAATACAAGATCATAAAAAAAATCACAATTACATTAACTTACAAAATATCAGTAATACAAATAGATATGTAAATGACAATATTATAACGATATAACTAATTAGACCAACGAATATAATGCAAACACGGAACAAAACGAATTAAAGAACATACAACAAATAATTAACCTGAAAAAAAAACTACTTCACAAGCTAAGTAACCAACTGTTATCCAAAAGAATTAATAAATGACCATACAAGTCAATGTCTCTGTTTAAAGCGGAGTATCCCACACGGGAAATAAAACGTTAAACAGTAAGCAGAAGGAAGAACAGTGAAGACCCCCTCACTCACAGTAAAAACACAATGAAAAGTATTATAAAAGCTATACAGCTAAGTACTATCAATTAATATAAAGTCAAAACAAGTCAATGTTTGTAGTTGCTTATAACCTAATACGTTACTAGATCAAGTAGTAACCAAATATGCAGATAAACGTTCTAGGAGAGGCTCTTTCTTGTACCGAGATCCGGTGTAGCTTTGTGCTAAGTTGCTAGTAAATACCAGGTTGTGTTGGTTGTTGGTATAGCGACATTATAAGTGCTTGACGAAGTGTAGCTGGGCTATACCGTGTGAGGTGCAACCATTCTGGGTTACAATGAAATGGGTACTGATGATGTCTCATGGGTATGTAATGACTACCAACTAGAGCCTCTGGTTGGTGGCTAACAGGAGGTTGTGGTGGCACATCGTTGTTGCTGAGAGTTGGTTCCTTTCTGGGGAGAATAGGAAAAATATCTTCGTAATTATTACCCTCCTGTGTGAAAGTATTTAACGGACTTGGTGTAGTGGTAGTGTCCCGTCTGGCTTGGATTTCAGGTGCAGTGGTTATGAGTGGTCTGCACACTTCTGTCCTATTGGTACTTGATGTGACGGGAGTATGTCGTCTGGCTTGAGTTTCAGGAGTAGCTAAAAGTGTCCGGCGCGATCCCGTATTGGATGTATGGTATGTCCGTTCAGGATATTTGATATTCTTGGCGAGAAAACTGGTGCCCAATGTAGACAAATGTATTTGATCCTTATAAAGACTCTTTTTTGGTGCACCAGCCTGTGAAGTGAATGATGCTGTGTTGTTGATGAATTGTATTATGTTTTGAGAACAGAACTTCTGCAAAATGTTGTTATTTATGTCAGCTAGACGGCGCTGCTGTCCATAACTTGGTGATATGATGGAGGAGAAGAAAATGGATGAGTTAGGAAAAGTGTAACGTAATCCGTTCAAGAGTGCCAGTAGTAGCAATTTTGGTCAATATTTAAAAATTGGGTTTTTACTTATGAAATCATACCAGTTAGATAGAGCTTGACAAGACGAATCCAAAGGTATCTCAACGAAGAGTGTGTGTTAATTCCAAGCGGAGTTATGAATTTTCTGGTGACGTAATTTAATACCAGGAAGTGCAATGATAAATTAACTGATAAGTCAGGATTTATCGCGGCCCTAAGATTGGAAGCTGAGAAATTCTGCCTTCTATTACCGTGGCTTGTTTATTTGTAAACGGACAACATTGTGCCATATATCATTGTGTCCGGGGCGGCGAGGCCTAACTTGACGTATTTTTAATTTTTTTTTATAGGATGCGCCGTGACCTAATTAACAATTTAAAATGGCCGCCAATTGTTTATTATTTGCCTTCTATTACCGTGGCTTGTTTATTTGTAAACGGACAACATTGTGCCATATATCATTGCGTCCGGGGCGGCGAGGCCTAACTTGACGTATTTTTAATTTTTTTTTATAGGATGCGCCGTGACCTAATTAACAATTTAAAATGGCCGCAATCTTATTCTTACATGACGGCCATTGCGATGTCACTAATTTTTTCCCCCTGAACTTCAGCTGACAGCAGCTGTGTTGAAACTCTTCATATTTATGTAAAATTGGACGAGGCATTCAAAAATACAATAAAAAGTTTAGGCTTCTTTAAGCTACAAGAGTTATAAGACAGATTACCGTAATATTCGTGAATATAGTCAAATAAAATCTTGAGAAAACGGTTTTTTCGGCGCAATCACTTTCCCGCGAAGTAGACGATCCAATACTTAAAATATTAGAATAACTTCCCCTTTCATCGTACCACGTTTCTTTCATTTTTTTGGGATTTTTTAGAAGGACATGCTCAGACCGGAAGTGAAATCGTTGGTCGCGACTACAAGTTCGCGAAATTACGAAAACAAAACAGGAAGTAAACGGGAAAACCCGGTGACTCTGACATTGCTACCAGTAGTTGAGACCCTGTGATTTGTTGGTTGTTCATGGTGTCGGTGATACCAATATGTACGCTTGCCCTTCTAACGCTATGATTAACAGCCAACCTGCTAATCTTGTCTGTTAGCCGATCTACACCAGCCCCAGGCAGTGGGATTATTGAAACAATGTCTGTGTCTGACGTGGCCATCCTGTCGCTGTATAAACCTTTCATTAAGGAATCGCCTAGTATAATATGTGTACAGTCAGGTCGTGCTGTCTGTACATGTTGGTTTTCAGCACGTCTCGCCCGTTGTTTCATCCATTTCCGATTATCAGCAGTCTTTATGTCTCCATGCGGTTCTCTCGATGTATCTTGTAGGCTTGTCTTGCCCGTTGGCAGCATGTTAGAGCACTGTAGGTTTTCTGGTGACTTTTCTTGAAGTACTTCAAACCTATTGCTTATTTTGACGTCAATGGGGTAGACTGCTTGTTGTTGTTTATCTTCGTCTGCGCATTGAGGTATTTGTTGTTGTTTATCTTCCTCTGCGCATTGAGGTGTTTTCATAGCGCTTATCTGTTCAGGGTGGGATTGAGCTTCCCCAAGATTTCCTAAGGATGAAGCGGTTGCTTGGGAATTACATGGTTCTTCGGTTTGGTTGGTAGAGGACACATTCTGTAAGATTTGAACTGTATTTCTCAGCAGCAAATTTTCATCTCGCAGGAGTGCGACTTCTGTCTTTAGAGCATTGTAATCACTGCTTATCTTGTTGTTTGCTTCAATGTTGGTTGAAACAGTGACAATGAGCGCCTTTAGTGATTGTTCTAGTTCCTCAATGCGCTGTTTACAGTCGCACGAATGTCCATTGATAGTTAAGATGCTATTGTTATCTGAGGCAGGTACTTCTTCAATAATGTCAACATTGGGTTCTATGTTGTTTTGGATACGCTCCATTGGGTATTCAATGGCCAAGAGCACTGGTGGGTTGGCAGGCCTCGTGTTGATGTTGTCATGTACACTCATCGTATGAGTTAATTGACGAACATTGTTAGCTGGTGTGCTGTCGACAGCTGTAGTTGTGGGCTGCGTAGATTCGGTGAATGCCTGTGTCGAGTTTTCAAGTTCAACAAAATCTACTTTTAGCCAGGAATTAATGTTTTCATTACTACCCTCTGTCATGAGTTTATTTTTACTGTTGTACAAATGTATCGTAATCACTGGCGTCGTAATCAGATCCTCAACGTGGGCCCCGTGCTTATCTTGCCTGTGTTCAATTAGTTCAAGCCTGTAGTAGTTGAGTAGGCAAGTTCGGAATGCCTCATAATGGAGTGTGTTGTTGAAGGAAACAGTAACACACTGTCCTGAGTTGGTGTGTTTGACGACTAGGCCGTTGGGATTTATGCACTTGGATAGCTTATTCTTCACGGCCCTCTCTTTGTTTAGTGTGTAAGTTTTATTGACAGCCGATCGTAAACCTGAGCGAGTCCTTTCACCATTCACTTCCAATACGGAGCACTCTCCTTCCCCTGACATTATTGCATAATATTACGAATAACTAAACTTGAAGAACGCAGCAATCGCATTGTTATCTAGCCACGCCGCGGGCAATTTGAGGTCCCGTGGTTGTATCTGACACGCCTCGTGCACTTGATTGGTTAAAATTTAATAGTGTTCAACTATCACTCGAAATGAATATTAGATATAACACACATTTTTGCGATAATAAACACTTGTATTAATCTAACAACTATTTCACCACATCCTCAGAATCACAACGAGCACATTGATATAAAAATCCATGATAGGTGATTCAGCTTGCAGTAATAATAATCAGAGAAGTAAGAGATACGAAAACACGTCTTCACTCTCCGGAGACACAGATAGATAGATGAGAGAGAGAGAGAGAGAGAGAGAGAGAGAGAGAGAGAGAGAGAGAGAGAGAGAGAGAGAGAGAGAGAGAGAGAGAGAGAGCAGAAGCAGCCAGATTAACAAACCAATGCTCTAACTGTCCGCCTGTCAGAGCTTCCACCCTAAACAAGTTGCAGACCAAGGTTTAGGGTCTGGTCTATTCTTCCATGACATTTAGTCTTTACGTTTCCCACCCTTGCACCAGGATAAGGCTTGTACCCTCCCAAATGCACTCCTACGCCTGAAGCTGTTGGCACAATGTGGAGTGTAGGGTTTGGTAAGCGCTGCCCAACATTCGCCACTAACAGAAAGCAGATAGTACCGTCTACTGTCACACAATAGCTCAGTGATATCTTATATGAATTATAAACAAAAGTTAGTATCAACCAATACAAAAAAACAACTGAATAATAAATGAGTGACATTACTTGGGATACACATAAGTGATACAATACACACGGGCATCCGATCTCACTACCCAGAGACCAGGGGAGATATTTTTACTAGAAGTCCACGTGAAATAATCCCTTCCCTCACTGGGGCTTGAACCCGGGACCTCCAGCACTTGAGGCAAACACCATACCTCGAGACCACTCAACCCCCATACATACAATGTCTATTTAGTTTTCTGCTGGCCTTCACCCCTACAGGAGCATGTTCCTAGAGCAGATCCTAAAGCTTCAACACGTGTCAGTCTATCCTATCTTTTGATATTTCCTGCCACTCTATGTCCTTCCCACATTATTCATCTCTGTCTCTAATTCTTTTCTTCATATGGGCACCATCAGACCACCATATTTCTGGGCAATGCTATCAAGCATGGTTACAAGAGGCAAGTATTTATGATCTGTACCGACAGACTTAGATAAATAAAATTGTTAGTTACATATCCTTTACTCCTGTAAAGATGTGTGTAAGCGGGACATGACTAATACAGGCATTGATATTGGCAGCATGTCACTGCTGATGGCATGGAGGGAAAAGATCAGGAATGCAATAAAGACAAAGGAGAAAATGATTGCAGACATGTCCACACTGAAAGTTTGAGATGTCAAATGGTGCATAATGGTGGAAATGACCATGTGTTCACATATATCTATTGTGGACGACTTTTACTGTGCAAATTGGTCTGATCAGTCACATTCACTACTGCCATGGGTTGTAGTTATTATGCCTCTTTTTTTTTAAGCACAATGTAACAATCTATTGTCTGTTAATGCAGTAAAGTGCCAGTAACATATATTACTAATCTTATCATTTAATTTTATTCAGCTTGAAATTATTTAACTAGTGAACATTTCACCATGTGTTTATGGAAGAGGTTAAATTTGAACTGGCCCTCAAATTTTAACAGATTATAAAACTCAAAGAGAGAAAAGAATCCTGCACCAAACATAATACAACCCTCACATTCTTTTACATTTAAGCATACAGGAGAAAATACGTAGTTTCTTATTTTCATAGTATATGTTATTTAGCGTTGGTGATCATATCTGTCCACATCCTTCTGTCTCATGTAACACCAATCATTTCGAATACAGATGTTTCTCCATGCCATGATGCCAAACTGACTAGCATCTTCTCTCTTGGTCATCTCATGCATCCCATACTCTGTAACTTTCCCATTGTCACAAGGTGCTCTAGCTTTCCCCTTTTAGTGGTAAGCCCATAGAAAGTGGATTGTCTTTTCCTGATCCAAGTAACTAGTTCTCTTTGTAAGTTAACTTCTATCAAGATATTCTCATTATGCTGTTTATCTGACTATAGTGTTCTCATCATCTATATCTATAAAAGACGATGTATGTCTGTATGTATGTCCGTTCTTTATGCGTTCGCGAACGGTCCATCCGATTGAGATGAAATTTTCTACATGTCTTCTTCTCATTCCCGTGCAGCCAACTATCATAGTTTGTTAGTGTACAATCAGCTATTTACTTACTAAAATTTAATATTTAATTATCATTATCATTTATATATAGCGAGGGGACTTAACTTAAGAAAAGTTATTTCAAGGGGCATAACTTTTAATATCATTGTTTATATATATAGATTGTTGCATTGTTATCAAAGCTTTATAAAATGTTTGTCTACAGTTATTTACAGGCATATGTGTTATAATATATAATGATAAAATCTTTAAGGTGTTTTCAAAGTTTTCATAAAAATAATGCATCTATTTAAATAGTGAAAATTTTCTAACTCATCTTTTATTTCTCTTCAACAGCACATTTAATTTTTTTTAAACATTCTCATATGTATTTCGCGTTAAACCCACGTTGGGTATTTATGATGCCCATTTTAAACATTGCCTCAACGAGTTACTTTTCATGTGTTTAATGCTTATTGTTCTTTTGTTGTCAAAGAATTGCTTCATAAGAGATGTTGAATGAAAGAATGTATGAGACAAAATAGAGAAGAAGGGCAGAATGTAGAACGGACCTGCGGGCCCAATTCTTAACCCTTTGAAAATAAAGATTTTCATTTGTTACAACAACAAAAAAGTAATTTTTTGTGAGAGAAAGTTAGTTGCATATCCTTTGCAGTACTCTGCAATCAACCCACCGCCCACCATTTATTGGCTGTTTGTGATATCTTGGTAAGTTTACTTCAGATAGATCTCTTACAATCATATTTTCTACTATCAATCTATCTATTCTTCTATTCTATCTATATTTTTAACGGGAACAGGCCGAACATACATAGATAGATAGATAGATAAGATAGATAGATAAGATAGATAGATAGATAGGTAGGTAGGTAGGTAGGTAGACATACAGACAGACAGACAGACAGACAGGCAGATAGGCAGACAGATAGTCGGGAACGGGAGCTTATATGACTACTTATATGAATTAAATGAGATGCTCCCCACCAGGATGGGTGAAGCCGGGCTGGGTCAGACAGACAGACAGACAGACAGATAGTCGGGAACAGGAACAGGAGCTTATATGACTACTTATATGAATTAAATGAGATGCTCCCCACCAGGAGCTGGCGAAGCCGGGCCGGGTCAGACAGACAGACAGACAGACAGATAGATCCCTGCAAGGGCCTGGGCGAAGCCGGGTCGGGTCAGCTAGTTCTTCTATAAAACCACATGTTGGCAGCTTCCACATCATTCATCTTCCTCACTAATCTGCTGATTATCCATGATTAACGTTCCCACCTCAGGACTGACTCAGTATTGCTCCTAAGAGCTTTCTTTATCACCTCGAGTGAAATATAACTTATACCTCACTCGGAGTGAGAAAGAAATCTCTTAGGAGAAATACTGAGTCATATTTATACTATAAGAGATATTGCATAATGCATTTAATATGATAAAATGAGTTACTTGGATTTATCATGTAACTAGACTACACCCAAACACCATACCTTGCCATACAGTACACAGATAATAATTAATATCAAGCTGGTTGTTTGAAACTATAGTATAGTCACTGTAACAGTGAATGGACACAGAAAGACTACCTCAGAATATCAGCAGACACACAAAAGACTGCTCAGTCCAAGTTACTGTTTAAGTAAGACTGTTACTTAACTTTTATTTGTATATACTATAAGTAGCAATGTCAATTGTAGGCGTGACTAAAATGGGTGACCTACGGCGTGACCCTAATTAGCATAAAGTCTTTTGCGACATCTGGTTTATGCCTGGGGTTACCCATGTTTACTTCTGACTGGATATATTTGGAAATAACCGGTCAAACTTCATGGGAAACCACTCTAAATATTGCATAAGTGGCCTGTCTGCTAAGACTGAAAATCATTGTCACCATACGTTATTTGTCCGTTAAGTTAATTTGGATATTTGATGCACGGTAAGCTCATTGTTCTTATAACTCACATATTATAAATATAACTAGACTTGTTATTGCATTCTTGGATTCTCCATTCAATTTCTCATATATGTGTAGAGTTTCAACATTAACCGCTTCTTACTTTGTTAGGAAAAAATATTTTAGTATAGCATGCATGCATGCAGCATAGCCAGTCAGATTGAGAATGAAATTTAAATAGCGCATCCATTTTGCAAAATTCTATCTATTGAGACACCCATGCTATAGTATTTATTATAGCCGATCCTTTTTTTATTTTATAATTTGAACCGTCAGTTTAATTACTAAAATTAAACAGAATAGAAGTTTAATTGATAGTAATTTTTAGCATAACAATGAGATATCGCAAAATTCAAAATGGCAGACCCATGCCGTTAGCATTGTGTAGTATAGCAGAGCGGACTCCTTTTTATTTTATAATTAGAACTGGCAATTTAACTACTAAAATTAAACATAATACAAGTTTCATTTGTAGCAGTAATTTATCTGTGTACTTGTATAATTTGTCACCCTTTGACATGACTGAAAATAATTTTGAAAGCCAGTTTTCAGACCCGTCTGTTGTAAACCTGTAAGGAGTACTTTTTTTCTAAGCAGCGCACCAGTACATAATTATTTAAATTTAAATAAAATACTGTGAAATAAGTTATTGTTTTTTAAAATGTTAGTATTTAATTATTAATTGCTCACTATTAGATACAGAACAGTGTAATTATAGAGCAGAAGTAGAAATCAATTTTAGTGAATATTTAATTAATTAATATTTTTATTTTTTATTATTTAATATTTTAATAATTAATTAACTGCTGCTTAATTTATGCAGCAGTTACAAACTTATTTACTTACATTAATGCATGATATGTAATCAACAAAGGAGGAGTGGCTGGCCGAGTGGCTAGAACGCCAGACTCTCCGTTGGGAGACCTGGGTTTGATCCCTCGGTAAGGTGTGGGATTTTTTTCTGTCGGGGGCAAAAAGAAAATCCTACCCTGCACGGTTCGTGGCGACTGCACTAGCCAGGCGGCCTTAATTCCTCAGGCTCAAAGACCCCTCTGCCATACACCGCAAGGTACTATATTGGCAGTAAATGACAGTTAATGACAGTAATCAACAAAAGAAAGCTGTCGCAATGCAGTTGGTACATTAAGACAATATGAGTACATTTTCATGAATTGTTCTTTCACTAACGACAAACATTTCATGCGACATTTAATTAATATAAATAGGCAGCTATTTTTAACTGTTAATTAGGTCACAGAACATCCTATCGTAAAGTCTTAAAAGTTGAGTGCATTTTTCTCGGAGACATTGAGAGACTCGTGCTTTGTGCGATGCTTTCGGTAGGTCGCCCTGCGGAAAGAGACTGAGCCATATGGGGTAACACCCAGTGCAATGAAGGCGAACCTCTCAACATTCTATCAAAAGAGAAATGTGACCTTTACTTTCCTGTTACCAAAACGCATAATAAAATAGACGTTACCAGGTGTGTTAGCAATGCAACATACTTTTAATGAATAATAAACAATTGGCGGCAATTTTTAATTGTTAATTAGGTCACGGCACATCCTATTGAAAAATAGACAATACCTCAAGTTAGGTCTCGCCACCCCGGATGCAATGATATATGAATATGGATCTACATTGTCCGTTTAAAATTAAACAAGCCACAGTAATAGAAGGCAGAATGTCTCAGCTTCCAATTTATTGAGCCGCGATAAAATCTCCCCCATTGACATTGCTTAGGACCTCATTACACTTCCTGGTTGTAGATAAGGACACAAAATTATTCATAACTCCGCTTAGAATTAACCAACGCTCTGTTGAGATACCGTTGGATTTGTCTTGTCAAGCTGTATCCAACTGTTATGATTTCATAAGTAGAAATCCCATTTTAAAATATTCTCTGTATATGCTACTATAAGTATATAAGTATTAATTTTTATTAAATATTAAAATAATATTATATTATTAAGTAAGTATTCAAATAATGGGAACTGTGGCGTCCGTTATAATTCAATCAATAAACAATAATAAAATAATTGATGAATAATAGTATTACTATTAATTAATTAGTAAATTACACGCAGACATCGACATACATTTTGTGAAGCACTGAATCTGAGGCATAGAGGAATATAGTACAAGAGATTAATGTGCGGTTTTGCTTTAATTTTCAAAATATGCTACCTTGAGAGCGGTGGCAGCTTGGCTACAATCATACTAATACTAGTAATAATACTATTACTAGTAATAGTAGTATCACTACCAATATCACTACTGTTACAATACTCGGCCATTAGTGCATCCGTTGTTTACAAGCGTCGGGCCGCCATTTCACTTTGGCATGGTAACCCGCTTACCTGCAACACTGCAAGCTAAAATCGTTTTTACTGTTGATGTTACACTTCCCTCCACATTTTAGTGCTTGTTGTAATCTTCTAAAGATCTGTTTAAATGTGTTCATAAATTGTCAGTTGTTATATAATTATATATCATCGTTATCACTCAGTGCCTTGCCAGCTGTCATGGGCGATCATGCCCCTCCACAAATTGCCAGCTCCGACGGCATGAATCAATATATAATATTCGTGTTCCCTTCCGGCGTGCCATGACACAAGACTGTCAAGAATCTTCTCCCGCTGTCTGCCTCGATATCTCTTTCCACAATTTTGTTTCCGGTTGTCACAACATGTTTCAGCTTTTGTCTTCTCAAACCGAAGCGGCGTGGTAGCCGCGCAGGGAAAAAGAAGCCAGGTAAGCGCGGTGGCTTGAGGCGTTGTAGACTCAAGTGTCACCGTCTAGGACTCAGGAACATCCGTATTCTATATTGGAACTGTGCCAGTGTAAAACAACGGGGCTCTATTTTAGACACCCTAGTTTACAGGAACGACATTGTAGCACTCCAGGAGACGAGACTGGGCGATCAGCTACTCCGAATTGCCGGCTTCAAATGTTTCTATAACAGACGACATCTGGGAACGGCGATTCTCGTTCGCGACAGCATGGTGGCGTCAGAGCTAGACATGTCCAGTTGGAACAGTGACGATATACAAATACAGGCGTTGAGAGTTCATTCAGTATACCATTCGTGTTGGTTAATGTTTATGCCCGCAATGCCAGTGTGGACGCCCAGAAGTGGCAGTGCTTAAGTGGCATATTAGGCCACGAGAGAAATGTTATTTTCTGTGGTGACTTCAACGCTAAATGCAGATCATGGGGAAACACTTCCTCCAATACACAAGGGGAGGAGCTCGAGACTGCACTGGAAACCATCGACCTGGTTTGTATCAACAGTGGTTGTGTCACCAGGACAGCAAGCCGTCCAGGCGATGAGGACAGTGCTATTGACCTGGCGCTAGTTTCACCTTCACTCACTACAGTGTGTAGATGGGGTGTCCTAGGACACCATGGCAGCGACCACCACCCATGCAGCATATTGGTGGAGAAAGGCAGAACCAGGCAGCACAAGCTAAAGGTAAAGACGTTCCAGTATGACAGTACAGGGCAAGATGTGGTGAGTAAAATAAGACGTGAAGGGCAGGAAGAAAAGGAAAAAAAGCTGGGAGCAGCCACCGTGGTGGAGTTTCGAGGTGGAGAAGGCTTGGGTGGATAAGCGTAGTGCTGTAAGGAGATGGCAAAATGCCAAGAAGAACAGAGCTGGTCATCCTAGTCCCTGCTTGCACTTAGAAAGAGAGATGCACACAAAAGTAAGCTATTTCAAAAAACTGGTCACGGTGGTTAAAAGCGAAAAATGGGCAGAGGTGTGTCAAAGAGTAAGCACAGACAAGTCACTGAAATTGTTCTGGCGACTACATAAAAGCATGAGTGGTGTAGTCAAGAATAAGAGCATTTCTGACTTCCAAGGTGCTGACCTCATCTGGCAGAGGACTGACGAGGACAAGGGCAAAGCCCTCTTTGAATGCTACCTTGAGCAGAGCAACCAGACAGACATGGGAGGCCGGAATCTGGCCAAGGAGGTCACCTCAGACAGATGCAAGGCCCAGAACACTTCGGATGAAGACACAGTGACAGTGCAAGAAATCAAGGCTGTGCTTCGACGATCAAAAAACAGTGCTCCAGGTCCTGATGGCATAAGATACGACGACATAAATAGGTGTACCGACAATGAGCTAGAGAAACTAGCAGACATGTACAACAACAGTATAGGGAGTGCTAGCATCAAGGAGGAATGGTTACACAGCTATCTGATTCCCTTGCCGAAGCCTGACAAAGACCACAAGAAAATTCAGGGATATCGAATTATAACCATGCAGAATACAATAGGCAAGCTGCTGGAGAAGGTAATTGCCAGGAAAATATCAAGCCAACTAGAGAGGCAAGGTGTTTTCCCACCTACCCTGGGTGGGTACCGTCCAAAAAGAGAAACCTGGACCAATGCAGCAGTCTTTGCCCACGATGTCTATGAAGGTTTCCACTCAGGCACTGAAACCGTTGCTGCAGCGATTGATCTTGAGGACGCATACAACAGAGTACCACTGGATTTTTTAATGTTTCAGCTTCTTGAACTAAACGTAAGTCCATTCCTCCTTAGTTGGATCGCTGCAGCTCTCTTCCAACGGAAAGTAGTTTTTAGATGTGGCAGTTGGACTTCGGAACCAACAACAATATATCCTGTCCTACCACAGGGATCACCATTATCTCCGGTACTGTTCAACGCCTACACAGTGAGAATCACCAGTGAGCAGATCACTGGACCTGGCAGGACATTGTCATATGCCGATGATGTTTTAGTGTATCGTCAGGGTAAGGATAGAGAGGAGGTTGCTGTGGAACTACAAACCGAACTCAATCGCATAAGTACTTGGTGTGATGAAGCTGGGGCAATGGTCAACCCAACAAAGGCAACAGTGACTTGGTTCTCGTTGAATAATCATATTGTCAACAATCCAACACCAACTGTAATGCTGTGTTCAGAGACGGTGGAAAGAACGCAGGCAATGAAGTACCTGGGGATACGGTTTGATCGAAGCCTTGCTTATAATGTGCACATAGACTAGGTGATAACAAAGGCCAAGCGGGGTTTGGCAGCGATGCGGGTGATGGCGGCAGCAAACTGTGAGCAGCGCCATCTATGTCTTCTGTACGAGGGGCTGGTCATGTCTGTTTTGGAGTATGCAATGGCAATCCTGACTCTCAGCCATAAGCAGATAGAAAGGATGGAAAGGATACAGAATGAAGCTATGCGCATTATTCTTGGATGTACAAGAGATACAGCATGCAGGGCGATGCGCTACCTTCTTGATTTTCCAACCATTGAAGAGAGAATGCAAGTTTGCAGGGCACGTGCCTACCTCAGAATTAACGCAAACACACAGCATCCACTGCATAGTGAAATTAGGAAGGTGAAGGGCAGCAGGTTAAAAAGAGGACGGTCGTGGATGGGTCAAGCCGAGGACATTCTTCAACAGGTGTGTTCACTTGAGGACTTAGAACCTGGCGAGGAGTGGGTGCAAGTGCCAACAGACTTCTGCACATCCTTTTCAGTTTGCATCCAACTAGATAGAAAATGCAGACAAGAAAATCCGGCTGCTGTTGAGGCTGAAGTACAAGCGTTGATTTTCGAGAATTCGCTAGACAGTGACGCGGTCATCTACACAGATGGGTCGGTCGTCCGACATGTGAGAAGCTCATGGGCCTTTACAGCTCGGGCCGGAGGGAGAATTGTGAAGGAGGACTCTGGTGCTTTCACTGAAACCACAAGTAGCCTGACCATGGAAGTCATGGCAGTAAGTAAAGCAATAACATGGCTCGAGACACAGACATTCACTAGGGCTTGTTTCCTTAGCGACTCAATGAACATGATCAAGAGGATAGAGGAGGGGTCGATCCGAAGAGAATGGTTGCTGCCTCTGAAGCGGTCTCGGCTGGCAAAGATTAGTTTCATCTTCGTGCCAGGGCATGCGGGAGTACAAGGAAATGAGCGGGCTGACAAGCTCGCAGGTGAGGCTACTGTTGAGGGCGGACGCGCCATGGACCAGGCTGACATTCTGAATGCTCTACGAGAAGTGAGACTTTTGCAAGAACCAAGTGATGACTGTGAATCTACAACAATGGCCAGACTGCGAGAGCAGCAAATTAAAAGAGGGGGGGCCAAACAAGAACACTACGCAGGAAGCCAAAGAAGATTGATAAACCAACACAGAACTGGCGTCGTTAGCCGCTACACGCTGCGGGATTTGCTGAGGAGGGGATCCGAGCACTTATGGACTGAATGGTCCGATGTGCAACGAGGATGATCTGTCGACTAACTAACTAACTATCTTCTCAAACCATGGCCAAAAACAATTAAAAAAACGATTGCACTCTTCCGCCACAAAACGATGACTGTCTGTTTCTGATGACTGATGTTTGTGATAAGTTGTCTTTGCGACTTAGATTACTTCAAACTGTAGTGGAATTCGGCAGCCCCCTGAGCGACTGAGCAGCCCTCTATAGCAGGGGTCACCAAACTACGGCACGCGGGCCGGATCCCGCCCGCGACGTCATTTCATCAGTCCCGCTGACTGTACTTGAACTTGCTTGATATAACGTATGGAAAACGATACGTTATGATACAATTTAAATGTAAATATTATGTTTAGAATAATAGCAGATCTTCACACGTGCGGAGACGTCTTGGCTGCTATGTGTCTTAAATTTTCTATTTTCAATTATACATTATTGTATCTATATTTTCTTGTTTATTGTAATGTTTGCTTATTTCGCGCACCCCAAGTCCTTCCTCGGCTCGTGGTAGCACCGCCTACGCTCTGACGTTACCATGGTTTTCATGGTCACACACACACAGACACACACACACACACACACACCCACACACGCGCGCGCATCTTTCCAGATGCACCCGGCTGTCAACACAGGTCCTATGTTCCAGAAATAATTATTTCTTTTTGCCAGACATCCATTTTATAGTATATAACAAGGATTTCTGTGTTTGACAGTGATAGGTAAGTGAACTACAAGTGTGAATAGAGGCAATAAAGTAGCAAACAGCATAAAAATGCCATAGAAGCCTCGTGTTATTACGAAAATATTATCCCCAGATCAGAAAAATTCCCCGTACTTCTTTGTGGAAACAAAGGACCAGAAAACCAATTGCAGATCCCGTTTACTTCGCCCTTCATTATGGCTACTAAGAAAAGAAAAGTGGACTCCGAGTGTCACGTTTTCAATGAAGAATGGGGAATAAAGTACTTCTTTGTGCAAACAAAGGACCAGAAAACCAGTTGCGTAATATGCAGCGAAAGTGTTGCCGTTTTGAAAGTTGTGTACAATCTTTGGCGTCACTGCGAAACAAAACATCTATCAACATAATTCAAAGTTTTCTGGAAAGTTACGCTCTGAGAAAATATGAGTCCATGAAACGTGGTTTAGAAACACAAAGAAATCTCTTCACGAGAAAAGTGTGCTGAAAATGAATCTGTCACTCGTGCAAGTTACAAAATAGTGCATAAGATGGCAGAACGAGGAAAACCGTTTACTGATGGCAACTTCATCAAAGAGTGTATGATTGGAAGCAGCAAATGACTTGTGTCCTGAGAAAGCCGATTTGTTTGGAACTATCAGCCTTTCAGGCAAGTTCACTTGTGCGAAGAACAGAAGAACTTGGAGAGAACATAGTGCTACAGATACGCGAGAAAACTAGGAACTTGTTGTGGTATTCTCTGGCGCTGGATGAGTCTACTGATCTCTCGAGTACGTCACAACTTTTCGTGCTCTTTCGCGGTGTCAATTTGAACTTTCAGATAACGGAACAGTTGACATCAGTTTGCAGCATGCATGGAGCAACAACTGGAAAAGACATTTTTATGGAAATGCAAAAGATTTTGCAAGACTATAACCTTCAGTGGAATCAGCTTCGAGGTGTTACATTTGATGGAGGAAATAACATAGCTAGAGTGAGGAAGAGTCCGATGGTGCAGATCAGGACTCAGCTGGAAGATTTGCAAATTCCGGGCGCTCTGTGCATACACTGCATCATACACCAGCAAGCACTCTGTCTGAAAGACTTAGATATTTCTTGTGTACTGAAACTAGTCGTTTCTGCTGTGAACTTCATTCGGGGACATGCACTCAATCACCGTCAGTTCCAGGCTTTTCTTGAAGAAATTGATTCTGAATTCTGTAACTTGCCTTATCACACATCAGTGAGGTGGCTCAGCTGCGGTAAAGTCCTGTTTCGTTTTCACAAGCTCCAAAACGAAATAGATGTGTTCCTCAATGAAAAAGATGGAGCTGATCTACAGCTGTCAGATCCTACCTGGCTATCAAAGTTGTCATTTTTGGTCGACATCACATCCCACATGAACGAACTGAATTTGAAACTTCAGGGAAAGAATAACTTCATCTGTGATCTCTACAGAATCATCAAAGGATTTCGGAGAAAGCTGCCATTGTTTGAAGCACAAGTGGAAGGAGAAAACATTTCTCATTGTCACCGTTTCAAAGAGTTTTGCGCTGCAATCGCCGAAGATGTCAACCGTGATTTCCCGAAAAAAATTATTCGTGACTTGAAGAAGCATTTTTTGGAGAGATTGTCAGATCTTGACAGAACTGAGAGTTCTTCTTCTTCTTTCGTTCGCTTGAAATATGTCTATAACTGCAATGCTGTCTCTTGTATGAATTGAACTATCTTTTTCAGTTCACACAGCGGTCCATAGAGTTTATCTTCCACTGTCGTCTCTCTAGGCCAGAAGGTCTGCCTAGATATGTTATATTTTGGGCAGTCTTGGAGTATGTGCTCTGCTGTCTGCGACGCCAATCCACATGTGCTCATGGCTGTTTCACCAATCTTGAATTTTGTATACATGTGGTTGCGTAATCTATTGTGCCCTGTTCTGAGGCGCAGAATAATGACTTGTTCTGGTCTATCCATAACGTGGTAGTCATCTTGAGCAGGTTTTGGTGGCTTTCTGACTGATTTGATCATTCTTTTCTTTTGGTGGTATGTAACGGGCACATCAGGCTGTTTTTCTTTGGCTCCTTCCTTAGCCAATTGATCAGCTCTGTCGTTTCCGGGTACTCCACAGTGGGATGGTATCCACTGTATGGTGACTGCCACATAACGGAACACGCGCCACCAAGTATAAAGAAGAGACCTTACTGGATTTTCCCAGACAGTCACAAAACTGGACGACAAATATGAGAAACTAAGGAAAGGAAAACAACGTCATTGGACGGCAACGGGGGACGCTGTGAATTCGTGGATTCGAAAGGATGTGTTTATAAAAGGCTCCGTGTGAAGGTGACACCTGGAGGCGGTAATTTCGTGATGAAGCAGCTGGGAGTCCGGAGAGGAATGTATTAAAGACAACACGACAGTAGAAAGACCGGGTGCGGATACCTAGACTTTTATTTAATCAGTTGAACTGAGGATTTGGATAATTAGGCCTCAAGGGCAGCGAGCTGGACTCGGAGCTCGTAAGTAGATATTATTTAAGTGAGCGCCGATCCTGCGTATCAGCTCACGTTTCTACAAGAGTTATATCCTTTGTCCTGCGGCGGAATAAACGTACGTCTGAAAATCGTTTGCTCGACTTGAGTCTGCCATATGTTCATGATCCGGTTGGTAAGATAGAACATGTTTTGTTGTTCTGATCTGTTTTTGACGAGTTCAATTTGAGTTGCTTTGAGTGTACGGTCCCGTTGGATTTAGAGGACAGGCATTTCGAGACAAGTGGGGGTCGTCTCTGGACTGTTTGTTTGTCAACACAGATTCCCCGCCAATTTCCATAGCTGAACATAAAAGAAATTACGCGCCAGCGGCACATTCCACACCGTGCTACACAGAAAGAAAGAAGGAGCACATGAAAAATCCACGTCATCAAAATGACGGAACAACAGCCGAAATAAATGAAATGAAAGATCATTTTGTGATAAAGTAATAACAACAGGTGAAATTAAAACATCATAAAAACTGTAAGTACGTACAAAATTAATACATAATAACTCAATCATGTTCAAGAAGTGCGATCTATTAATCATATCAAGTTTGCACCAGATGCGCAAAAACATTCCACCTTATTGAACACACCACAGCGCTATGAAATATTAGAAACAACGAACATTTAGTAATAGTGTAACTTATTTAAGAACATTATTTATTTAAAGAATATACAGTTACAACTACAAGTCTACGTGAGAAAAGAAGATGGTGGTTACATATGAGATATACGAAACAATTGACACCATGGTCGACATTGAAAGGAATTATGTCGATGTGAGTAGGCAGTGAGATCTGAAGAAACACTGCGCTGCCACAATTCTACAACACAGTAACCTATTATACTATAGCACAACGATTGACAATTTTTATTCAAGAATCTATGATCGATTGGAACTGCTCAAAAGTGTTGCATTATGTTGAGCAATCTGCTGAATCTATGAAGTTCATTACAGTGCTCAGACATTCGTCACGATTTTATCAGATTTATCGGTGGACTGATACACACATGATGGGGTGTACTGCCGACGCACAGTTATAGTTACGTTGTTGGAAAGACATTCGCTAATTCTGTGAACATTACAGAAAGTTTTGACTTGTTGTTCAGAACGCCAAAGCATTTAACTACCTACATTTGTGGGACATGTACATCATACGTTCATTATATCTGCTGCCGACACTACTTCATGTCTGAATTATCGGCGCATAAGTGAGTTAGTACATATTACGACATTTTATATGCACACTTCGTCATATGTCAAGGTGGATAGCACGTACACCACGGACACTCGTCTCCACCATAATTGACAAGGAAGATGTTGCGTTATTTGGCACGTTGCACATATCTGAACATATTTACAGCTGGACGTTACATACATCAACGCATAATGACAACCAGGTCAGTGTACACATATTTATTACGTCATTGAGGACATTACATTATTCACATAACTGACACTTCATCACACGTCAGGACGACACGCACACGTACACTATGACATATTATTGTTGAAATTGTCGAGGATTTTTCTACCATCGAGCAAGTCAACGCGGTCAATCGGGACCGAACACGAACTCCTCACGTCGGCATTTATGAACTGAATTTACGAACGTACTCTAATACGCTGACGCCAGGACATACGAACACTGTCACACGGATTGATAACAAGACTACACTATCGTTTATCATCGTGATAACGGGCACACAGCCTGTTCACTCATTGGACTTTACTTACCAGAAGTCGAATCACGTCATTCAACTCTACTTACTTCACTGTGGGCATCATTCACTCAAGTACCTACAGCGCACATTCAGCCTAAAGTATCAATACTAAGGCTGAAATAAACTCAAGTTTCGTCGATACACCACAACCGACTACGTGTTCTTATGAGTCGGATACGGACCGCGTCGGTCCAGGGTGTGAGTACAAGTTAATTGTACTATCATCTCAAGGCAGGAGCAACAATCGTTACACAACTCCTCACATATTTTCATGCAACCAGGATACCACTAATCGATTGTCGATTACGGATCAGTATAGTTTGGAATTTAACAACACGTAATTGAGAGTCTCAAATTATATCAATTCTCGAGCGATTCAAGTATTACTCTACGTTCGGGAGATGCACTAAAGGCCAGTAGCAATTGTATTGTTGATGTATTATAGCATTGATCCTAGTAATAAGGCACTATTTATCAATTTTTTTTTGTTTTGATCTTGCGGGCGTCACCACAATACTATTGTCTTGTCATAACTGTAGTAGTATAGTATGTGCGTTACCCGTTAGAAAAATGTGGATACAAAAATTTGTTATTGCTTGTAAACAGTAATATGTATTCGCGTCACTCGTCATTCGTCTTTGATGATTGTTAGTTGTCTTGCGTTACATATATATTGTATATTGAATATATTTCTTCATATTTATTTTTCTAGTATATTTATTTAGTTTATTATAGAGATATTTGATTGATTTTTTTTTTGTGGTGTTCGAGTTGACACTACACATTTATTTGAGTTATATTTGCTCAATTGTGATACAACATTTACTTTACTATCCGAGTGATAGTGATCTGAGACAATATTACAATTTTGTCGATTCTTTTCTTCTCTTACCTACGACCATATTTATTTCACCCAGATAGCTCATTTTACAGGTAGGACATTAGGACAAGATGTCGACACTGCAACATTTCATCGAGTTGGGTGAGAAGACTGGTTTAACCGGTGCCGAACTTCGAAATTGGGCAAGTGAGCAACAGAAGCGTGACAAGGAGGATCGACAACTTCAACTTGCAGCAGAGAAGGAAGCTAAACAACTGCAAGCTACACGTGAGAAGGAGGAACGACAGGAAAGACTGGCATCAGAAAAGCAAGATAAATAACTTGAGAGAGAACTAAAGGAAAAAGAGACGGTGTTGGAACGCGAACGAATGGATGCTAGAGAAAGAGAATTAAATGTGGAACGCGAAAAGATTGCAGCGGAAAAAGAGAAGTTAATTATGGAAATGCAATTTAAAGAGAAACAATTGGCAATTGAGAAGGAGATATTTTGGAAAGACATGGGTAAGAAGTTTGGTGTGACTGAGACAAACCTTAGGAATTTGGCAAGGGAAAGAGTTGAACGATTAGAAATGTTGATAGAAGAGAAAAGAAGGAAACAACTACAAAACATTTATGAAACGAATACCAAAGAGTTAATTCAAAAAGTAACCGTCATTCGCAAACCTGATGAGACACTCACAAGTATAAGTACCCAAAGTGAAGTGACACAAGAAGAAAAAGATAAAGAAGAAGATAACACACAAATAGAACAGGTTACACCAACTGTTAACGAAAACGATATAACACAAATGTGTGATAACGCAACAGAAAGGAGTGGTGTTCACATCGATAAACAAGAAATAAACAAACATTCTTCATCAAATGATTCTACGTCCGAGAACATAAATGTTGATCAGAAACAAAACAAACGAGATTGTTTGTCTGTAAATGACATATTGTTGAAACATTCAAAAATGAGACCAAAAGTTACACGCACTGATGGTTACTTGTCGTACTTCTGGTACACATTTACCAAACATACGGCATTGCAGCGTATGCATTACAGAAGATATACAAGACTGAAAACAATAACATTGTTCCAATCAACAAATTTACAATGTACAAATATTGGCATGAATGCAGATGAGAGATTTTACAGGTTTGAAACAAAGAAAGAGAGAACGAAATAGAATGAAAGGAAGAATAAAAGAAAAATAAAATGGGATGAAAGTGTTAGGTTCATATCAACACATAGTACAGTACACTACAGACACATTAGGGTCTCAGGTCTTATTACTTAATTATGGCATGTGGCACTGATATAAATATATACTTTTTAGAGATGTTCATACTATCTAATGTCTCTACACTCAGTTGGATAATATTTCGGTTCGCTATTCTTCGGATAATTGTTCGTAACTATATAGTTATTAGAGAACTTAATAAATTATTTGGTTTAAATATTTATTTTTGTTGAATCAGAATATTATATTATATTGCTGATTTAGTTTCTTAGAAGTCCTGAATAGTTGCAATGTCTCATTCTTCACAAGTCTATATCTATATTGAAGATCTACAAGATTTTATTTGGTCAATCACATTCTGTGAGACATTCTCAGTCGATTATAATTAATAGAAAGGCAGATCTTTGTTATAAGTTAATTAGTTATATATATTAATGTTCTGTTCTTTCATAAGTTATTAAGAAATTCGATAAAGATATATTCAGATAGCGCCGAATTGAGGGAGCAATGCTATAAGAATCAACTAAATATTAATAGATTATTATTACAAATAGAATTTAGTCAAGTGGGTACATATGCTACCGATTTTCAATTGACAGCGTGAGTGAAGGGAAGAGTCGGAATAAGAACTTCACAAGAGATGCGTGATTGGAACATTCATTGTGCATTCAATGGCCAAGCCAAGTATTTTGTTTTGTATTGTCACACTAACTTTGAACAGTATATGATTGTGTTAATAATAGTTATTCATTAGTTGATTGTTAAATTATTAATAAGTAATTGTAAATTAGTATTAATATGGTATTGGTATTAATATAAATATTGAATTCTATGATATTAATTATTTACTTGCATTAACAATGTTGTTGGATTAATTAATATTATATTAGATGGATTAAGCTGCACAGAAGGAGCAAAAGAATAGATACAATCAAGCGACATTCTTAAGATATCCACAGGAAAAGGATCAATGGATTCTCAAGGCGGAAAGTGTATAAGTCACCCTACCCATGGAGAAAAATTTCAGGAAAAGAAATAGATGTATGGTACCAAACAAGGACAACAAGGATCAACTACAACAAAAATGGTTACATGGAAAACCTCATTATTACCCTCGTCCTAAACTCATGGTAATACCTAGAGTTAGGACACACTTGTCTATTATGACAAGGTAGGGACTAATATGTTTATTAGTTGGTCTGATTGCCCATGATCAGCCACACGACGTCCAACGGAGGGTTTGGACAGGTGGGCGTGCCCGTTATGTAGCTTTATTTTTTTTAAGGGTAGATAAGGGGGTAAAACCAAGTGCTATTCAGTTGTAGTTAAAATTGTTGTGATAGTCGTACAGATATACAGATATAAAGAAAAAAATTATAAATAATTTTTTTATCTGGGAGGGGGCATTATGCCACATAACGGAACACGCGCCACCAAGTATAAAGAAGAGACCTTACTGGATTTTCCCAGACAGTCACAAAACTGGACGACAAATATGAGAAACTAAGGAAAGGAAAACAACGTCATTGGATGGCAACGGGAGACGCTGTGAATTCGTGGATTCGAAAGGATGTGTTTATAAAAGGCTCCGTGTGAAGGTGACACCTGGAGGCGGTAATTTCGTGATGAAGCAGCTGGGAGTCCGGAGAGGAATGTATTAAAGACAACACAACAGTAGAAAGACCGGGTGCGGATACCTAGACTTTTATTTAATCAGTTGAACTGAGGATTTGGATAATTAGGCCTCAAGGGCAGCGAGCTGGACTCGGAGCTCGTAAGTAGATATTATTTAAGTGAGCGCCGATCCTGCGTATCAGCTCACGTTTCTACAAGAGTTATATCCTTTGTCCTGCGGCGGAATAAACGTACGTCTGAAAATCGTTTGCTCGACTTGAGTCTGCCATATGTTCATGATCCGGTTGGTTCACGTAAGATAGAACATGTTTTGTTGTTCTGATCTGTTTTTGACGAGTTCAATTTGAGTTGCTTTGAGTGTACGGTCCCGTTGGATTTAGAGGACAGGCACTTCGAGATAGTGACCTTATGCTGACTGCTAAGTTCAGAAAGTAGTGTCCTTAGTACTGGCAATTTCCCAGACAGGATCGCCTCGAGTACTGATTTTGCATCTGTCAATAGCACCACAGGTTGTGTACCATTGCTGGTATTTAGTAATTTCTCTGTTGCTATCTTGATTACCTCAATTTTAGCATCGTAATTATGGCAGTACTTTCCTGTCGGTACTATAGCTGTGTCCCTGGTATTATTTGGGTATTCTATGTACACTCCCGCTCCTCCATTTCGAACAGCATTTTGTGCTGACCCATCTGTGTAGAGTCGGATCCAGAGGTCCTGTGGGTATTCTTCATGAAGGAAACTGAGAGTGGCTGTTCTGCGCTGCACACTGTTCTGTTCTTCCTTGGCAAATATTCCTCTCACTTTTGTCTGGATTTGTAATGATAGTCTATGCTCATCTTTCCATGGAGTTCGCTCTGGAATAGTTGTTAGGGGGATACCAACTGTGGGGAGATCGGTGGTTTCTCTGCAGAGTCGTTTGGCCTGGTGGATAAAACTACTTCTTTTCAACCGCCCCATAGCTAGGTTTTCAAATCTGTTCTTCATAGGGTGGCCTGGCAAGCTGAGGGACTTTTCTGCTTGTATTAGCGTTTTCGTATCTCTGCACTCACTCAGTGCTTGCGTCCTCCCCATTTTCCCCATTTCCACTATAGGGGTTGATCTCATTCCTCCTGTGGTGACTCTAAGTGCTTGATTTTGCACTTTGTCCAGCTCTTGTAGTGTGGTTTTTTATGCCGAACACCATGCAGTTGACCCGTATTCCAGGTGTGGTCGTATGCTCTGTTGATAAACTTTGCTAAGTATGTTCCCACTGGCTCCCCATGTGGTTCCACTTAGCTTTCTCAGGATGGCTATTTTCCTTCTGGCTTTTGCTACTGCTTTGTTGATGTGCTTTCTCCATGTCAGCCTGCCATCAAATGTTACTCCCAGGTATGTTGGTTCTTTATCTTCTCTTAGGGGTGTTCCATTTATCTGGATGGTCCCTGCCTTTTGTTTTGGAGAGAGGGTAAATAGGGTGGTGCTGCACTTGTCAGTGTTTATGCTGACACACCATCTATTTGCCCATGCAACAAATGTATCTACAGCTCTTTGTAGTAATCTGGTGGCCACTGATGCATGTTCATTTGTGCTCCATAGAACCAGGTCATCGGCGTACATTGCGGCTTTGATTCCATGCGGTAGATTAGCAACGAGATCATTGATGAAGATTAGAAAGAGTGTGGGGGACAAGACTCCGCCCTGGGGAGCACTGCCTAAAGCCAGCCTGCTGTGGCACAAGGATGTTTTTACTTTCAATGTACCACTGCAGTCTGTGATTGATGATGCTCTCCAGTGTTTTGCAGAGACAGCTGGTGAGACTAATTGGTCTGTAGCTAGAGGCAATGGAACTATCTTTCCCTGATTTTAGGAGGGGTATCATGATTGCTTCTCTCCAGGCTTGTGGAACACTGCCTAAGGTCCAACTGTTATTGAAGATCTGCAACAGTTTTGCTTTGGCCTCTGTTTCTAGGTTCCTGATCATTTCATTGGAGATACCATCAGCTCCTGGTGACTTTCTCATTTTCAGTTTTGATATGGCTAGCTCCAGTTCGCTGATTGTGATGGGTGCCTCCAGAACCTCATGTACTATTTCATTCTGTCCTGTATGTTGCCGTTTCTCTTGAATCTCTTGTTGTTTCTCTGGACTGATTTTGATATTGTTATCTTGTGCGAATGAGTCCGCAAAATGGTCAGCTGCTTGCTTTCTTGTTAAGATATTTCCATCTTTATGTAGTGAAATTTTTTAGTTTCTCCCTGTGCCCTCATCGTTAAGTTGTTTTATTAGCTTCCACAATTTCCTTGTGTCTCTTTCAAAGTTCAGAGACTCTGTTTTTGCCTGCCAGCTTTTCCGTCTAGCCTGCAGCTTGGCCCTTTGAAATTTGGCTTTTGCATGCTGGAATTTATTGTGGTGCTCTTGGCTGGGTGTGGCCTCTGCTTGCTTTCTACATACTTCCACATCATTATGCAACTGTTCCAGTTCACTACTCCAGTAGGGTTTATATTGTTTACGGGCTCCTCTTGGTACTGTTTCTCGCGCTGCCTGTAGTATGCATTTCCCAAACTCTTCAACTACTTTATTTATGTCTTTCTCAGTGTTCAGGTTTCTAACCAGTATGCTGGTGCGATGCTTGTACACTGCCCAGTCTGCTTTCTTGTAGTTCCACCTCGAGAGGGTGCTGCTTTCACTTACAAGCTCATTTTCTACAGTTAGAAAGACTGGTCGATGGTCACTGCCACCTAGTTGTTTCCCAACAATTCGTGTAATGTTCCACTCCAGGTCTGGTGAATGAAAAGCCAGGTCAGGTGTAGTTGTAGAGTGCCATGATCTCGAGTAGAAAGTATGTGGGTCGGACGGCTTGTTAACCAAGATGAATCTATTCTCATCCTGCCAGTCTTCCAGTCTCTCTCCTCTCTGGTCCATGTGATCATAGACCCAACTCCGCGAGTGGCTGTTGAAATCACCGCACACAATCATTTTTTTCTGTTAATGGTAGTGTGTCCAGTGCCTGTGGACGGTCACTTGGACAGTAGTAATTGATCAGATGTAGGTCTGTATAGCCTGTTTTAAGTTTAAGTGTCTGATACTCAGCCCCTTCCATATAGACTTCGATTTGGGAAGCAGTGATGTTATTTTTTACAAGGGTAAGTATCCCACCTTTTCGCCTGTCCTTTCGGTCAGATCGGTAACACTGGGAGAACTGAGAGTGACATTCTTCTTTTCCAGAATCTGTTTGATTGTAACCTTGATGATGTACCAGTTGATTTACAGTTGGAGATCATTGATTTTCAAGCAAATGACTTGTTGAAAGAGAAGCACAGAGAAGGAAAACGTGTTGAATATTACCGCTACTTACCTGATGTTGAGTTTCCGAAACTGAAGAAAGTTTCCGCTGGTATGGCATCAGTGTTTGGGACAACTTATGTTTGTGAGCAAACATTATTTTAAAAAAATGAAATATGTGAAGTCAACACATCGAACGAGATTGAATGATGAACATTTGAAAGCAATTCTCTTGATTGGATGCAGCAATTCCAAACTAAACATTGATGATATCTTGAAAGCCAAATATCAGTTTCACAAATATCACTAACGTTTTTCGCTGCTTAGTTTGTGAGATTCGGATATGTGCACACTATGTCTAAGTAACTATCTGTTTGCTAACGTCGCCTTCTTTAATAGCATTTTTCTGGAGTGGAAGGAAAAGCGAGGAAAGACCCCAATCCGGTGTGGGATTTGCCATTAAGTTGGCCCTGATCGGCAAATTAGCTGGATTTCCAAAGGCTATAAACGACAGGCTCATGACCATTAAGTTGCCCCTGCTGAATGGAAAAAAGCGTGCAACCATTGTGAGTGTCTACGGACCAACTATGACCAACGAAGATGATGTCAAGAACAAGTTCTATGAGGACCTGCACAATGTATTAACATCTGTTCCCAAAGGAGACAAACTTATACTCCTTGGGGATTTCAATGCCAGAGTAAACACGGACACCACCTCTTGGAGTGGCATTATTAGAAAGCACGTAGTCGGAAATTGTAACAGCAATGGACTCCTCCTCCTTCAGACATGTGCCGAACACGATCTCCTGATTACCAACAATTTTCCGTCTCCCCATGAGAAATAGGACATCGTGGATATTCAACGTGTCATAAATGGGGATAGAGAAACTTGGTTTCAAACAGGTAGAATAGTGCGAGCACAGATAAGACAGAACTCTAAGTTCGATTATAGTCGTTATACTTTATTACAATATCTGTCATCTGGCGAAATAATCTTCTCGCACAATGGTTATCACATTACATACAAATTCATTATACAAAGCATTCAAATATCTATACACAACATCTCAACTATGTCTATCGCTAATATCTTAAGGATCTAAGTAAGTCTGTCCATGTGTCTCCCTCTAGAAGCTACACCCTCTTCCCGTCAATGTCCAGTGGCCGTCTGCCCTCTCTACTCTCATGAGTTGGACACGGTGTGCTTGCCCCTTCGTTCGTCTCATGGGGTTTCACCCTTCACGCTTCTGTCGGGTTGTGGCTGGGCGTACTGCGTAGTTTGACCTCTGGCTTGTCTGTCTCGAATGTTCGAGTCTCTTCTATTCTCTCCCCTATTCATCCCCTGTTTCTATGTTCCTTCTCTATCTATATTACGTCCCTTATCTACTTAAGTGAGACCTTGACATGGTCCACCATCCCCCTCTTATGGGTTTGGCATTTCTTAATTAGTTGGAACTAATTCTGTCAAGGGATCACGGGAATAAGTATATGGTTCAGGGTAGTAATCTAGTAGATGGTAACTCTGTTATATGTATTGCCGCACTAGCAACTAATGTACGTTGAGTACTGCTATCTCGAGTGGTTGCTCAAGAGTCTAATTCTCCTTCTATTCTTAAATTAAGGCTATCCAGACTGAAGTTACCTGACGACTAAGATTGTGAACTTGCGTTCCCCAAATGCGCCCTTCTCAGACATCAAAACATGATGTCATGGACAATGGCCTCCTATTACAGAGTCTCATCAAGGCAGATTGCCTTGGCCTTTTTATGAATATATGCAAGCCATTGCCTCTTAATGTGTACCTGTATACACTTTTTACTTCCGTATGTTGGTAGTGTATAATATACAAATACTTTGTTTTCATCCACTAATTGCTTATGTCCCTGTTATACTGTTAGTGTCTGCTAATCTCCCTTTTGGTGTTCTATAAAAGTGTATGTGCATTAACTGTTTTTCTTGAGTGTTGAAACTGTGTATTTGAACTGATGTCTTTAGTGTATGAGATACCTGTGTGTTGTTGCTGTTTATGGTGTTAGGATTTCTCTAAGTGTCACGAGCTAGAATTTCCCTTGTCATGATTCACCTGATATGTGTAATTCATGACTTGGACTTTCGAGCACTGATTCTTAGATTGATTCTATTAATTCCCTAGTAATCTATCTAAACACGTATAAAATGTTTTGTGACACATGTTACATTTTACATGAGACGCGCACAAATTATAATTTAACAGTTGCACGTACGATTTGCATGCAATGTACACCATTCCTTCATTTATTACATTCACCCTCTCATTTACACATCTCTCATTCTACAATTTTATGTGTTTAAAAATTACAAATGAGGTTAAGGTAAAGTTTGTCGCCCTTAGGAAAATTTGGCGGTAAGTAGAAAAATTTAACGTGAATACTTGGTACCAAGTGTACCGATAATAATAGGATAGTTTACAATTTAATTCAGAATGGTTGCAAAAATTAACATGTTTAGAAGAAATTTACTAGTTAATATAAGTTACGTTGAATCACCTGTCAACGTGTTTTATCAAAATATTCATATATACCTGTGAAAGAAAAATTTACAGGAAAATGGACATATTTGTAAATTAAATTTTGAACAAGTAATAAAGAAATATTTTAAACACTTAACTAATTAATTAACTAACTAACTAAGTAACTCGATGATCCTGGTGGTGTCGTTCCTTGATGAAGAGTGTAGGTGGTCCTGTCGACGTTAGTGTGATGGTTGTTTCATAAATGTTCTGTTCATGATGAGGTGTAGATGGAAAAATGTCCGATGTCTTGTTTCCATGAATCTGAACGATATAATATGGTCGTTGGTGACCTGATTTTATAGTCAGTGACAGTTGGCAAAGGCACACGTGTTTGTTGGTTATAAATGACTGGTGGTTGTCTCTAATACTGAGTGTTCGTTCTTTCGAAGTCATTCATTTCACATGTGGTTAACTCTAATCATGGAGTATCTGCTGTAGGCGATTGGTAACAGTCGTTCTAACATAGTGTGGAAACTTGCTGTTTGATAGGCGACCTTATAAAATCGTATCACAGTTTTTAGTATGGCGTACTGGTTGTTGTGTTACTCGGCTGGTGTGTCTGGTAGTCTTGTTAACAAGTCAGGAATCAGATTTTTGGAGCCCTTAATGTGTTGGATCTCGTAACTAAAATCTTGGAGAATCAGTGCTTAGCGGGCGATTCTTTTATTCTTGGACTTACCGTCTTTTATCACCAGCAGTGGCGAGTTATCCGTCTGGATTATGAAGTGGGTGCCTCTGAGGTATTTCTGTAATTTCAGCACACAGTAGATCAGACTTAGTCCTTCCAGTTCTGCTGTTGAGTATTTCCTTTCAGCTGGTTTTAATTTCCGACTGACATAAACGATAGGATGATCTACTCCGTCATGATTCTGCATGAGACATCCGGTTATGGCGATAGAACTGGCATCTGTTTTCAAGATAAACTGGGAATGTATATCAGGAAGTCGAAGGATAGGTGGATTTGAGAAAATGGTTTTCAATTTACAAATTGCATCTTCTAAACTGATATTCTTACAAATGCAATTACTATCAAATGTTCCAATTAAATATAGAATACCACTAATAGAAATTGTCAAAGTAGGTGTGAATTTTTCATAGAAATGTTAAGAATAAATTGACAATTTTACACCAATAATAATAAATAAACATCATAGTGGTATTTGCAATTTCAGTATGCAATAATGTTGACTGATTCATCAGCAAGGTTATAATTATCATAGCAAGTTCATTTGCACAAAGAATTGCGGTTACGGAATACTTTTGAAGTATAATCAGTGCTGTTGTTAGTCTAGTTAACAAAAGCAGTATTACGAGTAGTTTACACCAGTGGCATGTCGACTCTGGTGATTTTGGGTGTTTAGATTTATCTGTTGTGTCGTGTCTGTTAGAGGAGGTGTCACTGTCAGTGTCATTAATGGGTGGTAACTTTGTGTTGACCTTATCAGTTATTTCCCTGCTGTTGCGTGTTGAAGAGATTTTGTTGTTGCTGTCGATGCGATAAACTGGTTTGTTGATTTGTTTGAGTCAGGTATGTGGTTCCTGTGCTAAGTAACTTGTTTGCGTTGTTTTATTTGTATGCTGTTTGTATGCATGGTTGTTATTTTGCGATGTTAGTTTGGTACTGGTGAAAAGTTCTGTAGATTTGTTTGTCGTATTGGTCAGTCTTTTATTTGTCATTGAGAGATGACAAATTTGGGTGGAACACGTGTAATGAGAACTATCTGTTTTTAGTCTAGCTTTGTCACTGGTAGTGTCCCTTGGAAATTTTGTTTGCACTTTTCCTTTTTGGCACTTATAATTTCGTTCATTTGCAGGGTGACTGTTTTGTGGACTGACAGCACAGTCTGTTGGAGGTTTTGTTAGGTCATCGTGTAAACACGTGACGGTTTTATTTGTTAATGTGACCTCAGTTATGGTTTGAGCGGCACCTGTATAGTAAACCTCGCTTGTTTCTTCTGGAGGTTTGTCACTGGTGGTCTCCCTTAGAATTTTGTCATTCTGAGGATCGAAATTCCCTTCAGGTGTAGTGGGATTATTGACTGGTTTCTTTTTGCAATATTTCTCTTCCCATTTTCTGATGTCTTTTTCTGAACACTTTTTTACATTGGGAAGATACCCTACAATTATATCTGCACAAGGATCGTGCAAAACTGCGCATAATACGCGTCCTGACATGAATGGTGTATGAATTTCAGTCATTGCCAGAGGGTATCTTTCAATATTCCCTGCAAATGTACGACATGTTACAAAGTCCTCCTATATAGTCACTGTCTTTCACAAATGTTTTTCTGACCCCAACAATGGTCGAACCACTATCACGCATTATTTTACAGGGTTGGTTGTTAACAAAACCTTTGTAAAACTGAAGTTTGCCCTTAGATGATAAAGCGGCATTGGCCATTTCATTTGATATGGGTATTGTGTGGCCGCACTTCAAGGGTCGTATCTAACTGAAACTTCTTGCATGTATTGCATCCATCATAATCAAAGATGTCAATAACATCTAAGGCATTGACTACTTCATGGTCACTTTCATTTCCACTTTCATTCTCATCCTCACTTGAGGTGTCAACTAACACAGCATTTGCTTTTTTTTAAAATCATCCTAAGACCTTCACATTGTCCACTAAAATGTCCGAACGCCCTGAAAAAATAGCATTTAACTGCTCTTCTAAACTCAGTTCGTTTGGCTTTTTGCTTTTCTACCATCATTTTTAAATGGTGACTATAGTTTGGTGATTTGTCGCACATTGCGTATTGTTCATGTGACAATTTGCAGTACTTGCATGGTGAGTACTTTGGCTTTGGTTTGTACTTGTTTTCAGATGGTTTAAATTTATTTACACTCATAGCAGCTGATACCTCATTCTGACTATCGTTTAACAAAAAGATATCGCGATTTGCTGTAAAAAATGCAGACCCCTTGTTTTCAATATCTTGGATTGTCTGACAATCGCTCTGCTGAAGGAATTTTGAAAATGATGTTGGCAAGGATGTTACGATTTTGTTTATGATCATTAGGTCCCTAAGTTTGTCGAAGCTGTTGTTGACTTTAGCTGAACTGATCCACTTATTGAATACGTCCTGTACCATTGAAACATAATCTATGAAGGTTTGATTGGCTTTAGGACAAAGTTTGGCAAACTGTAGTTGGTATCTCGCGGCATCTAAGGAAAATTTTTGCATTATACTACGTTTAATGTAATCATAGTCTTTCCTTAACTCTTGAGGAATGGTTTCAATTACCTTCAATGGCTCTAGAGCCAAATTTCTCATATAGATCATTGCCCAATTCTGTTTTGGAATCTCGTGATATCTCATGATACATTCAAAATTTTCTAATTGAATCTCCCGAACAGAATGGTTTTACGATCCCCTTAAACTTGTTATATTTCTGTTCTTCCTCTTTACTTTTTAATTTGTTTATTGAGATGTCTACGTTTGAGTCTATTTCGAGTTGTTTTACTTTATTTGTGTCTGTGACTCAATTTCTTTCTGTTTAATCGCCGCTTCGATTTCTAGTTTTTTTTTTGTGTTTCAATTTCTAATTTCTTATTGGCCGCGTCGAGCTCTGCTTTTTTTTTGGCCGCGTCGAGCTCTGCTTTTTTGTTGGCCGCGTCGAGCTCTGCTTTTTTGTGTTCTCGTTCTGCCGCTCTTTCCTGTCTTTCGTGTTCTTTTTCTTCTCTCACTAGATTTTCTGCATGTGTTTTCTGACTCCATTCCGCTAATTTGTCTGCTGTATACCCTAGCTTTAGCCCTAGCTCATTGCACTTTTCTAGTGTTGACATTTTCTAGATTTTGAAAATAATTATTGCTAGAAGATTAATTCCCTTTGAAAAATTTCTATTATACAATTTTTGATTACCTCCCTTAATATCTTAATTATACCAATAATACAAATATATATCAATAGTAAACAAAATTTACATGTGAAAACAAAATGAGTATCGTTTAGAAATGCTTGGTGGCAACTAATATCATGATTGAAGTTGTGTGTGTGAAAATTAGGAGAATCGCTTTCATTGAAATGTTGGTTTACGTCACACAGCCTGCACATCGCCATGTTGTCCAGTCAGCCTTCATAAAGCTTACAATATAATCTTGCTATGAGTCATTCTTCTGAGATGATTTTGTGAACTTACTTTATTCCTAAATGCTTATTTTTCACAACTGGTCTCTGTGTTTTAAAGTGTTTTTTCCTGAGTGCTTATTTTGTATTTCTGCTCTTATGATGGAGAAATATTACTATCTCACATTTGTGTACAACTTTAATATAGGTTGTTATATATAGAGAGAGAGAGATATATATTCTCGCTTGACTTTTTCATGCACTTAGGAGTTAATCTTTTGTTTACCTGGTTGTAAATACACAGAGATTGTCTTGTAGTCCTTTTTCATAAATGATGTTATTGGATTTTCATGTGGTATGATATACATAATCTCAAGTGTATGGGAAAAGATTCCCATGATTTCTCTTTTATGAGTATTTTACCATTTATGCTCATGATTGTTACTGCTTGATGCTGTAATAAATGCTGTTATAAGATTGTCATTTGGTATGATATACATAATCTCAAGTGTATGGGAAAAGATTCCCATGATTTCTCTTTTATGAGTATTTTGAGATGTTGGGTAATACCCACTAGAGAGTTCATACCATGTTTAGTAAAAGACTAACAAGGTTTTCTGTTATTCATCATATGTATATTATATTCATGTTGTTACTGTTGGAGTAGATCTTTTAACTCCCCCCCCCCATTGGGGACAAACACATCATGATGATGATGATGATGATGATGATGATGATGATGATGATGATGATGATGATGATGATGATGATGAATGATGATGATGATGATGATGATGATGATGATGATGATGATGATGATGATGATGATGATGATGATGATGATGATGATGATGATGCAGGAGGAGATGACTGATTGGTAGCTAGCCTTTTTGCCATTTGTCAGTGGTAGTCACATAATGCTGTTTGTAACTATGGAAAGGAGATTTATGAATTGTGTACATGAGGACATTGTCTCAGGAACTTTTTTCATGATGTGACAGCGGTACTATCAAAAGATGTTTGCATATTTAGGAGGTGAAGAAAACCTCCCAGGAAGCTCCAGTATCAGTCCAGAAGAGATGTACCTATTGAGTAGATACCTTACTCACTTTTGGAGTGGGTCAAAACTCTACAGTAGGCGACAAGTGCTAGGGAACTAGCTACACTTTTTTTTCTTCCCTTTTGTTCCCTCTATTTTTAATTATGATACACTGTTATTCATCATATATATGTATAGTTTATTATGATACATTGTTATCCAAGTTTGGATTGTATAACTAATCTATATCAACCCTGTTCGTCTTCACTATACAGCGCTAGAGATGGCAGTGGAGTATTGGCACTAGTCACCATGCTTGGCACTGGATTTATAGTCAACTTGTTTGGATTTAGAGGCAGGAAACTGGGATATCAGCCTCCTCTAATATTATACAAAGAGTGCTGGTTACTGCTACTCACCCTGAACCTGAATGTCAATGCCTGGATACGTAACGGATTTTGAATATGCGGAAGTGGATTCCCTACCTCTGGGAACTTACAGACGGTGTTAAGCTTTTCAATGTCTGCAAAGGCATGAGGCATGCCTGGCCTAGATGGATACAGAGTATAACCTCTTCTAAAAGTCACCGCCTAATTCCACATTCAACTGTCATATTCCAGAGGCTCATGGATAGTCTGGAATTCACCATCATTTACCAGTATGGATTTACCAACTGATTGTGTGAACTCCCAGCTTCCTTTGAATCTTCTCATCCATCATATCCCAGACATGGATAATCAAGCACATTACCAACTCCCGTCAATCAAGTCGTATATTCAGCTGAAGAAAGAATAACCTACATCTTAACCCAGAGAAAGGGGCTGGAATATTCATGCCCCATTCAAGTTAGTTCTGTCAGGAAATTCTAATGGATTATGTGATGTCACTCCTCATCCAAAGAGATACTGAAAGTGTTTGTGCCTGATCCTGATCGAATCAATCACATGGACTCCTGTGTGTCATGCCACGCCAGAATGCTTCAGACTTATTTATACCTGTCTGTTATATCACCCTGGAACGCTCCTAGCCCAGTGACTTAGCAACTGTGACTTGAGAGATTACAGTATATCCACATTGGATTCATATGGATTACTCCTACATGTTTTTCGCGATGGATATATGATCCAGAAGTGAAAGTTCTGTGTGTGTGTGTGTGTGCAATCCCCAATTTTCTGAATAGGTGGATATATGCAAAGCAGCTGTTTTCCTGTATTATAGAGAGTGTGATTATGGCCAGACTTTTCTAGTGGATATTGAAGGAGAGGGAGTCATCATCAGACCCCTAGGATATTTCTAGAGACAGATTAGATAGATTTTCTTTATCTATTTCTTTGTATGGATTATTTACTTTGTTTTGTGTTTGACACATGTATTTGATGTGAACCTTTTTTGGGGAAATATTCTTGGGGACTTCTGTTTGGTTGTAGACTTTGTGTGCATTGCCTGAATTATGATAATTTTTCATGTCCATGTCACCATATTGAAGCCAACAGGGTTTTCCAGAACCCAAATGTTTCCACAATACAATTGTTTGTTTGTTTGGTTTAACAAAGCCTTGAAGTTACTTCATTGTTAACCTGGTGTTCCAAAATTGATGTTTATAGTCCAGTTATTGTTACTGTTATGTGATACAGTGAGTTATTGTTACTGTTATGTGATACAGTGAGTCATTGTACTGTTTTTGTCTAACAGTGGCTGTTTTTCCTCTGTCAATGTAATCCAGTTGTTGCGTCTAACATTGGTTGTTGTCCCTCTGTTGTATAATACTGTGGATGTGCATGACAGTGGATACTTGTCATTGTTTATATATATATGTGGGAGATTAAATGTGGGGCGGGGCACTTACACATAGGCACACCCTCTGGGTAGAGTTATTAGTACTCGGGTGTCTGTGGTAGAACTTCCCGGATCTCCCAGCCTTCTATGGGAAACATTTCTTCTATGTTAGTGTTGAACTTGCACCCTTTTCTGCCTTGTTCAATACTTGGGGGTTACGAGCCAATATATTAATTCCTATAGAGGGCGTGTTTGGGTTTTAGACCCCATTCATACTGAATACCCCTAGCGAAACCTGTCCTTATTCTAATTTATTATATTTACCACCCTACAGTCCTGTACCATTGAAACATAATCTATGAAGGTTTGATTGGCTTTAGGACAAAGTTTGGCAAACTGTAGTTGGTATCTCGCGGCATCTAAGGAAAAATTTTGCATTATACTACGTTTAATGTAATCATAGTCTTTCCTTAACTCTTGAGGAATGGTTTCAATTACCTTCAATGGCTCTAGAGCCAAATTTCTCATATAGATCATTGCCCAATTCTGTTTTGGAATCTCGTGATATCTCATGATACATTCAAAATTTTCTAATTGAATCTCCCGAACAGAATGGTTTTACGATCCCCTTAAACTTGTTATATTTCTGTTCTTCCTCTTTACTTTTTAATTTGTTTATTGAGATGTCTACGTTTGAGTCTATTTCGAGTTGTTTTACTTTATTTGTGTCTGTGACTCAATTTCTTTCTGTTTAATCGCTGCTTCGATTTCTAGTTTTTTTTTGTGTTTCAATTTCTAATTTCTTATTGGCCGCGTCGAGCTCTGCTTTTTTTTTGGCCGCGTCGAGCTCTGCTTTTTTGTTGGCCGCGTCGAGCTCTGCTTTTTTGTGTTCTCGTTCTGCCGCTCTTTCCTGTCTTTCGTGTTCTTTTTCTTCTCTCACTAGATTTTCTGCATGTGTTTTCTGACTCCATTCCGCTAATTTGTCTGCTGTATACCCTAGCTTTAGCCCTAGCTCATTGCACTTTTCTAGTGTTGACATTTTCTAGATTTTGAAAATAATTATTGCTAGAAGATTAATTCCCTTTGAAAAATTTCTATTATACAATTTTTGATTACCTCCCTTAATATCTTAATTATACCAATAATACAAATATATATCAATAGTAAACAAAATTTACATGTGAAAACAAAATGAGTATCGTTTAGAGATACAATTTATAGTAAATTTTTGGGACTTAGCTGATTTAAATGACGCTTCCTCAGTACTATCGCTGTCTGCTTCCCAAGTATTTTACCTGTCTACGTGTCATAAATAGGGATAGAGAAACTTGGGTTCAGACAGGTAGAATAGTGCGAGCACATATAAGACAGAACTCTAAGTTCGATTATAGTCGTTATACTTTATTACAATATCTGTCATCTGGCGAAATAATCTTCTCGCACAATGGTTATTACATTACATACAAATTAATTATACAAAGCATTCAATATCTATACACAACAGCTCAACTATGTCTATCGCTAATATCTTTAGGATCTAAGTAAAGTCTATCCATGTGTCTCCCTCTAGAAGCTACACCCTCTTCCGTCAATGTTCAGTGGCCGTCTGCCCTCTCTGGATGTTTCTGCTTCTGTTGGTGGACAATTTACATCATACAAAATGCATCATGGAACAACCTGTTATTAGAGAGAAAAACATTAGTATTTTGCCACGTCACGTCAATGTCATGTTTATGGTGAGAGTTAGCATTATGAATTTATATTTTGAGAAGAGAGTGGATAGCACAGTTTAACAGACCAGTATTTACTTTATAGTGTTTAGACTTTGTCAATGTCGTGTATAATTTTTGTGTTTTTACTTGGCTAGGCCAAGAACAACCATGAAAGAAAACATAATAAGAAAGAGATCTGGTGGCGAGACCCCCAGGCCAGGCAGATCAGATAACACTGGGGAAGAGTGTGACGCAGGGACCAGTACTAGTAATCGTGATGACGGAGTTAATCCTGACTGTGTTACCAAGGAAATCCCCTGTGTCAGACTAAGAAACAGAGTGATAATGGCAACGTGGAATGTGAGAAGTTTGTATGAGGGAAAGCTTAAAGTAGTGTGTGATGAGATTGAGAGGTTAAACATTCACATTTTAGGAATTAGTGAACATCGCTGGAGCGGCAAGGGACATTTTACAAATGAAAATGGAAGTATTTTCATTTATTCTGGTAGAGATGTCGGAGGCCAGAGTGGAGTGGCATTTTGTTTATATAAGACAACTGCAAAAGCTGTAATGGGATATAATCAAGTTAATGATAGAATCCTCACTATTAGACTTAAAGGCCGTCCAAAAAACACAACTCTCATACAGATATATGCACCTACTTCAACAGCAGAGGAGGACGAAATTGAAGATTTTTACAACACACTACAAGACACATTAAATAAGATTGGTCATAATGATATAGCAATAATAATGGGAGATTTTAATGCAAAAGTAGGTGCAGGAAGAGCTGAAAATGAGAGACACGTTTTAGGATAATTTGGATTAGGAAATAGAAATGATGCAGGTGACAAATTAATTGAATTTTGCACAGAAAATGAGTTAACGATAGCCAACACAGCTTTTTAAACAACATCCAAGAAGACTCTTCACATGGAAGTCTCCAGACAGTTTTACCAAAAATCAGATAGATTATATTTTAATACAAAGAAGATGGAGATCAAGCATAACATCTGCAAAAACCCTACGAAGTGCAGACTGTGATACAGATCATCAGTTATTAGAAGCAGATCTGAAATTAAAACTCAAAAAGCTTACCCGAGGATCAAGGCCACTTCGTTTTGATCTCACAAAAATACCGGACGCATACAACATAGAAGTTAGGAATCGCTTTGGGGTCTTGATGTCTGTACAAGAAGAAATGACACCTGATGAACTGGCAGTACAAGCTAGAGATATCTTGATAACTGCAGCCAAAGATTTCATTCCGACCAAGAAAAAGCAACTTAAGCCATGGATTACATCAGACACGTTAGAATTAATAAAACAACGAAGGGAGCTGAAACAGAAAGGAGATGAATTCGATAGCAGGATGAAGTATAAATCTTTAACTCGAGAAATAAGAAAGAACACAAGAAAGGACAAATATCAATATATACAAGATTGCTGTACCAGAATAGAGCAATATCATAAGACTGGAAGAGATTATGAAATGTTCAAAGAAATGAAGTTATTGACAAGAAATGTTCAACCTCAATTGAATGTTATCTGTGACAAGATGGGAAATACCTTAACAGAATCTAGACAAATTCTAGAAAGATGGCAGGAGTACTGCAGTGGAATGTATGATATGAGTGACAGTGAGGATATGAATGAGATACATGAGCCAATGACAGCAGAGACAGAACCTGAACCCTCATTAGATGAAATTGCTTGGGCTATAAAGAACCTGAAGAATGGTAAATCACCTGGATGTGATGAGATACCAGCTGAACTAATTAAAGCGGGAGGAGAAGAAAGCATACACATATATCATGCATTATGTACAAAGATTTGGAAATATGGTATATGGCCAAAAGATTGGAAGAGAACTATCTTCATTCCAATACCAAAAAAGGGCAACCTGAAATTATGCACAAACTATAGAACTGTTGCCCTGATAAGTCATGCAAGTAAAATTCTACTAAAAGTCATAATGCGAAGACTTAGTAAGAAAATGGAAGAAGAGATTAACGTGGTTCAAGCTGGATTTAGACAAGGAAGAGGAACAAGAGATCACATATTCAACATGCGTTTAATAATAGAGAAGTGCAGAGAATTTAATGTAAACCTATTCTCATGTTTTGTGGATTATTCAAAGGCATTTGACTGTGTACAACATCAGAAACTTTGGGAAATCATGAGGAATATGGGCTTTCCATCACATGTAGTACAACTCATAAAAATGCTCTATCTAGACCAACAAGCAGCAGTTAGAATAGATGGCGAGACATCAGATTGGTTTGACATCAAGCAAGGAGTCCGTCAGGGCTGCGTGCTGTCACCCTATTTGTTTAACCTGTACGCCGAAAATATAATGAGAAATGTAAGAGATGATATAAACAGGGAGCTATATGATGCCCTAAATATCGGCGGTCATGACATACCAGAGATTCGATATGCTGATGATACAGTATTACTATCCACAACACAGAATGGCATAGAAAACCTAATAGCCTCAACACAATTGAATAGTGAAAATCACAACTTATATCTTAACATAGCAAAAACAAAGATAATGCATACAGATAAAACTACTATGGAGAAAGAAATATACATTAATGGGGGAAAATTGGAGGTGGTGGAAAATTTTGAATATCTTGGGGTCATTGATTACCAATAATGGTGACATAATGAAAGAAATTAAACGACGACTATCAATTGCTCTTCAAAGACTAAAACAACTGAATAAATTATGGAGTGGGACAGACAGAACTACAAAAATTAGATTTTTAAGAGCATGCATCTTTCCCATTGCAACATACGCCTGTGAGACATGGACACTTACTAAACAAGCTGAACAGCGCATAAATGCCTTTGAATATAAATGTTATAGACGAGTTCTAAGAATATCTTGGGTAAAGAAAAGAACAAATGCATCCATACTTCAAGAGTTGAATATTGAAGAAGGTTGGCTATTAAAGACGATAAAACAAAGAAAATTGAAATATTTTGGTCACTTGAAACGTCACGAAAGTTTGGAGAGAACAATAATGGAAGGGTATATGCCTGGGAAGAGAGGAAGAGGAAGGCCAAAGAGAAGATGGGTGCAGGATGTGGCGGATGATCTCCAGATGGGTGTATCAGACGCGGGACATCTTGCTTGTGATCGAGAAGTTTTCCGGAAGGTTGTTATGGGAGCGAAGTTCTGCAAAGGACATGCTACTGAATGAATGAATGAGGCCAAGAACCGTCAATGTATTATTTTTAATTGTTACTTGACACTGTCTTGGGACTGCCAAAACGGACAGGATTCCACAAGTATTTTACCTGTCAACGTGTCATAAATATGGATAGAGAAACTTGGGTTCAGACAGGTAGAATAGTGCGAGCACAGATAAGACAGAACTCTAAGTTCGATTATCGTCGTTATACTTTATTACAATATCTGTCATCTGGCGAAATAATCTTCTCGCACAATGGTTATCACATTACATACAAATTCATTATACAAAGCATTCAAATATCTATACACAACATCTCAACTATGTCTATCGCTAATATCTTTAGGATTTAAGTAAAGTCTGTCCATGTGTCTCCCTCTAGAAGCTATACCCTCTTCCGTCAATGTCCAGTGGCCGTCTGCCCTCTCTACTCTCATGAGTTGGACACGGTGTGCTTGCCCCTTCGTGCGTCTCATGAGGTTTCACCCCTCACGCTTCTGCCGGGTTGTGGCTGGGCATACTGCGTAGTTTGACCTCTGACTCGTCTGTCTCGAATGTTTGAGTCTCTTCTATTCTCTCCCCTATTCATCCCCTATTTCTATGTTCCTTCTCTATCTATGTTACGTCCCTTATCTACTTAAGTGAGACCTTGACATGGATGCACTCTCGCTCGAAACTCTGGCACCTCTTTGACTATGTCATCGTCAGGAGAAGTGACAGACAAGACGTTCGGGTAACAAAATCCATGTGTGGTGCCGAATGTTGGACAGACCATCGTCTCATTGTCTCGAAAATAAACATTCACATCAAGCCACCACGGCGTCCTCAAGGGGTAAAAATGCAAAACAAAAAAAAACAAAAAACAAAAAACAACTAAATGTCACCCGCCTAAACAGCAAGAAAATGCAGCAGTCGTTTGAAAATATGCTGGAAGACCGCCTCAAGCCCAATGCTGCTGCTAAACAAGATACAGAAACAGAGTGGAGAGCCCTAAAGGACATAATTTACAACATTGCTATGGAAATCCTGGGTCCAGCCCCCCGAAAGCATAAAGATTGGTTTGATGAAAATTCTGAAGACATCAACCAATTTCTGGCCGAGAAACATCTTCTCCTCAAGGCACATTTGAATGACCCGAAGTCAACATAAAAAAAGATGCCTTCAAGAACATTCAGAGAGTAGTGCAGCAGAAACTTCGGCGCATGCGGGACTCCTGGCTGAGCAGCAGAGCTGATGAAATTCAAGGCTTTGCTGACAGACATGATATGAAAAACTTCTACGAATCACTGAAAGTGGTCTATGGTCCTACATCACCAGGCATAGCAGTAGTAAGGTACGTTGTATTCACACCGCCAAATATGGTGCAATACGTCTTCGATGACGTAGTTTTTTACTATACGAAGGGTAAAGCACCAGATTGAAAACAGATCCATTTCGGACCTCATTTTTCAAAAATTGGCGGGTATTTTCTTGGGTCACTTCCGGTTGTCGTGATGACTACTTCCGGTCCAGGGGCGGGCGGGCGCGAACAGGGACCTCCACCGGCCGCCTTCGCTTCCCCCGATCGTTTTCGAGCCCATTCAAAGACAGCGAGGCAAGCCCCGTGCATGTGGAATACTTATATAGATAAGTAGACCAACTAGTCACCGGGCACCTGGGTCGAGTCCCAGTGTGTGGGTATGCGATGTGTGTATGTGTAGGGGTAGGCCGATGTGTGAGGGGCGCGATGGAACCTACCCCGGATATTATCCTTTGCCCTCCGTGGAGGAGGGCCATCAAAATTCTCATTGAAATGTGAATAAGTGATGGTCAAGTGAGGTCTTTGGATAGACCAAAAGGAGTAATTTTTTTTCAACTTTTATTTCATACAAAGCAATGTGTGTTTCTTTTGTTTGTGTATATTACAAAGTGTTGCCGTTTGTTAGTGTTAAGTGTGACATTGTGAATAAAACATATACATACATATATACAGTTATGATAATATGACATGTGTGGCATAGTACATGTAGATACACTTTCCTTGCATATGCTTCACTTCCACTTCCACAAGCGGAATGCATGAAACACCTGTCCATCTCTCCCTCTCATCTCTCTCTCTCTCTCTCTCTCACACACACACACACACACACACACACACACACACACACACACACACACACACACACACACACACACACACACACACACACACATACAATCTCGTGCTTTCTGGAGACCGCAGTACATTTAAATGCCCCGCGCTTGGACAATAAACTTTAAACTATAATTTCCATTAAAATGTGGCTTCTTTGTAATTTCTGGGTCACTTAGCTACTGAGGCGAAGGTCGTTGGTGTTGTTGCCTGATGACAAATTTCAGGGTGACGCTCTAGTCCATGATACCTTTTGTTTGGGGAACAGGAATCAGGGATTTACTACTAGTAATTAGAGTCCATGGCCTGTCTCCAGGGAGATAATTGGTCCAAAGTTGTGATAGTGTCTTGGTTTCATATACAATGGGAAGGAATTAAAACCTGGCCACTAAACGCCACCTTAGCTTACTGGGTACTTAAAGGGCTCATTCAATTTGTTTATACATGGTGGTGCATATTTTTTCTTTTTAAACATATCATTACCATATAACATCATTTTAATACTTGAGATACCGACTTGGTTTAAAGGCTGCTACACGCACGCACGCGCGCGCACACACACTCATAGACACCCATCCACAATATATTTCATGTTGCACATTCAAATATAATAATGGGAAAATTAATAATAATAGTAGCAGTAATAATAATAGTATTTTTAATAATAATAATATAATTGTAAGATTATTAATACCATCAATAAACACATTTATAGTTGTAGTATCCTTTGTTTAAAACAAATTATTTGCTTCTTCTGTAATATGTGCTGTCTTCAGCCAAATCTTTTACGAGATTTGCGCTTGTGGGGCTAAGATTAGAATGTTTGCGACTTTTTGTTGATAAAGTTGTTGGACAATTTCTTTGTTGATTGTTCTGTAATTGTATAGTGCTTTGTTTCTTAATGTCCATATAAGATTTCTGTACTCTGCCAATAGCACAAGTAGCTTTGTGTGGATGTCTTGTGTGGAGTAAGGAATGGAATTTATCATTATTGCTTTGTAAACATCTGTTCTTTGTTTGGTATGAGTGTTTAGGATGTTTTGTAGGAGATTTCTTGTTGGCATGATTGTGTTGCATTCGTAATAGATGTGCTCTTCTGATTCTTGGACGTTCCGTCTACAAAGCTGACACTGTAGTATTTGTTTAGTTATTTTTGCTGTTCTCTCTGTTGTTGGGGTCATGCTGTAAACAAGCCTATATGTAATTTCCTTTGCTTTTGGGGTAATCTCCTTGTTGTGAACATTAGAGAATATTTCGGTATAATCTTTTATGAAATATCTATGTCCTCTTTTAATTCTGAGATGTACCGGAGTTGCTTGTAATTTAACTAAATGCCTGTAGATTTTATGTGTTTTCTTGTGTAGTAATTTTTCGTGTCCTTTAATGGCTGAAATACATGATTTGTAGAACGTTGGGAGAGTGCCAAAGTAATGTGAGGATGTATTTGTAATAGGTTTTAAGTAAGAGCCGGTCTCTGTGGCTGAAGGGCTTGCAAACGCGGTTTGTGAGCCCGTATACCCGGGTTCGAAACACGGCGGTGCTCGTATTTTCGAAAAAGGTTTAGAGACCGGTCGTTCATAAAGCAATGGCAAACTACTGAACGTAACACTTGCCTAGTACATCAACAGCAGCTGAAAATGCTGGTGTTGACTGCAACGTTCCGTAAGGGATACGCAACAAAAATTTTTTTTTAAAGTAAGATAGCCTAATTCCAATGTAATAGTGTGCTAAAGGGTGTTTTTCTGGGTGTTGTAGGATTTCACCTACGTATTTGATCCTAAGTGCTTGCATTGTGGTTGTTATGTCTTGGAGGGCAATACCTCCATCTTTTTTGTCTTGCATGAGTGTAGCATGTTTGATACTGTAGATGGTGCTGCCAAACACAAAGCGTCTAATCTCTTTGTTTATGTTTGTGACAGTCTGACGTGGAGGATCTAGGACTGTGCACAGATATAGTATTTTTTGAATTATATATGTATTAACAATGGTACTTCTACCAAATATGGTAGTTGTTTTGTATTTGTACCTCTGTAACATATCTGTTATTTTCTTCTCTAGATTTTGCCAATGTCTTTGTGTGTCTGATTTTGTTGACATGGGAAGACTATTCCGTACACTTTTATAAAAGGAGTTTTTTTTTAAAACCTTTATTGAGTGTTAAGAAACATTTGCATTTGTATTGTTAGTATTTTAACAGGCGTGCTGTGTGTATGGTATTCGTGAAGATCTGTTTAAACATGCGTTTGTGCGTGTCAAATGGGTGTACAAATGCGCTTCAACATCAAATTACAAAGTATACGTACCTAATATGCCTAAAGTATTAGCAGTAAATTAAGACAAGAAAGTATGGCTGACCAGGATTATGGATTTTCCCATACTCTGCCAATCATCTCATTTTTACGTGATTGATGGTAAAAAGGTGGTGATGATGGTGGTGATTTCGATAATGGGGACAACAACGACTATAATGCGGTGATTATTTCTTCCCTTATTCGTTCTAAACCCATTCCTGCCTTTTCATACACCATGCACCCTCTTTCATACCCATGATATATACATAAGTTGAATTGTTGATGTCGCCGTTGAACGTAGCCACGCCCAGTGACTTCAATTAAAACACAAAAATGCTGCATTTTACCACCACGTTCACAAAGGGCGTGAATCCATCTCTTTCAGAGCATGCATATATATACACTGTCATATGTATATCCGTGAACATACCAATAAGAACAGATGTTTTTTTCCCCTTCAATTTTTACAACCTTTATTACAACATTTTTACATTGAAAGGGGAGGTGGGGGGAAGGGGGTGTAAAAAAAAAAGAAAAAAATTATATTTACATAATATAAATTATGAGTAATAAAATAAAAATGTAAGCATTACTTTGTAGGGACAGTGATTGATGATATTTATAATGATGATGTTGATGATGATGATAATTATGATGATATAAATAAAAAACAAATTTTGGTGAGTTGATGATTTCTTCCCTCACACACCCTAAAAATCTCCTTTCCTCACTCTTAACATCTTACCATACCCTCATACTAATATATACCCATAAAATGAGAAGTTGGTGTCTAAGGTGGAGCCACAAAACAGTTCACCTCTCGCCGTCCACACGCGTCGCAACGGCGAGGGTGTCAGTAGCCTAGGAAGCGATGCAGATTATGTCAGTGTGTCTGTGAATATTTGTGTAATTTTGTTTTGAAACATGTGCAGTATTAAAAGTGAATTGTACGTTTTAAATTTATATGAAGCTGCATTTCTACAGGACCACACTAGGTACCTGTATTCTGCCAGTGAAATTAGCAATTTCGTAGTGGTTGTCCTTGGTAGTTTTAGGAATAGTATTTAAAAAGATTGCTTTATACATATCTGTTTTCTTTTTAGTGAATTTTTCAATGAGTTGTCTAAGTGTGTCTAGTGCGGCTTGGACTGTTGGACATGTGTAATAAATGTGATCTTCAGTTTCCTGTATGTTATTCCTGCAAAGTTGACATTGTGCTATTTGTTTTGACATGTGTGCTTGTTTTTCCGTAGTTGGTGACATGTTAAAGATTAAACGATACATAATTTCTCTGGCTTTGGGTGTGATGTGTGGGTTGTGAAGATTAGAGAAAGTACATGTGTAGTCTTGTATGTAGTATTTTTGTCCTCTTTTTATTCTAAGTCGTAGTGGGGGTGCTTGTTGTTTGACTAGATATTTGTAAATCTGATGTGTTGTCTGGTGTATTAGATGCTCGCGTCCTTGAAGTGCATGCATACATATCTTGTAGAAAGATGGTAGTGTTCCAAAATGGTGTGGAGAATTGAGTCGCATTCTTCTAAGGTGTTGTAGTCTGAGTTCTATGTAATAGAGTGCTAGAGGGTGCTATTCTGGTTGATTGAGGATATGTCCTATGTGTTGGATTCTAAGCGCTTGTATTTTGGTGTGTATGTCTTGTAGTGCTATTCTACCCTTGTCTTTTGTCCTGTATGAGTGTCTTATGTTGTATGCAATAGATTGTGCTGCCAAAGATGAAACGTCTGATGTGTTTGTTGATGTCTGTGATTGTCTGTTTAGGTGGGTCTAGCACTGTGACTAAATATATAATTTTGGGAATGATTAATGTGTTAACTATAGTGCTCCTACCAAATATTGTGGATGTCTTATACTTGTATCTGTGCAGCATGTCTATAATTTGTTGTGTGAGATTTTGCCATGTATGTGCATGTATTTGTCGGGAGTTGTTAGGGAATGTTATCCCATAAAGTCTGATGTTGTCTGTCGCTGTTAAGTCGGGAGGAAAATCTGCTTTGTTCCGCCACTTACCGAGACCCATTATGTGTGATTTGTGTATGTTTAATTTTGCTCCATACCAAATCGTGTAAAAGTGTGGAGTATATTTGTGATGGATTTGTTGTTGATGGGGAAGAAAGCGGTGTCGTCCGCGTACGCGAGCAACTTCCTCTCTCCTCCCCAGGAATAAAAATGCCTTTGATGTTCGTGTCCTGTCTGATTGCTTCGAGTAGTGGTTCCAGGGTCAGCACATAAAGCATCAGTGATAGGGGGCTACTTGTCTCACCGACCTTGTGAGCCATTTTTTTTTTGGGGGGGGGGGGGGTTTGGCGGTCATCCCAGACTAGCTGGTTCCCCGCCTCCCCTGTTTTTGGCGTGGACCCTTAGTCCCACTGTGAGCTATTGCCCACAGTGGTCCACCGGGCCCACATTTAAAGTGATGCTTATGTGAGTTTTTTTTTTTTTTGGATCACCCGGCCCCCGACCAGACCAGGCGCACTACTGGGGGGGGGGGATGCAGCAAATGCGTCTGATCTTAGCCAAGGGACCAAGAATTATCATCCCGGCCTCCGACCAGACCAAGCGCACTACTGTACGGGGACCAGCAAATACACTTGATCTTAGCCAAAAGGCCGAGAAGCGATCTCGAAAGACAAAACCTGTCGGTATATGTGGATGGTGACAAATATACTTTAGTTTGCAGTAATCTCACAAAAGCTGTAAAAAAAAAAAAACTGCATCAGCGAGGCAAGCCCCGTGCATGTCATGTGAATCAAGCTCGGGGCATGTCTTTAGCTCTAAAAATTAGTGTACTATCGCAGAACACCACGCAAACATTAACAAGGTATCTTACGTGATTGTCAGACGCAATACACACCTGTGACGATAAAACGAAATCATGCGAGGCAAGCCCCGTTCATGTCATGCGAATCAAGCTCCGGGCATGTCTCTAGCTCTAAAAATTAGTGTACTAGCGCAGAATACCACTCAAACATTAACAAGGTACTTTAGGTCAATCCCAGACGCAATACACACATGTGACGACAAAATTGAAATCATGCGAGGCAAGCCCCGTGCATGTCATGTGAATCAAGCTCGGGGCATGTCTTTAGCTCTAAAAATTAGTGTATTATCGCAGAATACCACGCAAACATTAACAAGGTATCTTACGTCATTGCCAGACGCAATACACACCTGTGACGATAAATCGAAATCATGCGAGGCAAGTCCCGTGTATGTCATGCGAATCAAGCTCCGGGCATGTCTCTAGCTCTAAAAATTAGCTTACTTTCACAGAATACCACTCAAAACTTAACACGGTATCTGTCAAGGTGTTAGATTCTAGTAGGACAGACTAGTGACAGAAGAGGGGCAAGGACTGAGAGGACAGAGAGACAGGACCTCTATAAAGGTATAGACAGAATAGAGACAGCACCCAAGCTAGGACTTAAGGACAGCTATAAGACCAGACTCGGGTGGGGACACTAACGTGTCATATTTAGGACAACAGAAAGACCAACCCCGGGAACAGGGGAGGGGTACATTAGGTCACGGGGAATACCGTGACGACGTAAACTATAATAAGACTTTAGGGGATGACCAGTACTAAGACGACAGTACTGCGTGCAAAGAGAACAGCACGCAGAGTTGCTGACCGCACGAGGGATTTTGACCACGTAGGCAAGCGACAGACTGAGCTGCTTCAGACAGCGACGAGACGGCTTTCCGACTGGACGTAGTGTTTTTCTGAAGCCATTATCTATTGTTGTGAACGCATGCGATCTTAAAGAGAGAGTGATCATGTTTGATATATATATATATATATATATATATATATATATATATATATATATATATATATATATATATATATATATATATATATTGTGTGACGAGTGACGATCAGTGTATTGATTTGACAGGCAGATAACTCCTTGTAGCGAATGTACGTATGTCAGGCTTGCCTGAAATAAAATCTGTGTAAAACATCTGTACGAGCTGAAGTTATATTTGAGGTACGGATGACGTTGCCTGAATGCGAGTAACGCAGGAATGTGACAGGCAACGTGTAATGGTGTCAGAAGTTACGGACTGAACGCATGCCTGAATATTAGCAAAGCACGCCTGAATCGAATAATGTATAGTAAGGGATTTAACACCATTTGTGAGCGAACGATGCAATGTTTGTGTTAGATTGAGATTGCCAGCATAATGAAACGCTCGAATGAACGCAGTAGTGAGGTATGCTGAAACGAGTTATTGAGTAAGAACGAAAGTTTGTGAACTGCGCCGGGTGACCTGTGAATGAACTGATTACCGTCGCCAGTGTGTAAGCGTGTGATTATTGATCGATGATATTTAGAGCAGAGTGAAACGTAATGTAATATTGTGATTATAACATGGGTTGTTAAAGACCTTTCAGCTGAAGATCAATCCAGTTAAGACATTACGACAGACACACACATTACGACAATTACAATTACACATATTTAAACATAATAAACCACTTTTCAGCTTCCTGTCCAGGCAACTTATAGGACATTTTGTGCATTGCTGTGTGATTTATTTATGTCAGATATTAATTGTTTGCGCTCTATATACCAGATTGTGCATGAAAATGTTTGTACCATCCAGCCGAGGGTGACTATAGAAGAATAGAAGCCACTTCCCCGAACGAGAAAAGATTCTGATCAACGTCAACGATCAGATAAGTACACATAATTTTGACCTGCATGATAAAGTGGCATCTTTATTTTGATTTTCTCGCTGTAAAATGACCATTATACAATTGATTATCATTGTATTTATTAGAGTGCGTGAAAGATAAATAATAACAATGTCAACACTTAAAGAGTGTATAGAAGCACGGATAGCACTAGGGTATAGTGGTGATAAACTGGAACAATGGGCAAAAGCCGAGTTTAAAGAATACACCAATAGACAAGCGGCAGCAGAGAGAGAGAGAGAGAGAGAGAGAGAGAGAGAGAGAGAGAGAGAGAGAGAGAGAGAGAGAGAGAGAGACAGAGAGACAGAGAGAGAGATGAGAGAGCAAAAGAACGGTTACACCAAAAGGAACTCGCAGAGATTGAATCCCAAAAGCAAATACAATTGAAAGAGCTCGAAATTGAGTCTCATGTTCATATCGCTGAAACTAAACTCAAAAGTAAAGAAGAAGAAAATACGTTTGCCAAATATAAAGGGATCGTGAAACCATTTTGCCAGGGCGATTCCATTTCAGCATGGTCAGAAAATGTAGAATACCAACTAAAAGTGCAGGAAGTACCAAAAGAACACTGGGCGATGATATACATGAAAAATCTTTCCGGGGAGCCTATACAGGTAATAGAATCCATCCCCCAAGACCTGAGAAATAACTATGAGTATATCCATCAGAGGGTAATGCAGCATTTCCTGTTAGACGCCCCAGGGTACCAAATTTAATTCTCAAATCTAAACCTAAAAGCAATCAGACGTTCATCGATTACGTCTCAACAGTGCAGGACGTCTATAACAAATGGCTTAAGGCGGCTAAGATTAACAGTAATTATGACAAACTTAGAGACCTTATGATTATGGATAAGATCATCTCAACTATCCCCAGTCCATTTGCTAAGTTTTTGCAACAGGCAGACGTAGATTCTCTAGAACAGCTAGAAAAACGGGGGTCTGCATATTTTTCATCGAATAGAGATGTTTTCAAATCTGTTAACGAAGAAAGTGAAATTGTAGCAGCTGCTATGGGCAAACCACAAAAGCCTTATAAATTTAGAGAAAAGCAAAGGGGCAACCTACCACAATGCCCATATTGCAAACTTCAGCACCCACAGTTTGCTATGTGCGATAAAAACCCGAATTATCCAGCACACTTAGAAATGATGATAAGGAAACAGCAAACCAAGAGAGAAACCTTTAGACGTGCTGTAAAATGTTTTTTTTGGCCATTGTTTTGGCCATTATTCCTCGGGCTGTACTGGAAGAAAGAGGTTGAAAACAGCAAATGCATTGTTGGTTGAGTCATCATCTGAATGTGAGAGTGATTTGGAAGAGATGCGTGAGAGTGATGAAAATGTAGTGGCAGCAATTGATGTATTGAATTACAGTAAATGTATAACATGCCATCAGTTCCATGAGAACGGAAGACTGGAATGTGGGCATACAGTGCCGTTTTCTAGCGAAAACTCGAATGCAGCAGTGGCCCCCAGAGGCAAGTTAAGTTTCCACCACGGAATAGTCAATAACATGCCATGCAAACTCCTGATCGATAGTGGCAGTACATTAATCGGTCTGAGAAAGGAATTGGCTAAGCCAGAAGACTATACGGGAGAATTTGTTAACTGCCGTACTTTTTCAGGCAGCATAGAAAAGTACCCGTTAGCCAGAGCCAACATAAATACCCCTTTCTTGACTGGCACTTTTACGTGCGCGGTTTTAAAGAACCCATGTACGGACCTGATAATCGGCTGTTTGCCACAGGTGAAGAAATGTACCACTGGAGAGATAGCAGCCTGGAGAGAGACCTTTTTAAATCAGGCTAATGCAATTACTAGGTCGAACACTAGGAAAGAACAAGACGACCTACAAACAGAAAGGTTACATCTAATTTCACCCAGTGGTACAGTGGACAACAACACCACACAAGAGTTCATACTGGCGCAGCGCGCCGATCCATCAATATCTCCTTATTTTAGATTTCTATGTCAAAAACCCAAAATGACCAAAAACGCATCATGGGATTTTAGGCTTAAAATGGTATCCTCACAAGAAGATACAAGAGAGACAACCTAGAAATCCAGCAAACGGTTCTTCCAACGAAACACCGTCAAACAATCTTACGAATCGCACACGATTCGCCGTTTGCTGGCCATATGGGGTACGAAAAAACCAGAGCCAGAGTTTTAGCACATTTCTACTGGCCTAAATTTTGTAACGACATAAAACAATATTGTCGATCGTGTACTATATGTCAACACCTTGTTAAGAAAGGTAAACATGTCACAGCAGAGGTACAACCCACCATACTAGCCTCCAGACCTTTTGAGTGTGTGGCTGTAGACATAGTTGGACCACTTACCCACGCGTCCAGCAGAGGAAATCGTTATATTTTAACTCTTGTTGATTTCTGTTCCCGTTGGCCAGAAGCTGTGGCCTTAAAATACATCAGTTCCAAAGATGTAGCTAACGTTTTTCTACACCTTTTCTCCCGCTTCGGATTTCCCAAAACCATCTTATCCGATCGTGGAACTCAGTTTATATCAGCTGCGACGCAAGCTCTTACAAAATTGCTAGGAATTAAGCAATGTTTCACAAGCCCATATCGACCAGCTGCGAATGGTATTGTGGAGAAGATTAACTGGGGATCTGAAACATATGCTGGCGAAGGTAACAGCAGAGAACCCATCAGGCTGGGATACACTGTTACCAACAGTGCTGTTTGCCTACCGAGAAGTCCCGCAAGCAAGCACGGGCTTCTCACCATTTGAGTTAGTTTACGGGGCGAACCCAAGAGGACCCCTTCAAATCTACCATCAGATGATAACAGACACCTCAGACACTCCACAACCGTTATCACCATACGAGGTAGTCACAGAGACACGCGATAAAATTATGAAAGCATGTGTCTTAGCTAAAACATCTTTGGAACACAAAGGTGAGATGTATCGCCATTATGCCTAATAAAGGTGCCAAAACCTTACAGCTCGAACCCAATCAGGATGTTTTGTTATTATTACCAGATAAGAGTGACTTGTTATTGACCTCATGGCAAGGGCCTTTTAAAGTGGTGAGAAAGATTTCAGAGGTTGACTATGAGATATCCTTGAATAACAAACTCAAGATATTTCATATCAACATGTTGAAGCCTTATTACAGAAGACAAGACCAGGAGACGGAAGACCAACACAACGCAACCACACCAGTTAACCAGACTCCAGACGAACAGATTACAGACACAATAGTGAGCGATGTAGAAGACGAACACATTACAGCCACAGTTATCAACCAGACAGAAGAAGATGACTTTGAATTACCAGTACCGACTGTAGAAAGCACCACGACAATTAACAACATACACTTAGGGCCGAAGATGACAGACGAACAGAAACAGCAGACAAGAGCATTATTGACTGAGTACAAACAAATTTTTTCAGACATTCCAGGTAGGACAGATAGGATACAACACTCCATTGTTCTCTCAGACTATACTCCAATCAAATGTCGACCATACTCTATCCCTCTAAACTATAGGGAAAATCTAGATAAGGAAATTCTTAGTCTAGAAGCCTGTGGGATAATCCAGAAATCCCAGTCTGAGTATTCATTTCCGATAGTCTTAGTCAAAAAGAAGGACTCCACCTTAAGACTCTGCGTAGATTATAGGAAATTAAACACAGTCACAAAAGTTGATGCAGAGCCTATTCCTTCCTGTGACGACCTTATCTTGAACATGTCATCATCTATTATCTTTTCAAAACTTGACCTAACTAAAGGCTATTGGCAAATTCCGATGCATAGAGATTCCATTCATCTTACTGCCTTTGCAACACCTCTAGGTCTCTACGAGTGGCGTTTTCTTCCGTTTGGCCTACGCAACGCACCTGCCACCTTTGTCCGCCTTACTAGGGAACTTCTGCATGGAGTCACAAATACTCAGACATATATAGATGATATATGCATCCATACAACAGACTGGACAAAACATCTACAAACTTTGAGACTCGTCTTCGAGAGAATAAAATTGTTTGGACTAACAGTCAAACCAACTAAAGTCGAGTTGGCGTTGGATGAGATAGATTTCCTAGGCCATACGATATCCAAGGGCCAGTTAAAAACAGATAACAAAATTATAACCAAAATCTTGAATCTCACTATTCCGACAACAACAAAAAACAAGTGAGGAGCTTGCTGGGGTTAGTAAATTATTACAACAAATTTATCCCCAATTTGGCACAAATAACATGTGTATTTTCGGACTTTGTTGAAATCTTCTGCAAAGATAAATGTGCAAGATGCTACTTTACAAAATGCAATGTCAAATTTAAAGTACCTTTTTAGTAATGTTCCTATCCTCCGCTTACCTAACCCGAAACTACAATATATCCTTAGATGTGACGCCAGTGCGACTCCAATCTCGGGCGTACTGCTTCAGGAACATGAAGAGATCCTCCATCCAATCGTGTATGTCAGTCGCAAACTTACCACAGCTGAATCACATTATGATGTCTCTCAACTTGAGGCTCTCGCAATCGTGTATTGTGTTACTAAACTTCATAGATATTTGGCTGGAACTCACTTTGTCGTCGAGACCGACAACTCTCCGCTGTTAGTTATGGAGAAATGCCTGCCTAAGAATAACAGGATTTATCGCTGTGCCTTAATACTCCAAAACTATTCATTCTCCATAAGGCATATTAAAGGGAGTAGCAATACCCTTGCAGACCTGCTGACGAGACCTTCAGACATTGAAGTGACGCAGAAAGGAGATGAAGAACTGCCACAATTACCTGTAGTTACTACCAATTAGCTCATATAGAAACTGTGCTAGTAATAGTAAGATAGAAGACACTGTGTAACATAAGTATCATTACGTGAACTTACCAAGAATTCTAGTAGTGCCAGAACGCATGAACAATGTATTTATAGAGTCATCTGGTGCATATAAACTGTGATACTACTATGAACAGAGTGTGCCACGCTACATCGTCACGTTAGTTACAGTGAAAAATGTATATAAACTATCGTAAGGAATGACCCAGAGGAAGGACGCGTCGTGATCACCGTCACCTGCACCTACGATTAGTTAGTTAGTTTATTTGTATGTAACATGTTTCTATGTATATAACATGTATGTATTAATATTGTATGATATGATTTTAATGAAGTTGCACTAAGCAATTTAGTGGTTCATTAAAGTAGTGATAGGATTAATAGAAGAACCACTAATACCCCAACGAACTGATAGCTTATTTCAAATTGTTAGCTGTAGTAATAACCATGATTTAATTAGTGTAGAAACACTTACAATTAGTGCTTAGACGTAAAATTTAGATAGTATTTATATTTAGACTATAGCAAACAGCTCTCTAGCGAGACTGCTACCGATGAAGCCAATTAAAACGGCGAGGTAATAAACCTAAATTTAATTAGAAATAGAATATATTAATTGTCAAAGAAATTTAAGAATTTAGTAATTGGTAACTTTAGTAGACTAAAGGGAACAAACACATTTTGCTTACAGAATGGTTAGTTTAATTAATTACTTTCCCTTAGAAACACCCATAAATGGATAGTTAGTTAATTATATACCTATATTTAACAACAGTTATTATTTATTTTAGTTAATTAAATCACCTTATTTATTACACCCATCATTTAGTTAAATAGGTTAAGTACATTATTTACTTTATACTTATTTCTGTTACTTAATATGATCAATCAAAGACGGAGGCGCATCCGGTCACATGCCCAGACAGTGCATAATAATCTGCTGAGTCATTCTACGTCAGCAAATAGCGTGTATAAGACGACCAGCATTCATCGAATAGAAGTACCGGTCTCAGTGAACAGCAACCAGCTCACAATGTTACAACTCGCTAATGGTAAGTTGGTTTTGTGATAAAGCTTTCACATTTTCGGTGTGTTTCTCCAAGTAGGCGTATGGATAACCTAACAATACTAGTAAAATGCAGGGGATATATGGTGCCAGACGCATATATCTGAAGAGACAAGCCATTTCTTCCTATAGTATTGTAGGCTGGGTCAACATGAGCTGGTATTCGAACTTTTGAACACAGCACTATGGTGGTACCTTAATAATATAGGTAGTAATGTGTAGTCGTAGGGGAAGGTGAAAGTGTACTGTGGGTCCACATACCCATTATCGATAGAAATATATGAAGTGTGTAACAGAAAGTGCATGTCAGATTCATAGCTATTAACTGTAATATCAATGTCTATATTGCTGATAAAGTACCCTGTTCTTATCTGTTTTACAGATACCGAGAGCCCACGAAAACCTAATTAGCAAACTGTGGAGCATACTAAGAGCTGAACCACACAGCTATTGCATGGCGTGTCTTAATGTCCCACAAAATTAAGAAGCCGAGAATCCATTCAGTCATTATTGTGATTATGGTGAGGGTGGTAGTTTTGCAGATCTAGTAACGGTTCGATTGCGGGATGTACTACAATAGAACTTCACCAAACAAGAAATAATCACATTAAGCCTGAATAGAATTGAGGAGTGCATCCTCGACTATAATCAACAACAGGATACTCCAGAACCATCCCCACCAAACGTCGAGCGAACATCATCACCGGCATCCTTAACCTTTAGTCAATCCACACTAGCGGACGAGTGTTAAAACACCTACATAAAAACAAAATGGTTGTAATATACTTACAGTCCTGTCTTTAATAGCTGACCAGTCCTCAATACGAAGAAAACTACAGTGGGTGTGAGGAGACTGCATATGTATATCACTGGTATTCTGACTTCACAGACTGTAGCTCACAGTGACTACAACGCAAGTAACACGGCGCCCTCTACGATATCTATTTCATCATGGTTGAGAGGTCATGGGGCGAGCATGACCCGCACTCCCCAACCCAACTCAAACATACAACCGGTCAACGAGCGGGTAGTAGAACGCTTAGTCGCGTCATACGGACAGCCGCGTCAGCGTAATCTGAACCGCTTGACCTAAGAAACTGGCTGAAACCGGTTTTACGCGTGGCTCAAAAACTAGTATATAAACCCGAGGCTGGTAATACTCAAGCATTGTGATCAGAAGATGACTACAGACCTCAAGACTGTGCCTGCTAACTGGGTCTACATGACTCGTAGTGGTGAGACTATTAGACCAGTGGGAGGTGGTGATAAGGCCGTGTTTGTCTCATCCTACAGAGGAACGAGCACGTTACACATCCGAAGATTTTACGGTGAATCCGACAAGAAGTTCCCGACTAAGAATGGAATGACACTTACTCGGCAAGAATATGAACAGATGATCGCCATGCATCGCGAGATCCTAGCTGACTTTGACAGACTCAACCAAGTTAACCAAGCTAGTAACGAAATCAAACAAGGTACTAACAGAAACAAGCAAGTCAGTAACCAAAACATTCAAGTCAGTGCTCATGTCAAACAAGGCACTACCAGAAGCCAGCAAGTCCAAAACACTCAAGTAAATGCTCAAGTTAAACAAGGAACTAACCGAAACCACCAAGTAGACGCATACTATACCGCCAGTTTTCAACCCAGCTACAGTCAGATGTGTGATGACCCCAGCAACCAGATGTGTGATGAGCCCAATAGCCAGCTGTTTGATGTGAAACAAGACACCAACCGAAGCAATCAAGTCCAACACACTCAAGACAGTACTCAAGTCAAACAGGGTACTAAACGAAGACACCAAGTAGACGCATACTATACCACCAGTTATCAACCCAGCTACAGTCAGATGTGTGATGACCCCAGCAACCAGATACGTGAAGAGCCAAATAGCCAGATGTTTGATGTGCCCGACACTCAGATGATTGATGGCCCTGTTGTCTACAATACTCAGTTGTCAGCCCACCAATCAAGAGACCAGCCTTATGACTACATGCCAAGTGACATATACATACCAGGCTACCAGCTGGAAAAACCAACCTACTCAGACAATGGTGTGAAGAAACCCAGAAACAGCATACAATGTGTATAGCTCTGTATGTGAAAATAAAATGTTGTGATGATACTATGTATATGTAGCAGAGGGTGTATGTTAGGTGGGCAAAGCTACAGCACGCTTGAGCATCAGGATGGAATGGGAAGAAAGATGCTCAAGTCGTGACGTAGTTTGTTGTTAGGAGGCAGTCAACATCTGGGACTAGGAAAGAGAAGTCGCCATCGGTACGGAATTGTGATAATATCATGTAGTGGCCATCAATATGAAATAAAGCTTGTTTATATTCAACCAATAGATCTCGTTAGTCCTGCTTTGTTATAGAGGACGAAATGGTGCCGTGACCAGGATCAGAGCCTGGAGTGTCACGGAATCTCAATACGCCGTCCATATAAAACAAACGTCGAAGTAAATACAAAGTTTTGAAGATCCTTGTTCTGCTTGCATCAATTTCCCAGAGACAGAATTACGGCACGGTTCTATACTTGTATTGAACGTTGAAACGAAGTTGATAAATGGCCACTATGTCGTCTGTGAGAGTTACAGCAGCCAAAAGCCCGGCTAGGGGTGGTTGTCTGTAAATATTTTTCAGAATCCTCGCTATAAGGACCTCTTGTAAAGAAGTCTCGCTGTACAGGCAGTCATTAGTCAGCTGAGATATGAAAACCAGCTTGCCAGGACGGGTTGCTGTGCGATTGTTATCATCTTGCTGAGCAAAAGAGTGAGGAAAACCAGCACGTTTTTTCTGGATCCTTTGAAATAAGAGGCTCAGGAAAAAGAAACTTCAAGGCAAATCGAATTAAGTAGCAGTTATCTACTTCGCATCAAGATTGTCTGGAGCGAACTGAAAACCGTTAAATCGTGACCTTTTGAGAGTTTGAAGAAACAAGTCAATCACTCATTTGAAGAAATGAAAAGGTCATCAACAGCAGCGATATCGTCAGGAGACTCTCGGAAGTGGGAGGGGCAGACTGGGCTGCCGACCTACTGAAGAGGGGACCCAAATTATCGCTTTACTGAGCTAGTTCTCAAGACGTCGCTTTGATGTGCCCTGTTATCGGGTGAAAAGAAGCCAGAAATCTGGTAGGGACCCAACCAGGGGTTGAAGTTACTGAGACGTTGGAAAAGAAACTCCCTAACTACCTGAGGTGCGTGGTCGGTTGGAAGAGCATTTCAGCTGGCGCAGACTCCTAGCGTGTGAATTCTACCTGACAGCGAACATAGAGGAATCCGTCTTTCGTGAATCAGGAGCAGAGATTAGGGTAAATTGTAAACCTTAAATATCATTTTAAGTACTATTGACTGATTGAACAATTCTTACTGTGTGAAGTAACAACGGTCATGTCTTTAAATTAGATAGTTATAAGTGTGAAATTGATTTTATTGCTATATATAGTAATATTTCAGCATGACGGAACAAGATTCATTGGCACAAGTTTTGACGGGGGTAGGAACAGCGGTAGGTGGACTTCATACGGTCAAGAAACAACAGGATATGGCAACAGGCAGACTCATCACAGCACAGTAGAGAAACAGGCATAATTGAGAATTATTTCGGCTGAGCTCAAGACGAGTTTCTTTTCCAGGTACCAAGGAATATGCAGAAGAAGAAGTAGGAATATTGTTTCAAGCTTGATAGGAGTGTGTGGTTTAGGTGAGTGCAGTTTTTGTGTGGAAGAATTCTACTTCTTTGAATCTCCGGTGCGCACCGATTCTTTGTCTTCCTATCGTGTGCGAGTGATTTCAGCTTAGTTGAAAGTGGAGAAGCAGTAATGGGGAGGTCATACGGGTAGTGATGACAATGGGGAGTTGAGGTAGTGTCGGAAGGGTACAGCGTTTGAATTTTTTAAGCGAAGAAGAAGTGTTTCAAAAAGGTAACCATATGTGTTATGATGTATTGTATAAAGTTAAGATTTAAATGTTATTGAGGATATGTAAATAATATGTGTTATGTTTGAAGAGTCAGAAACGAAGAAGAAGTTCATAGTCGTTTACTATATGACAGGGGAAAGAGCTACGAATAGATTGTTTTACTTAAAATAAAGTTGGTTTGGGGAAGATTAGAGGAGCTATGGGAGGTAAGGAAAGAGAGGGAATAGAATAGGGGGATTGGGAGTAAAGACTTTTTAAGGGAAAAAGTCTTTCTGAAACATAGGAAGGTGTAGCAGAGGGTGTATGTTAGGTGGGCAAAGCTACAGCACGCTTGAGCATCAGGATGGAATGGGAAGAAAGATGCTCAAGTCGTGACGTAGTTTGTTGTTAGGAGGCATTCAACATCTGGGACTAGGAAAGAGAAGTCGCCATCGGTACGGAATTGTGATAATATCATGTAGTGGCCATCAATATGAAATAAAGCTTGTTTATATTCAACCAATAGATCTCGTTAGTCCTGCTTGTTATATATACCACTTCATATCACATCATTCATTTCGTATAATGACATTATGCATTTTTATTCTTGAAAAATGTACTATGTACTGAAATACTGTAAAATGTACTGAATTACTGTAAAATAAACAGGCCTATATTATAATTACGTCTTGGTTGTTGAATTTTTTAGAGTTTACGGTGTATATAGTTTTCATGTGATGAGAGGATGAAGGACAAAAATCTTGGTCAAGTAATAAAATTTGCTACCAAAGAGGAAACATTGTGGCTACATTTCAACCAGACTTATAAAAAAAAAGCTCACCCAAACTTGTGAAAAGTAGGAAAATGTGGTAATCAAAGTGAAAATTTTTGGTCACATTGCAACCAAACTTATAAAAATCTCAATCAAACTTATGAAAAGTAGGAACATTTGTGAACCAAATGTGAAAAGGTTAGCCGAATTTCAAGAAAAGTAGGAAAATTTGTTAACCAAACGTGAAAAGTTTGGCCAACTTTCACCCAAACTTATGAAAAGTGGGGAATTTGCACTGTCTGATCATGTGACCAGATGCGACTCCATCTTTGAGCGGTTGAGTTATTAGTCACGTGTTTCGGATGTATCCCATAAGACACGCGACCGGTTACAGCACCATCTTTGATCGGTATTAGCCACGTGGTTGTACCCTTAAACAGGTGATCGAGTGCGACGCCATCTTTAGATGGTTTAGTCACTTGTTTCGATTGTATACCTTAGGCATATGACCGGAAGCATCGCCATGTTTGATCGGCTGTGATCTTTACCCAAGTGTCTCGGTTGTATCGTTATACTGTCAGTACGCTCTGAATCAGCCTCCAGTTTCCCCCAAAGACATGTCTGAACACGTTCACGCACGTTCACTCCGCCGACGTAGCCCCGTGATGAGTCACCCAGTCGGTCACCCTCTGATGATTCTGATGATGATGATGATGATGAGCTGATGATGATGATGCTGCTGCTGATGATGATGATAATGCTTTTTGTTGGTGGTGGTGGGTGATGATGATGGTAATACAGATGACAGACATCTGCTTCATACCACCGCAAGAGAGGATAACGCTGATTCTAATGTCTCCATTTGACAACGACGGCGGAAGACGTGATGCTGATGATAATGATGGTAATCATGATGACAGACATTACAGAAGATTATGATAGTGATGGTGAGCAGCATCATTTTTCTGCTTCACACCACTGCAAGCGAGGATAATGCTGATCTTCATGTCTCCACTTGACAACGACGGTGGAAGATGTGATGATGATGATGATGATGATGATGATGATGATGATGATGATGATGATGATGATGATGATGTTTGTTGGTGGTGGTGGGTGATGATGATGATGATAATAATACCGATGACAGACATCTGCTTCACACCACCGCAAGAGAGGATAACGCTGATTCTAATGTCTCCATTTGACAACGACGGCGGAAGGCTTGATGATGGTAATGATGGTAATCATGATGACAGACACTACAGAAGATTATGATAGTGATGGTGAGCAGCATCATTTCTCTGCTTCACACCACTGCAAGCGAGGATAATGCTGATTTTCATGTCTCCACTTGACAACGACGGTGGAAGATGTGATGATGATGATGATGATGATGATGATGATGATGATGATGGTAATCATGATGACAGACACTACAGAAGATTATGATAGTGATGGTGAGCAGCATCATTTCTCTGCTTCACACCACTGCAAGAGAGGATAACGCTGATTTTCATGTCTCCACTTGACAACGACGACGGAAGGCTTGATGATGGTAATGATGCTGGTAATCGTGATGACAGACACTACAGAAGATCATATGTGCCGGTCGTTCAGAAAGACAACGGTAATCTTGTCCAGGAAGCACGAATGCTGGGACTGACTGCGATATCGTGTAAATGCAATGCATTATAGAGAGAGAGAGAGAGAGAGAGAGAGAGAGAGAGAGAGAGAGAGAGAGAGAGAGAGAGAGAGAGAGAGAGAGAGAGACCTGCCCGCACTTGATTCGAATGACATGCACGGGGCTTGCCTCGCATGCTTTCGATTTATCGTCACAGGTGTGTATTGCGTCTGGGTTTGACCTAAAGTACCTTGTTAATGTTTGAGTGGTATTCTGCGCTAGTACACTAGTTTCCCCCAAAGACATGTCTGAACACGTTCACGCACGTTCACTCCGCCGACGTAGCCCCGGAGCTTGATTCGCATGACATGCACGGGGCTTGCCTCGTATGATTTCGATTTATCGTCACAGGTGTGTATTGCGTCTGGGTTTGACCTAAAGAACCTTGTTAATGTTTGAGTGGTATTCTGCGCTAGTACACTAATTTTTAGAGCTAGAGACATGCCCGGAGCTTGATTCGCATGACATGAACGGGGCTTGCCTCGCATGATTTCGATTTATCGTCACAGGGGTGTATTGCGTCTGGCAATGACGTAAGCTACCTTGTTAATGTTTGCGTGGTATTCTGCGATAGTACACTAATTTTTAGAGCTAAAGACATGCCCCGAGCTTGATTCACATGACATGCACGGGGCTTGCCTCGCTGATGCAGTTTTTTTACCGCTTTTGTGAGATTACTGCAAACTAAAGTATATTTGTCACCATCCACATATACCGACAGGTTTTGCCTTTCGAGATGTACAGTTTCTGACATAAATTGTAGTTTTGTGTTACCATTTACGCAGCTTTTTCATGAGATTACTTCATTGGAACCCATGCAAAGTGCCACAGATTATTTGTTTATACATTTTGTGATGTGCTCACGCGATTCAGCGCCATTTAAAACCACTATATTCAAAAGTTCACTATCGTGCGTTAATCGGTTACTGCGATATTACAATAAGCGCAGATGACACGCCACATGTTTTGTCAGTATCAAGGGGACACAAATATTTCAAAAATACGCAAGGGAAATAACGAGTTCTTTCTAATAATATTATTTTAATGCTTAATTTGTAGATTTCACTGATTATGTTAAGTTAATTGAATGTGTACTATTGAGACTGGTCTCTAGTGGTATGGCGTCTAGAATAAATCACTATCTATATGGTATTACGTGTTTATTAATTGTGGCAATATACCAATATATAGATCTATTTGCCGTAATCTGGCTTCAGACTTTTATCCTAAGGCTGACTAAATGACTACGCTGTCCAGCTACTCCACCAGTCCGGAACGATAGTGTGTTCCATAACTGGTCAACAATCGGTTCACGAGTGCTCACTATTTTTAACATTATTTTCGCAGTGTGAAATTGTGTATTATTTCCGGATTTAGTGGTGATATTCGTTGTTGTTTTGATTTTCTGGACATTTCCCCGGAATTATTACCTGAAACAACACATTTTTCAATATGTATTTGAATATCACTGATGTCGGGATCTCGATAAATGACTACGATGTCCAGCTACTCCACCAGTCCGGAACGATAGTGTGTTCCATAACTGGTCCCGGGGCGGCTGCTAAAGCAACACCCGCACTTATTATGAGTGCCCTAACTGGTCCAGGAGGTGTACCTTTTGGGGGAGTCGTGGACCTGCATAGGTTCGAAATTCCCACTAGGTGGTACTTTCACCTGTCAGCAGAGGCTCAGAAAGCCGTGTATGACAAGATACACGGAAAAAAACTTTCGCTACCAAGTCTAGGGATAGACATATCACTACAACATCTAGACAAAGAAAGGGACAGGCTGACCATCCACTGGCTACCTGTCACGATTGCTCCTCAAGGAGTTAAAAAACTGGTGCACAGTATTACAGGAGACGACAAGGCTGAGGTCTTTAGGATAAAGAATGGGGCTGGCAAGTGGGGAGCGCTCTGCAACCCAACAAAGGAAGTTCCCCATTACATACGGATCTACACTCCCGGTATAACGAACAATAACCACAGAGTGTTGATCACGATGCCGGGGAGAAAGACCGATTGTCCAGCTTGTGGCCAAAACAACCACTGGGCAAATAAATGCCCTAGTCGACGACATTCGACGACACCAATAGCAGCAACAATAAGGGTTCAAAGCCAAGAAGATTTCCCACCGCTCGAAAGAGAAACCTCTCCACAGGGAGAGATTGAGCTGACACAAACCTTCAACAGTCAAATCAACACACAAGAAAATAACACACAAGAAATTAATACACAAGACATAAATCCAAGGAATGAAGACTCTGACGGTTTTCAAGTCGTCAACAAAGCAAAGAAGAGAACATGGGCTAACAGAAGACCGCAGTCAAAACACAGCGACGACACAGAAACAGACGATTTATCACTGCCAAAGAAAGAAAAAGTCAAAAACACTATAGGCAAGACAAAGGAAACTGAACAAGAACAACAAGAGGAGACACAAGTACAAGACGAAGACGACACATACAGCATACCAGACACTCTTTTCGTAGACACAGACACAAGTGATAAAAACGAGGAACAAGACGATCCTCCCACACAAACCTTTGACGCTACAGACCTGCTCGCCTAAATGTACTCAACAAGGATAATAATTTTGCGTGTGATTCTATACACTTATTATATCTCATTCATTTGATTTTACTTAAATTATAATGACTAGTGATTTAGTTATTATTACTTTAAACATTTGTGGTATACGTACAAAATTACAACATATTATCACACTAATAAACAAACACAAACCAGATTTTCTACTACTACAAGAAACAAATATATGTTCAAAAACATTCGCACAACATATCACCACACAGCTAGGCCTCAGACATTCATGCTTTAGTTTAGGCACACACAAAATTGGGTCAGGAACAGCTATTCTGCAGACATCAGACAGGTGGGACATAATTAAAACACACACGGATAACCATGGACGAATCTCCATAATACAGGTAGAAAACACTATACAAGCATACACCATAGTGAACATACATGCACCACCAAATTACAATCACCAACCAAACTTTTACCAAGAATTAGACACCTTACTTATACAAACATACAGAGGGCAAAATATTATCCTTGCAGGGGATTTCAATTTTGTACTCTCAGATTTGGATATCGTAGGGGCAGGCAAAGCAGGAATCAAGACACAATTAAGGAGAAATGACAGAAGTGGAATACATCAACTGGATATACTAAAGAATACCCTAGACACACACAATCTAATAGACGCTTTCCGATACAGACACCCTAATAACATTGCAACAACACACAAAAATAGGGCTTACAATAGATCAGCCAGATTAGATAGAGTATACTCACCTTCAACACACCAAATAATACACACAAAACATCTACAAGAGACATTACAATACACAGATCACAAAGCAGTACTAACACATATCACTACAGACACTACAAACACAAGGCCATCAAAAAGAACATCACATTGGAAGTTCAATAACTCCTTACTCCAAAATACAGGTTATTTACAACATGTGACACAACTTATTCTAACATACACTAATAGTACACCCACGGACAACATAACACAAATTTGGGATTTACTAAAGAATACAATACGGTGTAGAACACAACAGTTAGCATCCATCATACATAAAGACAGACTACAACAAGAACATATCATACAGACAGCAATACAACTCACAAAACAGACTGACAGGAATGCATCCACACCTAAACACACTAGAATCACAATTAGAACAACACCAGCAACACACACTCCGCGGTGCACTCCTTCGAACTAAACTTACTAACATATCAGAAGAAAGTCCCAATAGACAGCACCTTGCATTAGAGCAAAACATTCAACGCAACAGACAAATAGGAGCAATAACAGACATGCAAGGAAACACACAAACAGAGACAGTACATATACTAGAAACATTCCAACAGTACTACACTCACCTATATACAGCAGAACCCGCCAACACACAAACACAAAATAGATTCCTAAAATACACAAAAAAATTGTCAGACACAGATAAAGACACACTAGACACAGAGCTTACATTAGCCGACATAACACATGCACTCAATCAAATGCAAAAAGACAAAACACCAGGACCAGATGGACTCACAGTAGAATTATACCAACACTTCTTTCCTATCCTAGGCAATTTCCTTCTAAAAGTCTACCAAGAAGCTTTTCATAAACAAGAACTCCCAAACACTTGCAATATGTCATATATAACACTCATACCTAAAGACAACACAGACAAAACACAGCTGAAAAACTATAGACCCATCTCCTTATTAAACACAGACTACAAAATTCTAGCAAAATCACTTGCAAACAAAATTAAAAACTTCATGCCATCACTCATCCACCCAGACCAACAGTGCAGTATTCAACACAGAAACATACACCAACATACACACTTCATTAGGGATTTCATTACATACACCCACCAGAAAGACTGTCAATCCTCTCTCTTATCTTTAGACCAGGAGAAGGCCTTTGACAGAATCTCACACTCATACTTACACAAAACACTAGCACACTGCAACATAGGACAGTACTATAGACAGTGGATAGAAATATTGTATAAAAATCCTGAAAGTAAGGTACTGGTGAATCATTCACTCACTGGCAGTTTCAGAATCAATAGATCTGTCAGACAAGGGTGTCCACTATCACCAGTCCTATATGTACTCACACTAGAACCACTCTTAGAAGCAATTAGACAGGACACTAACATTAAAGGTACATTTATACAAGGGTCTGGAGAGCGGAAATTAATTGCTTATGCAGATGACACCGTTTTCTTCCCTACAACCAACACTTCCATAACGAACATACTTCACACCTTCAGACAGTTTGGTGAAGGAAGTGGGGCCAAAATAAACATACAGAAGTCTAAAATAATGGGTCTGGGGAAGTGGAAGAATAAAGCAGATTTCCCCCCGGATCTAACAGTCACAGATAACATGAAGATTTATGGGATCACTTTTCCATCCAATCCCAGAAAAACACACACAGGAACATGGCAATCACTGACAAAACAAATTATAGACATACTACATAGGTTCAAATACAAGACATCAACAATTTTTATACGAAGCACTATTGTAAACACCTTCATCTTTCCTAAAATACTATATTTAGCCACAGTGTTAGACCCACCAAAACAAACAATCACAGACATAAACAAACACATCAGGAAATTCATCTTTAAAAACACAATCCACAGTATAAAGCACAAGACTTTAATACAAGAGAAGACTAGAGGGGGAATTTCACTACAGGACCTTAACAAAAAAATACAAGCATTAAGAATCAACCACATAGGATGCATCATCAATCATCCAGATCAACACTCGCTAGCATTATACTATATTGCAATTAGATTACACAGAATTAAGAAAATAGACAAAACAACACCGCACTATTACGGCACACTACCGCACTTCTACAGAACATGTATGCAAGCAATTCAAGGTAATGAACACTTAATACAACAGACAACCAAGCAGATATACACATATTTAGTACAACAACAAGCCCCACCACTACACCTGAGAATCAAAAGAGGATACAAATATCACATGAAAGACTACAGTTGCACCTTCACTAACTTACACAGCAAACATATCACATCAAAATCCAAAGAAATAACATACAGGCTAATTTATAATATGACCCCGACAACATGAGAGAGCCGCACAAACATCAAAATAAATAGCCCCATGCAAATTATGTAGACAAAATATTCAGGAAACAGAGGATCATCTCTTCTATGAATGCCCAGCAATCACAGCCACTAAGATTGCACTGCAACAATTAATAGAAACACACACAAACAAGAAAACTGACGCTTATAAGGCCATTTTTTTAAATACAATACCCACAGCCACAAAAGACAAACACACTAAACTTCTTGTTGCACTGGCGGAGTATAGAAACGTAATATGGTCGAGTAGAAACTCGGCCACACACAATCACCAAACAATACAACCACACACACTAGCAAAGATTTTTCAACAAAAAATCGCCCAGCTATTCGCAGATTAATAAACAAGAGCCACCCCCATCAAATTTCACACTACATAACATACATGTTCAAACACACTCTCACAGTATATTTCTATACTCCGCATGTGTACCACTAAGCCCAATCATTGAGGAACAAAGCGCCAAATAACTGAATAAATGTCCTTTCTTTGTTACTGAGTCCTGGAGCCCAACCTAGACAGAACAATGGGACGGTGGCCTTTGTGAGTCAGTGGTCTTGTCGACCGAAGTTTGACCTCGGTCTGAACAGCTCTCTCTCTCTCTCTCTCTCTCTCTCTCTCTCTCTCTCTCTCTCTCTCTCTCTCTCTCTCTCTCTCTCTCTCTCTCTCTCTCTCTCTCTCTTCTCCCCCCCCCCCACCCCAAACATGAATGACTATACGCTGTATTCGCAATGTAAAAGCCTGTTTTTGTACATAATAAATGGGATATTTATGTATACGCTGAATTCGCAATGGACAACTTAACAAATTCCAATCTGTTTACGCGCGCTCTCTCTTTATCCCTCCCCCTCCTCTCCCCCTCCCCAGCTCCCTCTCTCTCCCTCCCTCCGTGTTGACCGCGTTCCTGGTCTCAACCCACCCCACCACAAGCAAATCCTGGGCACTTGCGATTAAGTCGAGGGCTGTCATTCAGCAATAATATTGAATCCACTTACAGGAAGTAAGCTTGCATGAGACTGCCTGCAGTGTAAAACGTGGGGCGGCTTTTGCCGTTTCGACCTTGACACCAACATTTCCTTTAATGTATATATCTTCGGTGTGGAAGAGAACGCGTGATGTGTGTTGAAGGTTTATAAGCGTGTGAGAAAGATGGGTTTAGAATGAACGAGCGGAAGGAATCATCACCACACCATAGTCGTTGTTGTCTCCGTCATTATCATCACCATTATCATCACCATTACCATCACCATTATCATCATCATTATCATCACCATTATCATCACTATTACCATCAATCACGTTAGAATGGGATGACTGAAAGCGTACGTCATTATCATAACTGTATATGTATGTTTTTGTTTCATTAACGCATATGACATAACACTAACAAACGGCAACGCTCTGTAATATACACAAACAAAGAAACACGCATTGCACCTTGTAAATATACATTGCTTTGAATAAAATAAACGTATAAAAAAAAAATAACTGGTAATAAACGGGGCATTTATGTATATGCTGTATTCGCAAATGGACAATTTAACAAATTACAATCTGTTTACGCGCTCTCTCTTTATCCCTCCCCTTCCTCTCCCCCTCCCCAGCTCCCTCTCTCTCCCCCCCTCTTTGTTGACCGCTTTCCCGGTCCCAACCCAGCCCACCGCAAGCAAATCCTGGGCACTTGCGATTAAGTCGAGGGCTGTCATTCAGCCATAATATTGAATTCACTTACAGGAAACTAAGCTTACATGAGGCTGCCTGCAGTGTAAAGCGTGGGGCGGCTTTTGCCGTTTCGACCTTGACACCAACATTTCATTTAATGTATATATTGTCGGTGGGGAAGAGAACGCGTGGTGTGTTGAAGGTTTATAAGCGTGTGAGAATGAGGGTTTAGAGTGAACGAGGGGAAGGAATCATCACCACATCATAGTCGTTGTCGCCGTCATCATTATCATCACCATTATCATCACCATTACCATCAATCACGTTAGAATGGGATGACTGAAAGCGTACATCATTATCATAACTGTATATGTATGTTTTTGTTTCATTAACGCATGTGACATAACACTAACAAACGGCTAACGCTCTGTAATATACACAAACAAAGAAACACGCATTTCACCTTGTAAATATACATTGCTTTGTATGAAATAAACGTTAATTTAAAAAAAATAATAACTGGTCCCCTGGCGGCTGCGAAAGCAACACCTGCACTTATTATGAGTGTCCTAACTGGTCCAGGAGGTGTACCTTTTGGGGGAGTCGTCGACCTGCATAGGTTCGAAGTTCCCACAAGGTGGTACTTTCACCTGTCAGCAGAGGTTCAGAAAGCCGTGTATGACAAGATACACGGCAAAAAGTTTTCTCTACCAAGTCTAGGGATAGACATATCGCTACAACATCTAGACAAAGAAAGGGACAGGCTGACCATCCACTGGCTACCTGTCACGATTGCTCCTCAAGGAGTTAAAAAACTAGTGCACAGTATTACAGGAGACGACAAGGCTGAGGTCTTTAGGATAAAGAATGGGGCTGGCAAGTGGGGAGTGCTCTGCAACCCAACGAAGGAAGTCCCCCACTATATACGGATCTACACTCCCGGTATTACAAACAATAACCACAGAGTGTTGATCCGATGCCGGGGAGAAAGACCGATTGTCCAGCGTGTGGCCAAAACAACCACAGGGCAAATAAATGCCCTAGTCGACGACAATCGACGACACCAATAGCAGCAGCAGTAAGTGTTTAAAGCCAAGAAGATTTCCCACCCCTCGAAAGAGAAACCTCTCCACAGGGAGAGATTGAGCTGACACAAACCTTCAGCAGTCAAACCAACACACAAGAAAATAACACACAAGAAAATAATATACAAGACATAAATCCAAGGAATGAAGACTCTGACGGTTTTCAAGTCGTCAGCAAACCAAAGAAGAGAACATGGGCTAACAGAAGACCGCAGTCAAAACACAGCGACGACACAGAAACAGACGACTTATCACTGCCAAAGAAAGAAAAAGTCAAAGCCACTATAGGCAAGACAAAGGAAACTGAACAAGAACAACAAGAGGAGACACAAGTACAAGACGAAGACGACACATACAGCATACCAGACACTCTCTTCGTAGACACAGACACAAGTGATAAGAACGAGGATCAAGATGATCCTCCCACACAAACTTTTGATGCTACAGACTTGTTCGCCTAAATGTACTCATCACGGATAATAATTTTGCGTGTGATTCTATACACTTATTATATCTCATTCATTTGATTTTACTTAAATTATAATGACTAGTGATTTAGTTATTATTACTTTAAACATTTGTGGTATACGTACAAAATTACAACATATTATCACACTAATAAACAAGCACAAACCAGATTTTCTACTACTACAAGAAACAAATATATGTTCAAAAACATTCGCACAACATATCACCACACAGCTAGGCCTCAGACATTCATGCTTTAGTTTAGGCACACACAAAATTGGGTCAGGAACAGCTATTCTGCAAACATCAGACAGGTGGGACATAATTAAAACACACACGGATAACCATGGACGAATCTCCATAATACAGGTAGAAAACAGTATACATGCATACACCATAGTGAACATACATGCACCACCAAATTACAATCATCAACCAAATTTTTACCAAGAATTAGACACCTTACTTATACAAACATACAGAGGGCAAAATGTTATCCTTGCAGGGGATTTCAATTTTGTACTCTCAGATTTGGATATCGTAGGGGCAGGCAAAGCAGGAACCAAGACACAATTAAGGAGAAATGACAGAAATGGAATACATCAACTGGATATACTAAAGAATACCCTAGACACACACAATTTAATAGACGCTTTCCGATACAGACACCCTAATAACATTGCAACAACACACAACAATAGGGCTTACAATAGATCAGCCAGATTAGATAGAGTATACACACCTTCAACACACCAAATAATACACACAAAACATCTACAAGAGACATTACAATACACAGATCACAAAGCAGTACTAACACATATCACTACAGACACTACAAACACAAGGCCATCAAAAAGAACACTCACATTGGAAGTTCAATAACTCCTTACTCCAAAATACAGGCTATTTACAACATGTGACACAACTTATTCTAACATACACTAATAATACACCCACGGACAACATAACACAAATTTGGGATTTACTAAGGAATACAATACGGTATAGAACACAACAGTTAGCATCCATCATACATAAAGACAGACTACAACAAGAACATATCATACAGACAGCAATACAACTCACAAAACAGACTGACAGGAATGCACCACACCTAAACACACTAGAATCACAATTAGAACAACACCAGCAACACACATTCCGTGGTGCACTCCTTCGAACTAAACTTACTAACATATCAGAAGAAAGTCCCAATAGACAGCACCTTGCATTAGAGCAAAACATTCAACGCAACAGACAAATAGGAGCAATAACAGACATGCAAGGAAACACACAAACAGAGACAGTACATATACTAGAAACATTCCAACAGTACTACACTGACCTATATACAGCAGAACCCGCCAACACACAAACACAAAATAGGTTCCTAAAATACACAAAAAAATTGTCAGACACAGTTAAAGACACACTAGACACAGAGCTTACATTAGCAGACATAACACATGCACTCAATCAAATGCAAAAAGACAAAACACCAGGACCAGATGGACTCACAGTAGAATTCTACCAACACTTCTTTCCTATCCTAGGCAATTTCCTTCTAAAAGTCTACCAAGAAGCTTTTAACAAACAAGAACTCCCAAACACTTGCAATATGTCATATATAACACTCATACCTAAAGACAACACAGACAAAACACAGCTGAAAAACTATAGACACATCTCCTTATTAAACACAGACTACAAAATTCTAGCAAAATCACTTGCAAACAAAATTAAAAACTTCATGCCATCACTCATCCACCCAGACCAACAGTGCAGTATTCAACACAGAAACATACACCAACATACACACTTCATTAGGGATTTCATTACATACACCCACCAGAAAGACTGTCAATCCTCTCTCTTATCTTTAGACCAGGAGAAGGCCTTTGACAGAATCTCACACTCATACTTACACAAAACACTAGCACACTGTAACAAAGGACAGTACTATAGACAGTGGATAGAAATATTGTATAAAAATCCTGAAAGTAAGGTACTGGTGAATCATTCACTCACTGGCAGTTTCAGAATCAATAGATCTGTCAGACAAGGGTGTCCACTATCACCAGTCCTATATGTACTAACACTAGAACCACTCTTAGAAGCAATTAGACAGGACACTAACATTAAAGGTACATTTATACAAGGGTCTGGAGAGCGGAAATTAATTGCTTATGCAGATGACACCGCTTTCTTCCCTACAACCAACACTTCCATAACGAACATACTTCACACCTTCAGACAGTTTGGTGAAGGAAGTGGGGCCAAAATAAACATACAGAAGTCTAAAATAATGGGTCTGGGGAAGTGGAAGAATAAAGCAGATTTCCCCCCGGATCTAACAGTCACAGATAACATGAAGATTTATGGGATCACTTTTCCATCCAATCCCAGAAAAACACACACAGGAACATGGCAATCACTGACAAAACAAATTATAGACATACTACATAGGTTCAAATACAAGACATCAACTATTTTTGTACGAAGCACTATTGTTAACACCTTCATCTTTCCTAAAATACTATATTTAGCCACAGTGTTAGACCCCCCAAAACAAACAATCACAGACATAAACAAACACATCAGACAATTCATCTTCAAAAACACAATCCACAGTATAAAGCACAAGACTTTAATACAAGAGAAGACTAGAGGGGGGGGGGGGTAGCACTACAGGACCTTAACACAAAAATACAAGCATTAAGAATCAACCACATAGGACGCATCATCAATCATCCAGATCAACACTCGCTAGCATTATACTATATTGCAATTAGATTACACAGAATTAAGAAAATAGACAAAACAACACCGCACTATTACGGCACACTACCGCACTTCTACAGAACATGTATGCAAGCAATTCAAGGTAATGAACACTTAATACAACAGACAACCAAGCAGATATACAAATATTTAGTACAACAACAAGCCCCACCACTACACCTGAGAATCAAAAGAGGATACAAATATCACATGAAAGACTACAGCTGCACCTTCACTAACTTACACAACAAACATATCACATCAAAATCCAAAGAAATAACATACAGGCTAATTTATAATATGACCCCGACAACAGAGAGAGCTGCACAAACATCCAAGCAAATAGCCCCATGCAAATTATGCAGACAAAATATTCAGGAAACAGAGGACCATCTCTTCTATGAATGCCCAACAATCACAGCCACTAAGACTGCACTGCAACAATTAATAGAAACACACACAAACAAGAAAACTGACGCTTATAAAGCCATTTTCCTAAATACAATACCCACAGCCACAAAAGACAAACACACTAAACTTCTTATTGCACTGGCGGAGTATAGAAACGTAATATGGTCGAGTAGAAACTCGGCCACCCACAATCACAAAACAATACAACCACACACACTAGCAAAGATTTTTCAACAGAAAATCGCCCAGCTATTCGCAGACTAATAAACTAAGAGCCACCCCCATCAAGTTTCACACTACATAACATACATGTTCAAACACACACTCTCACAGTATATTTCTATACTCCGCATGTGTACCACTAAGCCCAATCATTGGGGAACAAAGCGCCAAATAACTGAATAAATGTCCCTTCTTTGTTACTGAGTCTCGGGGCCCAACCTAGACAGAACAATGGGACGGTGGCCTTTGTGAGTCAGTGGTCTTGTCGACCGACGGTTGACCTCGGTCGGAACAGCTCAGGTAAACTCTTTAGTGAACCTAATAAATTCCATTCTCTTTACGCTCTCTCTCTCTCTCTCTCTCTCTCTCTCTCTCTCTCTCTCTCTCTCTCTCTCTCTCTCTCTCTCTCTCCCCCCCCCAAACATGAATGACTATACGCTGTATTCGCAATGTAAAAGCCTGCTTTTGTACATAATAAACGGGATATTTATGTATACGCTGTATTCGCAAATGGACAATTTAACAAATTACAATCTGTTTACGCGCTCTCTCTTTATCCCTCCCCCTCCTCTCCCCCTCCCCAGCTCCCTCTCTCTCCCTCCCTCTTTGTTGACCGCTTTCCCGGTCCCAACCCAGCCCACCACAAGCAAATCCTGGGCACTTGCGATTAAGTCGAGGGCTGTCATTCAGCAATAATATTGAATTCACTTACAGGAAACTAAGCTTACATGAGGCTGCCTGCAGTGTAAAGCGAAGGGCGGCTTTTGCCGTTTCGACCTTGACACCAACATTTCATTTAATGTATATATTGTCGGTGTGGAAGAGAACGCGTGGTGTGTTGAAGGTTTATAAGCGTGTGAGAATGATGGGTTTAGAGTGAACGAGGGGAAGGAATCATCACCACATCATAGTCGTTGTTGTCTCCGTCATCATTATCATCACCATTATCATCACCATTACCATCAATCACGTTAGAATGGGATGACTGAAAGCGTACGTCATTATCATAACTGTATATGTATGTTTTTGTTTCATTAACGCATGTGACATAACACTAACAAACGGCAACGCTCTGTAATATACACAAACAAAGAAACACGCATTTCACCTTGTAAATATACATTGCTTTGTATGAAATAAACGTTAATTTAAAAAAAATACTCCTTTTGGTCTATCCAAAGACCTCACTTGACCATCATTTATTCACATTTCAATGAGAAATTTGATGGCCCTCCTCAGCGGAGGGCAAAGGATAATATCCGAGGTAGGGGCCTATTCCATCGCGCCCCTCACACATCGGCGTACTCCACACACACACACACACACACACACACACACACACACACACACACACACACACACACACACACACACATCGCATACCCACACACTAGGACTCGACCCAGATGCCCGGTGACTAGTTGGTCTACTTATCTATATAAGTATTCCACATGCACGGGGCTTGCCTCGCTGTCTTTGAACGGGCTCGAAAGCGATCGGGGGAAGCGGAGGCGGCCGGCGGAGGTACCTGTCCGGAAGTAGTCATCACGTGACCCAAGGAAATACCCGCCAATTTTTTGAAAAATGAGGTCCGAAAAGGATCCGTTTTCAATCTGGTGCTTAGTTTAGTTTAGTTTAGTTTATGGATCAACATCACGGCACACGGGTGCAACCCATAAGTGCTCCGTTCTCCTCCTAACCCAAACCTGAGTCTGGAGAAACTCAGCTCTGTGCACGAACTCCGTAGTACCGCCGAGGATCCTGGAATACTTTGGGTAGATTTTTAACTCGAAATTTTGCCCGGGCAGCGCCGTTAGGCTACTCTTTTTCGATTTCCAACTGCCAAGGGATTTTTTACGTGCGCAACAATACACACGGGCTTCCGATCTCACTACCCAGAGACCAGGGGAAATTACTGGAAGTCCCGGTGGATTTTTTAAATAAATCCTGGTCCTCACCGGGGCCTGAACCCGGAACCTCCAGCACTCGAGGCGGACACCTTACCTCGAGACCACGCAGCCCCCCAATCTGGTGCTATACCCTTCGTATAGTTAAAAAAAACAACTACGTCATCGATGACGTATTGCACCATATTTGGGGTGTGAATACAACGTACTTTACTACTCATAGCTCCCCTCCTCAGTGCAGATGGGGGAACATTGGTCACCGATAAGAAAGAAATCCTTCAATGCTGGGCAGAGCATTTCAGCAACATCTTAAATGCAACTTCCTTCTTCGATGATGAAACCATCAACTGCCTTCCCCAAGTTCCCACCAATGAGACACTTGATGATCTGTCAACCATAGTGGAAGTAAACAAAGCCATCCAGCAACTCTCCAGCGGCAAGGCACCTGGTCCTGACTCCATCCCAGCAGAGATATACAAGGCAGGTGGGCCGGTCCTAACAGAGCAGCTTCACCAAGTCTTTACAAACATATGGGTGAACGAGACCATGCCACAAGATTTCAAGGATGCGTCAATAGTCCATCTTTAGAAACGTAAAGGAAACCGCCAATCCTGTGACAACCACCGAGGTATCTCCTTGCTTTCAATTGCAGGGAAGATACTCGCCAGAATTCTTCTCAATCGCCTCACGGCCCATCTCGATCAAGGTCTTCTTCCTGAGAGTCAATGTGGCTTCAGAAAAGAACGTGGAACTGTTGACATGATTTTCGCTGCAAGGCACTGCAAGAGAAATGTCAGGAACAGAACTGCGAAATGTTCTCCACTTTCATTAACCTTACCAAGGCTGTTGATACAGTCAGCAGAGAAGGACTGTGGAAGATCACGGCAAAATATGGCTGACCACGAAAGTTTGTCCAAATAGTGCGGCTATTTCCTGATGGTATGCAGGCAAGAGTACAGGAAAATGGTGAACTGTCTGAACCCTTTCCTGTCACCAATGGAGTGAAGCAAGGATGTGTCCTGGCACCAACACTGTTCAGTCTCATGTTTTCAGCCATGTTGATGAATGCCTTCGAGAACGACGACATTGGAATAGACATCAACTACCGTATGGATGGAAAGTTATTCAATCTCAGAAGGCTGAAAGTTAAAACCAAAATTAACAGCGACAACGGCAGAGAGCTCCTGTTTGCTGATGATTGCGCTCTATACGCCATCTCAGAGGCGGACATGCAACATAATGTCACAGCTTTCTCACATACCTGTGCTAACTTTGGGCTCAATATCAACTTGAAGAAGACTGTAGTTATGTACCAGCCAGCTCCAGGGAATAATCACACTGCGCCGAATATCAAAGTGAATGGTCATAGATTAAGTGTTGTGGACAAATTCACCTATCTTGGCAGCACTGTGTCACAAGCTGCCACAATTGATGACGAAGTGAATGCAAGAATCTCCAAGGCCAGTGTGACCTTTGGCAGACTGTACTAGAATGTATGGGACAGAACTGGAATAAGCCTGAAAACAAAGCTAAAAGTCTACAAAGCAGTTGTATTATCCACACTGCTATATGCTTGTGAAACCTGGACTGTTTATCAGCGACACGCTAGGAAATTAAACCACTTCCACACAGTCTGCCTAAGGAAGCTACTGAAGATTAAATGGCAAGACAAGATCCCAGACACTGAAGTCATAGAAAGAGCGTCCATGCTCAATATCCACACTCTACTGATGAAGAATCAGATTCGCTGGGCTGGTCACTTGACTCGCATGCCAGATCACAGGCTCCCTAAACGAATTTTTTTACAGCGAACTGCGTTGTGGTAACGCTCCCAAGGCGGCCAGAGGAAACGCTTTAAAGACACTCTGAAAATCTCTCTGAATGCTTTTGAAATTCATCATGACACCTGGGAGACTGCAGCCAGAGACCGAAATTCGTGGCGTGCATCATTACACAAGGGTGCAGTCATGTGTGAGGCAACCAGGACTGCAAGAGCTGTAAAGAAAAGGCAGGACAGAAAGACCACTGCAGGAAATCCTCCTCCAGAAACGTCAAGCATTCTTTGTCCACATTGTCAAAGAACATTTCGAGCCAAAATAGGCCTTATCAGCCATCTTAGAACCCACGGCTCCATACTTTCAACCCCACTGGATGAAATGAATGGTCATCATCATTCATGATGGACAAACAACACACTTCAAAATGTCCAGATTGCTAATTTTGGCTGTCCAATTAATTTGCAGCAATCTTCTATAAAACCACATCTCTCATTGTCCCATTCTGTTCTTTATATTTGTGATGCATCTTCCATCTGATGCTATCCATGTGCCTAGATGTTTGAATTGCAGCACTTGTCCAAAAATTACCATAATCACCATCAAGTGCCATGCCAGCTGGCGTAGGTGTTCATGAATCTCCACAGATCTCGGTCTTTGGTGTTCTGGATCAGCTCTGCTGATGATATTCCTCCATGCCACCGTCTCAGTCAATCCAGCATCATTTCTCTTTGTCGACCTCTGTCTCTCTTCCCCTCGATCTATCCAGGCGTCGTGATGTTCTCCAATGTGTTCTCTTCTCATCACATGACCGAAGAAATCTGTTTGTCTCTTTCTTATTGGGGTATATAATGTTCTAGTTTCATTAGCCTCTTTCAGGCAATCGTTAGTTTAGTTACTTTGGCAGTCCAAAAAATTCGCAACATTCATGTTAGGAACCACATCTCTGTTGCTTCCAAATTCTTTCTAATTTGTTCATTTACATTCAAAGATTCACTGCCATACAGCAATACAGGTTCTATATAGCGCTGCAGCGCTCTCTTTCTTACATTCAATGATAATTATTAGAGTTGGTGCTGTATTATTAGGGGAACTATTGAACTATTAGGGTTGATGGTGTATTTATACAAAAACTATAGACTATTAGTGGGGAGCCGTGACAGAGATCACTGTCTCATAAGGTAAAAGGTTCGTCCCCAGAACAGGATTACAATTTTTTTTTTTCAAAGATCATATAATGATATTACACATCCCCCTGATCTCCTGTGTAGTGAGGTCAAACACTTTTTGTTAAATGTTGCATATCCTTTACAGAACGTTGCAGTCAACACCAGCATTTTTCAACTGTTGTTGATGTACCAGGTAAGTCTTACGTTCAGTAATTTGCCATTGCTTTCTGAATGACTGGCTCACATACCCCCATAAGTTACCAGCTAGGCGTGAACCGCTGCCGATTCTCGCAGCTGCTGTTTTCTCCCACGTGGATATACAGGATTACGAATAATGTCTTAACTCCTTAGCCAGGGAGATGGGCATCAAACACTTAGTTGTCTCGTAAAAGGGCGGAAAACAGGAGGCTCCATGTACAAGTTTCTTTTTTTTTTTAGTTGCATATCCTTTTACATGACGTTGCAGTCAGCACCAGCATTTTACTGCCTTTGTTTATGTCTTGGCAAGTTTTACGTTCAGTAGTTTACCATTGCTTTCTGAACAACCGGCTCCCATGCCCGCACGTTAAAACCAGCACGACACGTTCTGTTGCCAAATCGGTCACCGCTGTACAAGTTGCGCACATTAAACATCCCACGAGTTAGAAATCGTAAAGAGCATGCCACCCTGGCAAAATTGTTAGGAAAGAAAGCCTACACACGGGTAGATACAGCCCGTGACCTTGAATGCAACCTGACTAGGGAAAATAAATCTTATACAAATGCATGCAGAAGTTGGACAGACTGACCTTTGAGGTGCATAACTTTGTGTGACGTACTTCACTCGAAAGAGGAACGAAGATGAAGGCATGAGTATATGGAACAGAAGAAACAAGGAGAACGACTAAACTAAAACAATCTCATCTCGTTCCTCTTGTACCTTGTATCTTGTCGGGGTGAAGTATAAACAGCGGGAAAGTGCCCGCTTATGGGCTTCACGTATCGAGATTTCCATGGACTGTTATTCCCTGCGTCCATCGTTTACGTGGTCGGCCTCTTCCTCTGCTTCCCTCTGGTCTGTACATCATTGCTTGTTGTGGTATACTGTTAGTCTGTTATGGCCGCGTCCTTCGGTTCACGAGTGAAATATTTCGGAGACTCCTGTGGGTCGTCGCTAGAGCTACGGAGCTCGTGCTTCGCGCGACGCTTTCCGCGCTGCAGAAAGAGACCGAGCCATATGGGATACAACCCGGTCCAATTAAGTCGACCCTGTCGAATTTTGAGCGACCTTTTTAGAGTTGCAATATTTGCACCGTTCGACCGACACACCCGACTTCTTCAGGCATTTGTAGACCGGTTAACCTTCCCGGGCTACGATTATTTTTATTTAAATTACTAGCTGATCGGCCCGACTTCGCCCAGACCCTGGCGGGGATCTATCTATCTGTCTATCTATCTCTATGTCTGTCTGTCTGTCTGACAACCCGGCCCGGCTGTCCATCCATCCATCCATAGGACCCGGCCTGGCTTTGCCCAGCCCCTGGCGGGGAGCATCTAATGTAATTCATATTCGGCCCCTGCTCCCGTTCCCGTTCCCCAAAAAAGACGACCCGGCCCGGCTTCGCCCACTCCTGGCAGGGGGCGTCTCATTTAATTCATATTCGGCCCCTGCTCCCGTTCCCCCCAAAAAAGACGACCCGGCCCGGCTTCGCCCAGATAAGCTCCCGTTCCCGTTCCTGGAAATATGTCGAACAGATTGGAAGAAAACAATCTTCATCCCAATAAAAAAAAATAGGGCAATCTTTTTTTTTAAAAATCGTTTATTGAGTGTTAAAGAAGTTGCAATTGTATTGTTAGTATTTTAAAAGGCGTGCTGCGTGTATGGTATTTGTGTAGGTCTGTTTAACAGTGCGTTTGTGTGTCGAATTGGTGTACAAATGCGTTTCAATCATCGAAACTACAAATTATATTCACATAATATGCATAAAATATGAGCAATAAATTAAACTAAGACAACATGACGAAATGGGAACGTGTGATTTGGCATAAGCTTCCAGTCATCCCATTCTTACGTGATTGATGGAGATGGTGATGATAATAGTGGTGATAACGATGATGGAGACGACAACGACTATGGTGTGGTGATGATTTCTTTCCCTCATTCACTCTAAACCCATCATTCTCACACACTTATAATCCTTTCACACACCATGCGTTCGTCCCCCCCCCCCCCCCCCATGCATACCAAACCATTTAATTGGGGCTTTCACACTGCAGGCAGCCTCATGCAAGCTTAGTTTCCTGTAAGCGAATTCAATATTATTGCTGAATCACAGCACTCACTTTAATCGCAAGTGCGAAGGATTTGTTTGTGGCGGGCTGGGCTGAGACCGGGAAAGCGGTCAACAAAGAGGGAGGGAGAGAGAGCTGGAGAGGCGGAGAGAAGAGGGAGGGATAAAGACAAAGCGTGTAAACAGATTGGAATTTGTTTAGTTTTACATTTGCGAATGCAGTGTATACATTCATGTACATGTGACGCTATATTCTTGGCATGGTGTAGTAATCATTTGCTCCCATGCGTACCAAAACATTCAATTGGACCTTTCACACTGCAGGCAACCTCATGCAAGCTTAGTTTCCTTGTATACAAGTTCAACAGTATTACTGAATCACAATCACTCCCTTAATCACTAGTGCAAATGCTAGTTTGTGGCGGGCTGGGCTGAGACTGGGAAAGCGGTCAACAGAAAGAGAGAGAGAGAGAGAGAGAGAGAGAGAGAGAGAGAGAGAGAGAGAGAGAGAGAGAGAGAGAGAGAGCGCCGGGGGAGGGAGGGGAGAGAAGGGGAGAGAGAGAAAAGGGGGACGCGTAGATTGGAATTTGTTTGGTTCGCTACACAAGATGGCAAAATTTCCACCACTACAGAGATTTTACCTGAGCTGCCTTCTGGCGAAGGTCAAACCTCCGTCGACAAACCCACTGACTCACAAAGGGCACCCTCCCATAGTGTCAAGGTTGGGCCAACAGACTCAGTAACAAAGAAGGGACATGTATTCAGTTATCTGGCACTTTGTTCCCCAATGATTGAGTTCAGTGGTACACATTAGGAGTATAGAACTATCTGTGATAGTGTGTTTGAAATGTATGTTATGTAGTGTAAAACTGATGGGAGTGGCGCTTGCTTAATCAGCGAATAGCTGGGAGATTTTCTGTTGAAAAATCTGTGATAATATGTGTGGGTGTATTGTGTGGTGATTGTGAGTGGCCGAGTTTCAACTAGACCATATTACGTTTCTATACTCCGCTAGGCCGGTCTCTCTGGCTGTGGGGTTACAACAGTTTCTCTCTGTAATCCCGTTTACCACGCAGAGTCTCATCGCGGAGCGAGAGCTGAGGAGGTTTGACCCCCGCTTGTGACTTGCGGGATACTGAGCCGGCCACTCAGAAAGCAATGGCAAACTACTGAGCGTAATCTTGCCAAGAGATCAACATACAGCTGAAAGATGCTGGTGTTGACAGCTAAGTCCTGTAAAGAATATGCTAAAAAAAAAAAAAAAATACTCCGCTAGTGCTACGAAAAGTTTAGTGTGTTTGTCTTTTGTGGTTGTAGGTATTGTATTTAGGAATATTGCTTTGTATACGTCGGTTATCTTGTTTGTGTGTGTGTTTCTATTAACTGTTGTAGTGCGGTCTTAGTGGCTGTGATTGTTGGGCATCCATAAAACAGATGGTCCTCTGTTTTCTGAATATTGTGTCTACATAATTGACATGGGGCTATTTGCTTAGATGTTTGTGCTGCTGCTGCTGCTGCTCTCTCTCTCTCTCACTCTGTTGTTGGGGTCATATTATAAATTAGCCTGCATGTTACTTCTTTGGATTTCGATGTGATATGTTTGTTGTGTAAGTTAGTGAAGGTGCAGCTATAGTCTTTCATATAATATTTGTATTCTCTTTTGATTCTCAGACGTAGTGGTGGGGCTTGTTGTTTCAAAACATATTTGTATATTTGCTTGGTTGTCTGTTGTATTAAGTGTTCATTGCCTTGAATTGCTTGCATACATGTTCTGTAGAAGTGCGGTAGTGTGCCGTAATAGTGCTAGTGCGGTGTTGTTTTGTCTATTTTCTTAATTCTATGTAATCTAATTGCAATATAGTATAATGCTAGCGAGTGTTGATCTGGATGATTGATGATGCGTCCTATGTGGTTGATTCTTAATGCTTGTATTTTTGTGTTTAGGTCCTGTAGAGCAACATCCCCTCGTTTCTTATCTTGTATTAAAGTCTTGTGTTTTATACTGTGAATTGTGTTTTTGAAGATGAATTGTCGGATGTGTTTGTTTATGTCTGTGATTGTTTGTTTTGGGGGGTCTAATACTGTGGCTAAATATATTATTTTTGAAATGATGAAGGTATTTACAATTGTGCTTCTTACAAAAATAGTTGATGTCTTGTATTTGAACCTATGTAGTATGTCTATAATTTGTTTTGTCAGTGATTGCCATGTTTCTGTATGTTTTTTTGGGGGGATTGGATGGAAATGTGATCCCATAAATTTTCATGTTATCTGTGACTGTTAGATCCGGGGGTAAATCTGCTTTATTCTTCCACTTCCCCAGACCCGTTATTTTAGACTTCTGTATGTTTATTTTGGCCCCACTTCCTTCACCAAACTGTCTGAAGGTGTGAAGTATGTTCGTTATGGAAGTGTTGGTTGTAGGGAAGACAGCGATGTCATCTGCATAAGCAATTAATTTCCGTTCCCCAGACCCTTGTATAAATGTACCTTTAATGTTAGTGTCCTGTCTAATTGCTTCTAAGAGTGGTTCTAGTGTGAGTACATATAGGACTGGTGATAGTGGATACCCTTGTCTGACAGATCTTGTGATTCTGAAACTGGCAGTGAGTGAATGATTCACCAGTACTTTACTTTCAGGGTTTTTATACAATATTTCTATCCACTGTCTATAGTATTGTCCTTTGTTACAGTGTGCTAGTGTTTTGTGTAAGTATGAGTGTGAAATTCTGTCAAAGGCCTTCTCCTGGTCTAACGATAAAATGGAGGATTGACAGTCTTTCTGGTGGGTGTATGTAATGAAATCTCTAATGAAATGCGTATGTTGGTGTATGTTTCTGTGTTGAATACTGCACTGTTGGTCTGGGTGGATGAGTGATGGCATGGATTGTTTTATTTTGTTTGCAAGTGATTTTGCTAGAATTTTAAAGTCTGTTTAATAATGAGATGGGTCTATAGTATTTCAGCTGTGTTTTGTCTGTGTTGTCTTTAGGTATGAGTGTTATATATGACATGTTGCAAGTGTTTGGGAGTTCTTGTTTATGAAAAGCTTCTTGGTAGACTTTTAGAAGGAAATTGCCTAGAATAGGAAAGAAATGTTGGTATAATTCTACTGTGAGTCCATCTGGTCTTGGTGTTTTGTCTTTTTGCATTTGATTGAGTGCATGTGTTATGTCTGCTAATGTAAGCTCTGTGTCTAGTGTGTCCTTATCTGTGTCTGACAGTTTCTTTGTGTATTGTAAGAACCTACTTTGTCTTTGTGTGTTGGCGGGTTCTGCTGTATATAGGTCAGTGTAGTACTGTTGGAATGTTTCTAGTATATGTATTGCCTCTGTTTGTGTGTTTCCTTGCATGTCTGTTATTGCTCCTATTTGCCTGTTACGTTGAACGTTGTGTTCTAATGCAAGGTGTTGTTTACTGGGACTTTCTTCTGATATGTTAGTAAGTTTAGTTCGAAGGAGTGCACCACGGAATGCGTGTTGCTGGTGTTGTTCTAATTGTGATTCTAGTGTGTGTAGGTGTAGTGCATTCCTGTCAGTCTGTTTTGTGAGTTGTATTGCTGTCTGTATAATATGTTCTTGTTGTTGTCTGTCTTTATGTATGATGGATGCTAAATGTTGTGTTCTATAACGTATTGTATTCTTTAGTAAATCCCTAATTTGTGTTATGTTGTCGGTGGGTGTACTATTAGTGTATGTTAGAATAATGTGTGTCATGTGTTGTACATAACCTGTGTTTTGGAGTAATGTGTTATTGAACTTCCAATGTGGTGTTCTTTTTGATGGCCTTATATTTGTAGTGTCTGTAGTAATGTGTGCTAGTACTGCTTTGTGATCTGTATATTGTAATGTTTCTTGTAGATGTTTTGTGTGTGTATTATGTGGTGTGTTGAAGGTGTGTATATTCTATCGTCTGGCTTATCTATTGTAAGCTCTATTTTTGTGTTATTGCAATGTTATTAGGGTGTCTGTATCTGAAAGCGCCTGTTAAATTGTGTGTCTAAGGTATTTTTTAGTATATCCAGTTGATGTATTCCATTCCTGTCATTTCTCCTTAATTGTGTCTTGATTCCTGCTCTGACTCCCCCTACGATATCCAAATCTGAGAGTACAAAATTGAAATCCCCTGCAAGGATAACATTTTGCCCTCTGTATGTTTGTATAATTAAGGTGTCTAATTCTTGGTAAAATTTTGGTTGATGATTGTAATTAGGTGGTGCATGTATGTTCACTATGGTGTATGCATGTATAGTGTTTTCAACCTGTATTATGGAGATTCGTCCCTGGTTTTCCGTGTGTGTTTTAATTATATCCAACCTGTCTGATGTCTGCAGAATAGCTGTTCCTGACCCAATTTTGTGTGTGCCTAAACTAAAGCATGAATGTTTGAGGCCTAGCTGTGTGGTGATATATTGTGCGAATGTTTTTGAACATATATTTGTTTCTTGTAGTAGTATAAAGTCTGGTTTGTGTTTCTTTATTAGTGTGATAATATGTTGTAATTTTGAACGTATACCACAAATGTTTAAAGTAATAATAACTAAATCACTAGTCATTATAATTTAAGTAAAATCAAATGAATGAGATTTAATAAGTGTATAGAATCACACGCAAAATTATTATCCATGGTGGGTACATTTAGGCGAGCAAGTCTGTAGTAGCAAAAGTTTGTATGAGAGGATCATCTTGATCCTCGTTTTTATCACTTGTGTTTGTATCTATGAAGAGAGTGTCCTGTATGCTGTATATGTCGTCTTCGTCTTGTACTTGTGTCTCCTCTTGTTGTTCTTGTTCAGTTTCCTTTGTCTTGCCTATAGTCGCTTTGACTTTTTCTTTCTTTGGCAGTGGTAAGTCATCTGTTTTTGTGTCATCGCTGTGTTTCGACTGCAGTAGTCTTCTGTTAGCCCATTTTCTCTTCATTGGTTTGTTGACGAGTTGAAAAGCGTCAGTCTTAATTCTTTGTGTTGATTTCTTGTCTTACTTTCTTGTGTGTTTCTGTCTTCTTGTGTGTTGATTTGACTACTGAAAGTTTGCGTCAGTTCAATCTCTCCCTGTGGAGAAGTTTCTCTTTCGAGTGGTGGGAAATCTTCTTGGCTTTGTACACTGATTGCTGCTGCTGTTGGTGTCATCGGTTGTCGTCGACTTGGGCATTTATTTGCCCAGTGGTTGTTTTGCCCACACGCTGGACAATTGGTCTTTCTCCCTGGTATCGTGATCAACACTCTGTGATTATTGTTCGTAATAATTAGAGTAGTTGCATCTCACATCCTCCCCCCCCCCCCCCCCCCCCCTCTCTCTCTCTCTCTAGTTCTCTAGTGAAATAATAATTAGAGAGAACAAAGATGGATGAGGAGTACAAGTCGGAGTTTATACTTAATATAAACAACCTACGTAATGCAGATGACACATGATATATTGATAGCTAAATAAATACCCAAGGGATCTGCAACATCTGTTAAATATAGGCAGTAATAGAGAGTGTGTAAAATAGTACTTTCCTTGAATATCAAGAAAACAGACTACTTCGTGAATACTTTGTTACAGAGTCGACATCACTGCAAGTGGAACATTCTCAAGCATATTGCCCAGTCCCCCTCCTAAAAAGCACACGAAGGGTGCTGAAGCTGATAGTTGGCTTGCCTTTTACGTATTGAGTGTCTCCCAGATCCTCTAATTTCCTTATAAGTTAGTCTTTCCAGATAATCATCTAAATCGATGGCTCTGTGCTAAGAGCTAAAAGAAATGCACGGGGGTTCGTGGCGATGGTCGGTGTTTGGTGCAGGAGAGCCTGGCATATGATACCACATCGTCTGAGAATGGAGGTGGAGGCAGTCATGGTGGCGTTCCACTGGCTGGAAGACAAACAGCACACGAATGTCATGCCATGATTGTAACGGACTCCCAAAGTATGATGAGAAAGGTGAAGACAGGCATGCTCGGACAGAGTTGCAGGCTTCAATTCAACAGTTACAAATAGAGGGCATCTGTTGGACTTTTCCGCTAGGGTATGTTGGTGTGATGGGAAACGAGTAGGCGGACAAATTGGCTGGGTTTACACCACTTGGTGAGGTACTAGTGGATGGTAAGGCAGATGTGGTCGAGGCCATTTTGTAATCGTGTGCATAGTGCAGAAGAAGGGGACGATCATCATGGTTTGGGGAGAATGGTGCTGCAGGGAGTGACCAGAGGATTTGGCCAACGCTCAAAACTCCGAGGAAATTCCAGACAAACATATAATCAAACTGCTATTGGTACCATTAGTATTGAGCCTCTTCGCTGGATGTTGCAATTGAGACCAGAGCAATGGGAATGTTCTGAATACTGTGATGTCGGTTCTTGACCCAACTCTCTCCAGATTTGGACACTGTGTCTGTTCAGCTTCACTCTCCATCTGGTCCAAGAGAGCCCTCATCACATAACCCTTATCATAAAGTAGCCCTTTGCCTAGAGGGGCAGCAGCAGCCAGTCTATCCGCCTGTTCATTGCCCGGCAGAAAATCCATGATTTGCTCGTAATCTTTGTGGAGGGATACGAACTACTCCACTCAGAACAAGCTAGTTTCCACTATCGGTAGCATATTTCCTGAGTTTGTTATAAACATATGTCTGGCTGGGCTGCCCTCCAACCACTGGGAACACTGCCATAACAGGCTGACCTTCCATTCTCATACTAGATGCTGTAGTAGCATATGCCATTCTCTTCTTTAGAAGTGTCCTAATGAAAACCTACCCACTCCTTTTATCTCACACCAGAAACACATCAGTGTATATAATCACATCGTCAGGGTGTAAGTTGTCTTCTATCATCTGGTTCACTGATACTTGTAGCATCTTTCCATCATGTGCCATACCGATAAGCGTGGGCAGTCATGATTCACCATTTCACCCGATCACCAGTCGTGGATCAGCTCAGTGTTCTTGTCACGACCATACCACGTGGCCAAGCCATCCGGGTATTTACTTCTGTCTTTCCTTTGTTCTCTTACCCTCGATTTTGTCAGTTGTCACCAAGTACCCCAATTTATTTCTATGCCCAACAAATTTTGACTGTCTACGTGTAATTTCTCTAATCAGTTTAAGATTTTCATTTATGTCTTGTAGGACTTGGTCATTGGTTTTTCTGTCCATGATATTCTTTATATTTTCCTCAGAAACCACATTTTCACAGCCATCAGATGTTTTTCAGCTTGACTGCTCATTTTTCACACTTCACATCCATACAAAAGTACAGACTCTATGTAGCACCTCAACACTCTTTTTCTCGTAGCAATTGAGATCTTTTTATTGGTCAGTGTGTTTTTCATCTTGCAAAAGGCTACCTTCGCCATGTAATCGTTCTAATCTCTTCAAAGCATCTCCCATCAGATGTTATGAGTCTTCCAAGATTCCATTCACTTGTTTAAGAATATTCTCATTTACTTGTATATTGCATTGTGGTATTTCCTTCTTCCTAGTGGAACAAACATTCCATGTTGCTAATTTCAGTGTCCCTGTCCTTTTCTTGTGATGATTTGTAATTAGGCGAATCATGATAAACTAGGCAACTGTAAAGAATTATCAGCACTCTCAGCCTGTGTAATGCTTCTTTGTTTGGTGGTGACATGACCCATATTTCTCTGCGCGGCATCTTACAAACTCCACAAATTTAATTGATTGTCTTCAGTTTGTGCCATCCAAGACCTGCCTCTCTTCAACCTATGTCTCTTGGTATCACCCAAACCTTCACAGAAGAAATGCTGCCTGTCTGCTGCGCCCCTAAGATACCTAATAATATTAAATAAGAGAAGCAACAGCTGCATCAGGATATACCAATAGTTGGATGTACGTTGGGATATTTATTGGATGTATGTTGGATGCATGTTGGGGTATTTGTTGGATGTATGTTGCTGTATTTGTTGGATTATGTTGGGGTATTTGTTGGATGTATGTAATGTTGCTGTATTTGTTGGGGTCTCCGTGGCCAAAGGTTTGCGAACGCGGTTCATGAGCCGCCTACCAGGCGTTAAAAACTCAGCTGTGACCGATTTGTGCAGCAGACCATGTCGGGTTGTGTTATAACGTGTTGGTATGGGAGCCGGTAGTTCAGAAAGCAATGGCGAACTACAGAACGTAGAACTTGCCTAGTACATCAACAGCAGCTGAAAAATGCTGGTGTTGACCGCAGTGCCCTGTAAGGGATCATCATCATCATCAAGTGCCATGCCAGCTGGCGTAGGCGTTCATGGCTCTCCTCAGATCTCGGTCTTTGGTGTTCTGGATCAACTCTGCTGATGATGTTCCTCCATGTCACCGTCTCAATCTGTCCAGCATCATTTCTCTTGGTCTGCCTCTGCCTCTCTTCCCCTCGATCTTTCCAGTTGTCACGATATTCTCCAATGCCTCTCTTCTCATCACATGACCAAAGAAAGCTGTTTGTCTCTTTCTTTTTGTTGTATATAGTGTTCTAGTTTCATTAGCCTCTTTCAGGCAATCGTTGTTAGTTACTCTGGCAGTCCAAGGAATTCGCAACATTCGTCTTAAAAACCACATCTCCGTTGCTTCTAAGTTCTTCCTAATTTGTTCATTTACATTCCAAGATTCGCTGCCATACAGCAAAACTGGTTCTATATAGCATTTTAGCACTCTCTTTCTTACATTCATTGATAGCGACTTATTGCATAAGATACTCTTCATTTTCTGAAATGCGGCTTTTGCCTGCCCTATTCTGCTCTTAATCTCTGTTGTACATCTTCCATCTGATGTTATAAGTGCCCCTAGGTATTTAAAATTATCCACTTGGTTGAGAATTTCCCCTTCTATTTCTATGTCACATTTTGGTGTCCCCATTTTCTTTGATATCACCATTGTTACTGTTTTCTTGATATTCAAGGAGAGTCCTTTCTGTACACTCTCTGATACTACAATGTCTAATAATTGTTGTAGGTCTGTTGCATAATCCACAACCAATACTGTGTCATCTGCATAGCGTATATTGTTTATATTATATCCTCCGATTAGTATTCCTGGCTTCTCTTTGATCTCTCTCATTACTTCGCTATATAGGGAGAAGAGATCGGGTGACAAGACACACCCCTGTCGTACTCCTAGCTTTATCTGTTCGTAACTACCCTCTTTATTTCCCAGTTTAATTGCTGCTACTTGGTTCCAGTATATATTCTTTATTATTCTTAAATCTTTCCCATCAATGTTGATATCTTCCAACATTTTAATCAGCTCATCATGTTTTACTTTATCAAATGCCTTCGTATAATCTATGAAGCATAAATATATGTCTCTCTGTTTCTCTATTGACCTTTCTATTAGTGTTCGTAATATATATATTGCATTGTTTGTACCCTTTCCTTCCATAAAACCGTACTGTTCTTCACTAATTCCCATTTTTATTTTCTTTCTTGTTCTTTTCATTATAATTCTGAGTAGAAGCTTAGTGACATGGTTTATGAGGTTAAATGTACAAAAATCTTCACATTCAATTGCTGTAACGAATATACAACCAAAATAAAAATGCTGGGGTATTTGTTGGATGTTGCTGTATTTGGAGACTTGTTGAGACTTCCTAGCTGGTTCATTAGTGCAGTTGACAGGGAACTGCACTGATAATGTCATGAACATAGTGGCCACTATTGCTCTGTGCATTCAGGCCAACAAAATAACACGGCACTATCATATCACAGACACATAGCAGGAAACTACATGCCCTAACGGCAGTATCTGCCTCACCATTTAGAGAATGGGCAGAAATTAGGAGTTTCAGCATGGATAGAAATGAGAAGTTGGCTACATGAATCAGCATGGATAGAAATGGCTACATGAAGCAGCATGGATAGAAATGGCTACATGAATCAGCATGGATAGAAATGAGAAGTTTGGTTACATGAATCAGCATGGATAGAAATGAGATCCCAGGAAGAAAGGAGGAAGAATAGAGAGACAAAGTGGGGAGGAGGTAAAGCAAGAAAAACTGTAAGGGAGTTATCAGAGTGCGTGGGAGAGAAATTAATTGAGTGCGTTTAAGAGACAGAGACTTGTGCGTTAGTGCCAAGTTCTTTGTGGGCGCTGTCTTCTTGTGATCATAAACCCTGAAAGGTTGCCCAATTCTTATTTTAGTTAATGGAAAGCTGTGACAATGTTATTTTTCAGAAGATACTCATTAAGTCACAACAAAGCACAAAATTCAAAGCACACAATTTTTAGATTTATTCAAAATGTATCACTATTTCAAAAACAAAACAAATTGCAAAATACAGCTCATTATGACATATAAGCTCTAATGAAGCAAATATTGATGGTGCTTGGTACATTTCTAAATGTACTGGTGAAATACAATTCTGTGTGGTGAGAACTGTACAACTTACTCAACAGGCATAATTGCACTCCTGACAAACAAATGTGTGTTTAGTTCCCCTCAACAATATCTTCATCTGTACTTTTCAATAGAGGACAGTTATGGACACAGTCAACAGACTTGACTGTCACCAGCTCTAAAAGTAAACTACAGCTCTATTAGAACTTTACTGGATGAATCTTACTAGACACCTCTACTGGAGAATCTTGCTGGACAACTCAGCAGGTGAATATGATCTGTGGACATCCAAGCCACTTGGCGGTGAACCAGACTGCAGTTGATTAATTTCTCTCTACAAGGCTTTTAAAAAAAATATAACCATACTTTCAAGTTTCCAAGTAACATAATACAATTGTCAGGAAAGTCATAAATTACATACATAAAGAAAGATAATTATTCTTCAAAGAATCTGTTACTAATATAATTATTCTTCAAAGAATCTGTTACTAATATAATTATTTTTCAAAGAATCTGTTCCTAATTGAAATTATTCTTCAAAGAATCTGTTACTAATTGATTAGTATAATAAAGAAAAGTCAAAACCCGTGTCTACACCTTGATGCTAGCACTAAATGCCCTCACTGGTGTTGTGGCCAACATCGTGCCAGCCGCCCTTACTCCCAAAAACATTTCCAGGCACCTATGTTAGACTGGGTCAATTTTATAGCCAGGTCAATTTTAACACTAACCTACCATGCATGTCACAGGAGGAGACTAAGGTGGGTTGGCATGAGACTGACTACTTCATGCTGTAGAACACTTTAGCTGCACAGTCCAACTAAACCAGGACAAAATCCAACAAAACCTGGACAAAATCCAACAAAACCTGGACAAAATCCGACAAAATCCAACTAAACCAGGACATGTCTACAAAGGGCTTGGCGTGTTGGGTGAGGGCCTGTGCTCTAATGAGAGAGGTATTTTGACAATTAATTCATACCAAATAAGGCAAAGATGAGTGTGCTACTCAATTCCGGATTTAATGTTTTCATGCCCCAATGTGGAATACTTTATGAATTTCACAGCTGCAGAAGAACAGGTTATTGTTTGTTCTCCCCATTATTTGGCTCAGGCATGATGCCTTCCCAGCCATGAGGCTCAATGATGTGCTTTTTCCCATGCGGTGGCGGCCCAATCAGCTTCTCAATGTCATCGTAGTTGAGTACTTCCTTCTCCAACAGTGTTGTGGCAAGCTGAAGAGAACAAATGCAAGCATGTGAATATTACAGATTATGTCTTTATGTAGTCAACAACAGGAAAGGACCCTTCTTCAGCAGTGTTGTCGCAAGCTGAAGAGAAAAAATTGCAAGCATGTGAATATTACAGGTCATTTGTCAAAAATAGGAAAGGACTCTTTTTACACCCCTTAATTGAGCTCCACAGAGTATACATTTTAGAGGCTACTTCACTTCAGAGCATAGACTTCAGAAGTCACTTCACTCTGCAGAGCATAGACTTCAGAGGATACTTCGCCCCAGAGCATAGACTTCAGAGGTTACTTCACTCCGCAGAGCATAGACTTCAGAGGCCACTTCGCCCCAGAGCATAGACTTCAGAGGTTACTTCACTCCGCAGAGCATAGACTTCAGAGCATAGACTTCAGAGGCCACTTCACTCCGCAGAGCATACACTTCAGAGGCTACTTCGCCCCAGAGCATAGACTTCAGAGGATAGACTTCAGAGGCCACTTCGCCCCAGAGCATAGACTTCAGAGGTCACTTCACTCCGCAGAGCATAGACTTCAGAGGCCACTTCACTCCGCAGAGCATACACTTCAGAGGTTACTTCACCCCAGAGCATAGACTTCAGAGGATACTTCACTCCGCAGAGCATAGACTTCAGAGGATACTTCACTCCGCAGAGCATAGACTTCAGAGGATACTTCACTCCACAGAGCATAGACTTCAGAGGATACTTCACTCCGCAGAGCATAGACTTCAGAGGATACTTCACTCCGCAGAGCATAGACTTCAGAGGTCACTTCACTCCGCAGAGCATAGACTTCAGAGGTCACTTCACTCCACAGAGCATAGACTTCAGAGGATACTTCACTCCACAGAGCATAGATTTCAGAGGATACTTCACTCTGCAGAGCATAGACTTCAGAGGATACTTTGCTCCAGAGCATAGACTTCAGAGGTCACTTCACTCCACAGAGCATAGACTTCAGAGGTCACTTCACTCCGCAGAGCATAGACTTCAGAGGTCACTTCACTCCGCAGAGCATAGACTTCAGAGGTTACTTTGCTCCAGACCATAGACTTCAGAGGTTACTTTGCTCCAGAGCATAGACTTCAGAGGTTACTTTGCTCCAGAGCATAGACTTCAGAGGATACTTTACTCCGGAGCATAGACTTCAGAGGATACTTTGCTCCAGAGCATAGACATCAGTAGCTCACTCCACAGAATATGTTTTACTGGCCATTCAGACAACACATGGAATTTTTCTGGAGACTCCTGGGGGTTATCACTGCAGCTTCAGAGTCCATGCTCTCAGCAGTGGCCAGAGAGACTGAGCTAGATGGGGGTAAAACAACGCATGAAGTCAGCCCCTCCCCTTTCCTCTTCAACACACAAATACCTGAGATCAATCAGTTTTTGCTTTCTAGAGAAGTCATTCATTGTCCCTGTTATCTTTAGTAGTAAATCATTCCATTGTCCCTGTTCTCTAGAAGCAATGGCAAATTTCTAAAGAAGAGAAGTCATATCATTGTCCCTGTTCTCAACTGTAGGTCAGTTTCAAGACTGATGGTCAGATCCTGTTTATGTGCCGAAGTACTTGCAGACATGTGTCATATAGTCTTATTCTAGGACGTACTCTTACTCTCCAGTATTTTCAGTAACAAAAGCCCATCTCTCGTACTGTAACATCATTATTTTGTATCAAGCCTGTGGCCTCAGTACATTTAACTATGATATCCATTGTTCAGGATTTTACTTTCTCTAGGCCTTGAAGTGTATCCTATGCAATAAGTCACTATCATTGAAATTAAGAAAGAGTGCTAAAGTGCTAGATAGAACCTGTATTGCTGTATGGCAATGAATCTTGGAATGTAAATGAACAAATTAGGAAGAATTTGAAGCAACAGAGATGTGGTTCCTGAGATGAATGTTATGAATTCCTTGGACTGCCAAAATAACTAACAACTGTCTGAAAGTGGCTAATGAAACTAGAATATTATATACAAAAAAAAAAGAAAGAGAGAAACAGCCTTCTTTGGTCATGTGAAGAGAAGAGAGGCACTGGAGAACATCGTAACAACTGGAAAGATTGAGGGGGATAGACATGCCAAGATAAATGATGCTGGATGGATTGAGACAGTGGCATGGAGGAATATCATTAGCAGAGTTGATCCAGAACACCAAAGACTGAGATCTGTGGAAAGTCATGAACGCCTACTCAGCCAGCATGGCACTTGACTGTCCCCGTCTACCAACAAGGCAGCGGTTTGAGGAGAAACTCTACGGGGATGTCAGCAAAGTCACGTTGACTGCTGCGTTATTGGATTAATTCATTTCGATGTCTAAAGGTGTACAATAAAGAAGAATATTGCGACAAAGCCATGATAACCTGTTTTGCATGATGTACACTAGTCGTCTATTTTCTTCAGTGTGTTTCACAATTTGATCCCTTTTCTGTGACGTTTATTCTTTAACAAATTTTTATAGAAAAATAAAATCTTTCTTTTTTTCCCCTATCCTTCCTCCATTACCCTCTCTATTTTTCTTTCCTTCCTGCATTATCCTTTCTATTTTTCTTTCCTTCATCCTTTCTGCATTACCCTGTCTATTTTTCTTTCCTTCCTCCATTCTTCATTACCCTTTCTATTTGTCTTTCCTTTCTCCTCTCTGCATTACCCTTTCTACTTTTCTTTCCTTCCTGCATTACCCATGATTTATTATGAGATGCAGATCAAAAACGTCTTGAGGTCTTCATATTTAGCATACCTACCCTAAATGTTGATTTTCAGGACATTTCATCATGTGCCATGCCAGTAAGCGTGGGCAGTCATGTTTTGCCATCTCACTAGAATCGTGGATCAGCTTGTCTCGAACATACAATGTGGCCAAGCCATCCAGATATTTACTTCTCTGCCCTACCATTCTTCTCTCCCCCTTGATCTTGCCAGTTGTCACTAAGTTCTCCAATTTATTTCTTCTCATAGCGTGACCAAAGAATTGTGACTGTCTACGTCTAATTTCTCTAATTAGTTTACGGTTTTCATTTGTTTCTTGCAAGACTTGGTCATTGGTTTTTCTGTCTGTTCATGGTATTCTTTGCATTCTCCTCAGAAACCACATTTCCACAGCCATCAGATGTTTTTAGCTTGTCTGCTCATTGTCCACGCTTCACATCCATACAAAAGAACAGGCTCTATGTATCCTCTCAACACTCTTTCTCGTTGCAAATGACATCTTTTAATTGGTCAGTGTTTTTCATCTTGCAAAAGGCTGCCTTTGCCATGGCAATTCTTGTTCTTATTTCTTCAAAGCATCTCCCATCAGATGTTATGACTGTTCTGAGATAACTGTACTGATTCACTTGTTTAAGAATATTTCCATTTACTTGTATATTACATTGTCATATTCCCTTCTTCTTGGTGATGACCATAATCTGTGTCTTCTTACAATTTAATTCTAATCCAAGTTGTTCACTGTGTGCAAAAATCGCATCTACTACATGTTGCAGATTCTGCTCATTGTCTGCAATCAATACTTGTATCATCCACATATCTAATGTTATTTATGTTACGTCCCCCAATGATGATTCCTTTCATACCATCAACATTTCTGAAAATATTTTCACTGTACGGGGAAAAAAGATCTGGAGACATTACACATCCCTGTCTCACACCTCTCTTAATAGGCTGATATTGACCTACTTCATTATCAATCTTTATGGCAGCATTTCATACAAATTATATAATGCTCGCAGTAATCCCTATAAATTATATGGGGTGTTTGTAAAGTGTCACTACACTTTGTATGTAGAACAATTTGAAAAATGAAGTACATGACGTCCATAACAAATGTGCTCCACAGTCCATCGTGACGCAATATGCAGCGAATAGCTGTCGTCTGCTGGGGTAATTCTTTGCACTCCAAAAAGAATGGAGTTATCAATGGAAGAAAGTATTTTTTTTGGGTTGAACAAGTGTTTCAAAATGGCAGTCAATATACACGGATAGTCGTTCAAAGATTTATAGCAAGATTTAATGATAAACAACTCCCTCATTGCATTACAGTTAGAATGTGTTGAATAAGTTATAATGAATACTTCGTTGGTACTTTCTAGCTTGCCCAAAACAGTGTTAGACCATAGCAGTGACTATTATAACTAATTTAATGAATTCTTTAGCACATTTTTGATGACCTCATGTACTTAATTCTTCAAAGTTGTTCTACATACAAAGTGCGGTGAAACTTTATAAACACTCTGTATAATGCTTGAAGCAATCATCTCATACTATAGAAGTACACAACTGCTCCAGGAAGATATTACAGGACTAAGGTCAGGGTTAATTTTCCATGACCACAGATTGCACAATGAAGCACATGTTATGTCGGCTATTATATATGCAGTAGTTCTTCAGATGAGGAGTGACTGGCTGAGCAGCTAGAATGACAGATTCTCCTTTGGAAGACCCAGTGTTCAAATCTTCAGTAAGATATGAATCTAGGCTCCCCTCTACTGAAATTCCAGCATTAGACCTACACAAATCAAACAAGTCCAGCATTAGACCCACACAAATCAGAACAAGGGTTTTACAGTGTGTATGGGAATTGTACTATAATTAGGTTTCAAAAATGCAAAAGGGAAAGACAAAGATAATGAGAATAAATCAAGCAAATGATAACCTGATCTCCCTCAAGAGGAGTAATCATACTCCTATTTAGGTAGCAATAGACGCAAAGATAGGGGAACAGAAGCAGATATTAAAATAATACAAAAGGCAAGAAGATCTTTCATAGTAGTAGGACATATGTGGAAGTCAAAGACATTGAAGCTAGTACCAAACTGCAGCTCTGGTGTTGTATGTCAGACATAGAGCATGAGCTGACACAAAAGCCATACCAACATCTCATTGCTAAGGCCAGGCTAAGTTGAGGACAAGCACATTACACCGGTCACAAACACAAGAGAAATCATACCTTCTGTAACTTGTCCTTATTCTCTTGCAAGACCGACTGGGTGTGCAGGAAAGCCTTGGCCACCAACATTCTGGCCTCCTATCAAACAAACACACATTATAATTGAAAATAATGTTTTCTCATAGTGAACTTGAATAATGAAGACACAAATAGCTCCAGTTTGGACACCTGTACAAGCTTCTGTCAGTACACAAACAATATATTAATAATTTATTGCCTGGCATATTTCACTGCATAAATAGTTAGACAGATAATGGGCTAATGAAGCTCATAAACTGTGGAAGGAAATCCATCTACGAGAAGGACACACAGAATGCCTAACCACTACTGCCTTGGGGAAGTTCTTGTAAGATCAAAGGCTATGGCAACAAAGCCCAACAGCAACAGAGTCCACAAGCCCAGGAAGGCAACCTACAGATGGGAGGAGGAATCCAGAATAGACATCTCAATCATCAAAATAGGAAGATCTATTTGCACTGTGGCTGTTTCTTGCTTGATTTCAAATCCCTCACACACTGTATGTAAATGTCCCATTTTGTCTTCCATGGCCTGTTGCTGCTTCTATTAGTCTGGGAGCTTTCATGTTGGCTCTAAATCATCATGGCCTGGAGAGAATGTTGCGGCCAGGAGTAACTAGGGGGTCCAGGGTAACACTCAGTACTCCGAGGACAAGCCAGGCAGACACACAATCAGAGTATAACTGGTACCATTAATATTGGCATGTTTCACTGGTTGTTGAAGATGAGGATGGAGGGCATCTAGGAATGTCCAAGTTGTACCACTCAACTCATGATAGTTAGTTGCATATCCTTTACAGGATGTTGCAGTCAACCCAAGCATTTTTGGCTGTTTGTGATTTCTTGGCAAGTCTATGTTCAGTAGTTTGCCATTGCCTTCTGAACGACTGGCACTCATACCATTTTATTAAAACCAACACAAGGCATTCTGCTTCCAAATTGCCAGCAGCTGTGTTTCGAAGGCAGTATACGGGGTTACGAATTTCATTTGTAACCCCTTCACCACATCACTATCTTAGTTACTGTCCTGTCCAGCTCTAAATAGGTATTGGCTGTCCCATAGCAGAAATTGCTGCTGGGATGTCAAATGTAGGTCTTCATATATTCTAGGTCACAAAATATGAGGTGAAGTTAGCCAGTCCCTTTCCAATATTCCCAGCAATTTGTCCTGTAAATAAACTATACTGTTCAATTCTGTGTAGTCAGAAATCTGTGTACAACTGCAGACAAGGTCTACCTAGAGTGGTATCTTTATTGCTACTTCTTTAGCAACATTATTAGTTACGATAAGTAGGTCCAGTCATTCTTTAAATGTGAGGTGTGCATAAAATATAAACCCCACGATCATCATGTGCCGTGTGGATAAGCGTGGGTGATCATGGTTCAATATCTTACACACTCACCAAAGTCTTGGATCATGTCTGTGTTCTTATCCCAACTATGCCATGTGGCTTTGCAATCCAGGTATTTATCTCTCTGCACTCTTCTCTCATTCATTTTGCCAGTTATCACTAAATCTGCTAATTTATTTCTTTTCATAACATTTGGTTTCATTTGTTCCCTGTTGAACTGTCTCATTCATTTTTCTGTCAACAAAAATACTGCATGTTTAATAAACTAAAGATGGGAGATACTGATGAATTTACTGTGGAACTGCAAAAATGACAGCTAAACAGATAGAGAAAACAATTTTGGCCTACACCTGCTCCATTTGAAGACAAGACTCTATGGTGATATCAACAAACTCAAGTTGATTGCTGCTTTCTTTGGACTCATTCATATAGGTGTCGAAAGACGTACAAAGAAGAAGAAACACAAACTAAAACAAACAAACAACCTCGAACACTTACTTCATCAATTAGTGACGCCAGTCTCTGACTGTAAGGTTTCGGACCCAGCTTTTCATCATCCTCTGGAAATGACAGATGACCTATGTGAGCATTCATACCAAAGGAACGAATCTGGTCGTACGCCATTTTGGTTACCCTTTGCAGATCATCTCGAGCACCTAAAGGCCAGATAATTAAATAGGTCAGCCCACAGACACTAACAAAGCATTTAAGTTAAGGATACCAACTATCAGAACAACTAAGCTGCATTGGGATAATAACAGCAAGTCGTAAGACTAGTATGTTTGTGTTTGTCTCACACACAAGCTCCGTTGATGTCAGTGATACTTCTATGTTGTGAATGCCATGGTACACAACTATACAATGTGAATATATTGTACACAACAACTCTACAATGTAAATGTTATGGTGCTCAACAACTATACATTGTTAATGACTTGGACACAACTGTACATTGTTAATAATTTGTACTACAACAACTATACATTGTTAATGACTTGTACGCAACAACTTTAGATTGTTAATGACTTGGACACAACGTGAATGTCACAATACACAACAATTTATACATTGTTAATGACTTGGACACAACAACTATACAATGTGAATGTCATGGTACACAACAACTATACAAATGTGAATGTCATGTTACTCAACAACTATACATTGCTAATGACTTGGATAAAACAACTATACAATGTGAATGTCATGGTACACAACAACTATACAAATGTGAATGTCATGTTACTCAACAACTATACATTGCTAATGACTTGGATACAACAACTATATAACATGAATGGCATGTTACACAACAACTATACATTGTTAATTAATTGGACACAACAACTGTACATTGTGAACATCATAACTATACAACGTGAATGTCATAGTACACAACAACTATACATTGTTAATGATTTGGACACAATAACTATACATTGAGAATATCATAACTATACAACATGAATGTCATAGTACACAACAACTATACATTGTTAATTAAGGCGATGCTAACCGTAAAAAATTTAATTCCATAATACTTAATTTCTATGTTCTGTTATGGTATAGGGTTTGATATTGAAGACTGCTGATCGATAAAATATTGTCAAATTGACTTTGCACTTAACGGTTGCTATGGAAACCAAGATAAACAGCGGCCATATTGAATTTCTTAATGTACCTCTAAAACATTTATTTTTTAATGTACAGGCTAAATTCTTTGTTTTATGTGTAAATAAATAGACCCTTTACAAGTTTAGTAGAAAATTTTAATGATATCTCTTTGCAGTTTTTTTTTCATAATTTGAAAATTTTAATGACATTTTTCATGACATTTTTTTTTTTTAGTGCAGCACAAAAACTAAAACTTAATTTTCAAGATTTATCTACTCACAATGTAAGTGATATAATAAAGAATATCTCTGCAAAGTTTGATTAAAATCTAACGAATAGTTTAAAAAAAAATTGTACCTATGTATAAAAAACTGGCGAAATGAGAAAACGGGGAAAAACTAATTATTTTTTTGTTTTTTATTACTAATACACTCTTTTACAGAGAAAAACAGTGTAAAACTCTACCTGACTGTTAAAATAGTCCTGCTGAATATGCAGGACCTCCCTCCAGGGCATGCAGCTCACCTTGTCTCTTCAGTTTGGCCGCTCGTACAGTGTCGCGTCTTTTAGTTTGTTTGTCCTTCTTGTACTTCAGACTATTTCTTACTTGCTTCTGCATCCTAAATGTTCCTAGTCTCTGCATATGCAGGCCTGTAGAAAGTCCATAAAACTGGGCAGTGTCTTGGGCAGCAGCAGCTCCAAAGTTGAACTCTCTTGCTGCAGTTACAACTGCAAACTGAACGCGCTTGCGAGAGGCAAAGTTGTCTTTAGTGCATCGAGCCCATATCAAGCTGTGTAAACACTCATTTGAATTCTGAGTTTGTCCTGACACACATCTACTAAGTAGTTTAGTGTCAGACAGCCTTTCATAAATTGGCAACAGATATTTCTCAAGCGTGTCACGGTTGAGCCATGTGTGTAACATCTTGTCATGAGGACCTAGGACCTGATGCTTAGCCAGGGCGGATTGAAAAAAACACCAAGATTGCTCTCCACTTGGGCACATTTCATGACGTGGACTTTTGTCTGTTGAAAAACAGTGATGCAGTGAAGCCATAACACTTTTCCTCATGGACTCTACACTTGTGTTGTTTCGTATGGCTCTATTGTAATAAATTGTCAGCCTACGGATGGCATTTTGTGTAAGCTGACCTTTACCGCGTCCTCCTAGGGTCACACCTTGCTTTCGGCAGTCAGCAACAACATTGCGGAGTGCTGTTCCAAGGCGTTTACTGACATGGTTGATACACTCCTCTTTGTCTATCTGAATGTCATCCCCATATGGTTTGATCTTGGTAAGTTCCGCAAATGTTTTGGTGTCACCATCAGAAAGTATTGATGTGTAGCGAAGTTTATGACGGGCCACAGACCGTCGCCACAGCACCCTTGCAGCCTCAACCTCCATCATTCCAGCAGATCCTGTGAAATTGTTATCACAATTTAGAAGATGTTCTGCCTTCCATGCTGCAAATTCATCTGGTTTGTCCCTGGAAAGTGTCTTACCAGTGGTTTCACACACCTGACAATATGTGGACATAACATGGGCATCTATGCAAAGTCCTGTAAGAACATCCACTGCACAGCCAACTCCAATGTGGGATGTGTGGCCTCTAGTCAGCCAAGTGCCATCAAAGCTGACACTAATATCTAGCACATCATTGTCATGTAGAGTTATGCCTGACTGTTGTGCATGAGCCTGTCGAACATACTTTACGGTTTGAGAGAAAACAGTGTCCTCCAGATCTTCTATCTTTGAATATAGTTTATTCGCTTTGCTGTGAAATGTTTTGTGATGAAGACCTTGCAGGTTCATGTTTTCACAAAAATTATTGAATGTTGTTGCACCCATCCCACAAACTAATGCTGAATATACTGACTGGCTGTTGACAGCAAAAGATCTATCCCCATCATTACTTCTTGCAGATAGGTATCTTCCACACACTACTTCTTCACAACAAGAGCAGTAAACCTCTGCATACACAGCTAATCCCTTGGCTTTCTTGCTGTCAGTTTTCAAAATAAGACTAGCATTTTTACAAACTGGACAACATAACATTTTGATTATTGCCTCAATTTCTGAACAATCAACTATTGCTCTTTGTTCCCGTTTTTGATATCCATTGTCGTCACCAGAAGCATACTTGCTGCTAGTGGATGTCGTGTATTTATACGTATCTCTTTTAAATTGGCTTCGGGTAATAAAAGAATCACTTCCACAACTTTGAGAAGAACACGATAGCACTGATTCATTCAGATTCACTGTCAAAACACTTGGATTTGGAAGAAGTGGCATGTGCACTTTAGCTGGGTCGCTTTCAGTAGTTTCAGAATTGTCTGTATCGTTTACGACATTCTGATAGGCTTTTAGCTGCTTATGAGCATTTGCGAGGTGTAGTCTGAGAGATTTCTTACGTTGAGTAGATGACTGGATGTTAAATTTCTTAGAACGAGGCATATTTCAATGCGTGTCAATCTGTCGTCAACAATGAACGTTCAGCACGTCGCGAGGTGTAAACAACACAAAGCCGCCATTTTGGAAACCCACGTGATCAGTTTCAGCCATCGGCGAACGCGGATTGCTTACGGTGTTCCATATATGGAAGTTTCCGGAAGATGATAGATACGAAAAAACCCGATGTACACAGAAAAGTTTCCGATTAGACGAACTCGGAGTTTCACGAACAGTTACGGAAGATCATGACCTTTCCAATGATATCTGACACGTGCGTGTCGTGTTTTCCTGAGATATCATTGCTAGGATTTGAAAACCGTCAATTTCGCAACAATTTTCAATAATTAGACAATTTGACACCTAGGGTGGGTTCAGTAAATTATGAATATTGCATTAAAATAACAGTTTTTAAACAAAAATAAGTACAGAATCTGATAGAAGACATGATAAGATGTCTAAAAATGAACTATTCCAAAAATAGCCAAATTGACCAAAAATCGATGTTTTTACTGCCGCACATCGCCTTAATTGGACACAACAACTGTATATTGTGAAACATCATAACTATACAACGTGAATGTCATAGTACACAACAACTATAACATTGTTAATGATTTGGACAAAATAACTATACAATGTGAATATCATAACTATACAGTGTGAATGTCATAGTACACAATAGTTATACATTGTTAATGACTTGGACACAACAACTATACATTGTGAACATCATAACTATACAACGTGAATGTCATAGTACACAACAACTATACATTGTTAATGACTTGGACACAACAACTATACAAGTTCCAGCACAACAATTATACATTGTTAATGACTTGGACACAACAACTATATAATGTGAATGTTATGGTACACAACAACCTATATATTGTTAATGACTTGGACACAACTGTACAATGTGAATGTCATAGACCAAGCTAAAATACACAACAACTATACATTGTTAATGACTTGGACACAACAACTATACAATGTGAATGTCTTAGTGCACGCTACAATACACAACAACTATACATTGTTAATGACTTGGACACAACAACTATACAATGTGAATGTCTTAGTACACGCTACAATACACAACAACTATACATTGTTAATGACTTGGACACAACAACTATACAATGTGAATGTCTTAGTACACGCTACAATACACAACAACTATACATTGTTAATGACATAGTACACTACAATACACAACAACAACTCTACAATGTGAATGTCATGGTACACAACAACTATACACTGTTAATGACTTGGACACAACTATACAATGTGAATGTCATAGTACACTACAATACACAACAACTATACATTGTTAACAAGCTATACATTGTTACACTACAATACACAACAACAACTCTACAATGTGAATGTCATGGTACACAACAACTATACATTGTTAATGACTTGGACACAACAACTATACAATGTGAATGTCTTGGATACAGAAACAATACAACGTAAATGTCATGAACAACAAACACTATACAATATTAAGTACAAGCTGCACCTACCTGTTGACACATGGTTAAAAATCAGGCTCTCCGCTGCCCTTCCACCCAGCGCCATGCACATGCGCTCAAATAACTGTAACAACGACACTCCCATTATATGGACAATATAACAAATAACTGTCACGACAACACTCCCATTATATGGACAATATAACAAATAACTGTCACGACAACACTCCCATTATATGGACAATATAACAAATAACTGTCACGACAACACTCCCATTATATGGACAATATAACAAATAACTGTCACGACAACACTCCCATTATATGGACAATATAACAAATAACTGTCACGACAATACTCCCATTATATGGACAATATAACAAATAACTGTCACAACAATACTCCTATAATAAGGACAATATAATAAATAACTAACGACTACACTCCCATTATATGGGTAATATAATAAACTAATAACATTATTAATTTTCTTTCTATTTCTACTTACAAATCAAATATTAAAATATAAAAGCACTTTCCGGCTGTGTATGAAAATATGTAGGTGTATCATTTGTTCTGGTTACGCATCTTCCTATGGAGATGATCAATTCTGGGTTTGGTGGAAAGTCTCTACACCAACTTTACTCCAAAATATATGCAAGCCCTTTTCAGCAGTTTTTCGGACTCAAAGTCTTCCAGAACATTCACACCCAACCACCAACCATCTTCTTCTTTCTCATTTGTGGTAAACAAAATATACTGGTGGAACTGTGGTTATACATATACTCTTATACATTTTTTTGTTTTTTGTTTTAATATACCCTTTTTTTACAGGACATCACTGTCAACACCAGCATTTTACTGTTGTTGTTGTCTTGGCAAATTTACGTTCAATAGCTTGCCACTTTGCTTTCTGAACGAACGTCTCCCTTATCAATTTGTTAAAACCCAGCGCAACACGGCCTGCTGCCAAACTGCATGCAGCTGTGTTTCGAACACGAGTAAGCGGGATTACGAACCATGTCCATAACCCCTTCACCATGGAGACAGCCACTCTCATACATAGATCTGACATATTTGTAAGCCATCTGCCTATACTACAGACGTCAGCATGGAATTTGGGACCAGATATGCCTTCCATCTTTGATTCTCACTTTAGTGCTCAGACTGCAGTTTTTCTATTTCTTCCTTTATTCACTTGAGATAAATTGTCCACATTAGCAATGTTGGTAGCTATGATTTGTGGCCAATCCAAATTACTTGCTGTCTTTTGATAAAGTCTAACACTGGTAACACATTTGGTTTCCTAATACCATGTAAGTCCAAGGAAACAAAAAGACAAAAATACATCAAAACCTATAAGAAAGGACTTTTTAAATAATACACAAGGATAATATAAAACAATTTTCTTCACAGCTGTGGGCGATTTGGCAGCGGACAACCTTGCGTCGATTTTCATACAATGGCATGAGTGCCTGTTGTTAAGAAAACAATGGCAAAATGCTGAACGTAAACTTGCCAGGAAATCACAGAGTCAAATAATGCGGGGGTTGACTGCGACATCCCGTAAGGGATATGCAACTAACTTTAACTTCTTCTGCTTATAGTCCATGCTATGTGGTTCTGACCATCAAGTCTGTTCACGGCCTACTGTCTCATATACTGTCAATCATTTCTGGTAAAGATGTCCTCCATGCCATCATGCTAAACTGTCTAGTATTTTCTCTCTTACCCTCCAACTTTCCTGTGATCAAACTTTCCCCTTCTCATGACGTGCCCAAAAATGTTGTCGGACTTCTTTATTCACTTTTATTTTCCAATATATCTTTGTTACGCTTTTAATCTGTCTGTGGTTTATCATTCTTCTATAACATGTCAACATGGTGGATATGCTTGCAGATCTACAAATTGATGGGAAAGACATTAGACTTATAAAAAACATATATTGGAAACAACAGCTGCCATAGGATTGATTAATGAA